>JBBGZY010002832.1:372500-450342 GCA_037952925.1 Lithobates clamitans
TTTCCGGCTGTGTTCCAGTCTCAGCCTAGCCAGCGGAAGTGCCGGATCGTGGCTCGGGTATCCCACCCCGGCTCCTTTAGGATAACAGCCAAGCGGCTTCTAGCCGCATCGGTTGTTATTAGTAAAAAGCCGACCGCTAGCTCTAAAAAACAGTATTGGGGTAATGCCTGCAGCTTACAGTGGGCAGTATGTACAGGAGAGGAGTGTGGAGGGTATGACAGTGGGCAGTATGTACAGGAGAGGAGTGTGGAGGGTATGACAGTGGGCAGTATTTACAGGAGAGGAGTGTGGAGGGTATGACAGTGGGCAGTATTTACAGGAAAGGAGTGTGGAGGGTATGACAGTGGGCAGTATGTACAGGAGAGGAGTGTGGAAGGTATGACAATGGGCAGTATGTACAGGAGAGGAGTGTGGATGGTATGACAGTGGGCAGTATGTACAGGAGAGGAGTGTGGAGGGTATGACAGTGGGCAGTATGTACAGGAGAGGAGTGTGGAGGGGATGACAGTGGGCAGTATTTACAGGAAAGGAGTGTGGAGGGTATGACAGTGGGCAGTATGTACAGGAGAGGAGTGTGGAAGGTATGACAATGGGCAGTATGTACAGGAGAGGAGTGTGGATGGTATGACAGTGGGCAGTATGTACAGGAGAGGAGTGTGGAGGGTATGACAGTGGGCAGTATGTACAGGAGAGGAGTGTGGAGGGTATGACAGTGGGCAGTATTAACAGGAAAGGAGTGTGGAGGGTATGACAATGGGCAGTATGTACAGGAAAGGAGTGTGGAGGGTATGACAGTGGGCAGTATGTACAGGAGAGGAGTGTGGAAGGTATGACAATGGGCAGTATGTACAGGAGAGGAGTGTGGATGGTATGACAGTGGGCAGTATGTACAGGAGAGGAGTGTGGAGGGTATGACAGTGGGCAGTATGTACAGGAGAGGAGTGTGGAGGGTATGACAGTGGGCAGTATTAACAGGAAAGGAGTGTGGAGGGTATGACAGTGGGCAGTATGTACAGGAGAGGAGTGTGGAGGGTATGACAGTGGGCAGTATGTACAGGAGAGGAGTGTGGAGGGTATGACAGTGGGCAGTATGTACAGGAGAGGAGTGTGGAGGGTATGACAGTGGGCAGTATTTACAGGAAAGGAGTGTGGAGGGTATGACAGTGGGCAGTATGTACAGGAGAGGAGTGTGGAAGATATGACAGTGGGCAGTATGTACAGGAGAGGAGTGTGGGGGGTATGACAGTGGGCAGTATGTACAGGAGAGGAGTGTGGAAGGTATGACAGTGGGCAGTATGTACAGGAGAGGAGTGTGGAGGGCATGACAGTGGGCAGTATGTACAGGAAAGGAGTGTGGAGGGGATGACAGTGGGCAGTATGTACAGGAGAGGAGTGTGGAGGGGATGACAGTGGGCAGTATGTACAGGAGAGGAGTGTGGAGGGTATGACAGTGGGTGGTATGTACAGGAGAGGATTGTGGAGGGGATGACAGTGGGCAGTATGTACAGGAGAGGAGTGTGGAGGGTATGACAGTGGGCAGTATGTACAGGAGAGGATTGTGGAGGATATGACAGTGGGCAGTATGTAGAGGAGAGGAGTGTGGAAGGTATGACAGTGGGCAGTATGTAGAGGAGAGGAGTGTGGAAGGTATGACAGTGGGCAGTATGTACAGGAGAGGAGTGTGGAGGGTATGGCAGTGGGCAGCATGTACAAGAGAGGAGTGTGGAGGGTATGACAGTGGGCAGTATGTACAGGAGAGGAGTGTGGAGGGTATGGCAGTGGGCAGCATGTACAAGAGAGGAGTGTGGAGGGTATGACAGTGGGCACTATGTACAGGAGAGGAGTGTGGAGGGTATGACAGTGGACAGTATGTACAGGAGAGTAGTGTGGAGGCTATGACAGTGGGCAGTATATACAGGAGAGGAGTGTGGAGGGTATGACAGTGGGCACTATGTACAGGAGAGGAGTGTGGAGGATATGACAGTGGGCAGTATTTACAGGAAAGGAGTAAGTGCCGGTTCACACTGGTGCGATGCGAGAACACTGCGAATCCACTGCGTGTTCCCGCATCGCATGTCAGTTCACACTGCCATATACGAATCGCTGGGGAGTGTCAATACATTGTTAACGACACCCCCAGTTCAGCTCGCATATCGCACTGCGAACTGACAGTTCGGACATGAATCGGATCGCATATGTGTGAGCACACAAGCGATCCGATTCTGGTCCGAACAGAAAAAAGGGTCCTGTGCGTGTTTGCACCGAATGCGGTGCGATATCAGCCATCCTATCTCTACGGCTGATATCGCACCACAAAGACATCGCATGTAATGTGAACAGCAGTGCGCTGCGAATTAAATGCGATGTCTGTGCGATGTTTGGCATCGCACCAGTGTGAACCAGCACTAAAGGGGTGTGAAGGGTATGACAGTGGGCAGTATATACAGGAGAGGAGTGTGGAGGTTATGACAGTGGACACTATGTACAGGAGAGGAGTGTGGAGGGTATGACAGTAGACAGTATGTACAGGAGAGGAGTGTGGAGGTTATGACAGTGGACACTATGTACAGGAGAGGAGTGTGGAGGGTATGACAGTGGGCGGTATGTACAGGAGAGGAGTGTGGAGGGTATGACAGTGGACACTATGTACAGGAGAGGAGTGTGGAGGGTATGACAGTAGACAGTATGTACAGGAGAGGAGTGTGGAGGGTATGACAGTGGGCAGTATATACAGGAGAGGAGTGTGGAGGGTATGACAGTGGGCACTATGTACAGGAGAGGAGTGTGGAGGGTATGAGAGTGGACACTATGTACAGGAGAGGAGTGTGGAGGGTATGACAGTGGACAGTATGTACAGGAGAGGAGTGTGGAAGGTATGACAGTGGGCAGTATGTACAGGAGAGGAGTGTGGAGGGTATAACAGTGGGCAGTATGTACAGGAGAGGAGTGTGGAGGGCATGACAGTGGGCAGTATGTACAGGAGAGGAGTGTGGAGGGTATGACAGTGGGCAGTATGTACAGGAGAGGAGTGTGGAGGGCATGACAGTGGGCAGTATGTACAGGAGAGGAGTGTGGAGGGCATGACAGTGGGCAGTATGTACAAGAGAGGAGTGTGGAAGGTATGACAGTGGGCAGTATGTACAGGAGAGGAGTGTGGAGGGTATGACAGTGGGCAGTATGTACAGGAGAGGAGTGTGGAGGGTATGACAGTGGGCAGTATTTACAGGAGAGGAGTGTGGAAGGTATGACAGTGGGCAGTATGTACAGGAGAGGAGTGTGGAAGGTATGACAGTGGGCAGTATGCACAGGAGAGGAGTGTGGAGGGTATGACAGTGGGCGGTATGTACAGGAGAGGAGTGTGGAGGGTATGACAGTGGGCGGTATGTACAGGAGAGGAGTGTGGAGGGTATGACAGTGGGCAGTATGCACAGGAGAGGAGTGTGGAGGGTATGACAGTGGGCAGTATGTACAGGAGAGGAGTGTGGAGGGGATGACAGTGGGCAGTATGTACAGGAGAGGAGTGTGGAAGGTATGACAGTGGGCAGTGTGTACAGGAGAGAAGTGTGGAAGGTATGACAGTGGGCAGTATGTACAGGAGAGGAGGATGGAAGGTATGACAGTGGGCAGTATGTACAGGAGAGGAGTGTGGAGGGTATGACAGTGGGCAGTTTTTACAGGAAAGGAGTGTGGAGGGTATCAGCAGGCATCACCCCGGTATAACCCCTTCAAGCCGAGGCTGCATACGTGTGTGCGGTCGGCACTAAGGGGATACACCATAGCGTGGAGCTCACTGTAGTTAACAAATCAAGAAATGTGAACCAGTTTGTGTATATCTTATAATTGCAAAGCATAACATATATATGAGGTCTTCATTATGAAAGAGATACCAAGTTAAATCTGCACCTTTCCAACAAGAGGTGATGTCAGGGCCGGTGCTGCCACTAGGCAAACTAAGCAGCTCCCTAGGGCGCCCGGCCACTGGTGTTCCTACGCTCTTCTCTCTGCAGCAAGCAGCTAAGTCTCCGCATAAGCAGGCAGCCGCCGCGCCGTTCGCACATAGCGTCAGAGGCGCAGCGGCGGCGAAGGACTGCAAAATGAGGTTTCTCCTAGGGCGTCAAAAATCTTTGCACCAGCCCTGGGTGATGTCCACCTTTTTCAATAACCGGGCCTGCTCTGGGCACCCTTTGCAGAGCAGGTGAAAGTTCCTCGAAGTGAATTAGTAAAAGCCGCCCACATCACCGAGTACAAGCCCATAAAATCCAGGGGAAATAACACTTTAATCTGAACCATGTGTGTATCCTAATCTCTCCAATCTGCAGCTTGGACAGCTCAGCGAACGCTGGAGGGAAAAGTATAATATAGACGGCAATTTTCAGATTACGAGAGATTCCTAACAAGACATAAAAAGAATTAACTGCGAATGAAACCTGAACTTCAAAGGGGAGGATGAATTATACCTGAAGCCGCATGTCCCCAGCCCTCCATGACTCATCTCATTACAGAACTCTAAATAGGAGGATTTGTTCTAAGTGGAGAAAAAGAAAGTCCTTCTGCCGCCAGCAGCAACCAATCCTATGTCTGCGTTCCGGAACGGAACAGCTGGGATCTGACTGGCTCTTGAAATGAGAGTTAAGGGCTTGCTTAACCCTTCCCGTTTAACCCAGAGCTGTTTTTGCATTTTTTCGCACACATGCTTAAAGTGATTGTAGTCTCTTTTTTAAAATTTTTTTAAATTTAAAATAACAAACATGTTATACTTACCTTCTATGTGCCATTGGTTTTGCACAGAGCAGCCCAGGATCCTCCTCTTCTCAGGTCCCTCTCTGCCCCTCCCTCCTGTTGAGTGCCCCCACGGCAAGCAGCTTGCTATAGGGGGCACCCGAGCCGAGCTGCAGCTCCTTGTGTCCATTCAGACACGGAGCTGCCATTCGGCCCCGCCCCCTCTCTTTCCTGATCGGCTAACTAACTTTGATTGACAGCCACAGGAGCCAATGGCGCCTCTGCTGTGCCTCAGCCAATCAGTGGGAGAGTCCCGGATGGCCTAGGGACTCATGGACATTGCTGGAGAGAGATGGGGACTCAGGTAAGTATCAGGGGGGCTGCTACACACAGAAGGCTTTTTATCTTAATGCATTAAGATAAAAAACCTTCTGCCGAGGTGCGGCAATATATAAAGGAGATTACCGAAGAGGAGGTAATAGATGACCCTTGAAGTTGTTCATTCCATAAAAGAAATAAAACAGTATAAAAATACATTAGTACCATATCTATTAAACGCAGCCAAGGGAGTAATCCCCCAAAAAAGTGTCTGGACCCAGAAAGACCTACAGTAAGGGAATGGTTTAAAAGAACCCTACGGACTAAGACTGGGATGACATTAAAGTTCATGTGCGTGGAAAGGCAGGCGTCCTAATACTTTTGGTAATATAGTGTATATATCCAGTGGCGTTGTGTCCATAAAGGCGCACCGGCATCACCCCCTCTCTCCAGTCACCCCTCTATCATCAATAGATAGATTCCTGCATTGCAGGAATCTATCCATGGCCGCCGCTGCCACTCCCAACTCAGGCGCCCGGCCCCTTTTCGGGCGCCTGAATTACAGCGGCGGGGTATTTTTTTTTTTTTAAGCACCATACTTGGCGTTCGCAGTTCACTCAGCTGTGTTAGAAAAGTGAATGAATGTTCGCTTTCCTAACACTGAACCGCCTCTTCGCCAATCAGGTGCTCGGGGTCTGTTACCCATCACCTGATTGGCTGAAACAACAGGAGCTGTGATTGGACGCCTATCAGACGTCCAATCATAGGAGAGGACGAGAGGAGAGGACATGAAGGAAACTGCTCGCCGCCTGCCACCATCACCTACTGCCCCACCGAGACAGGGCGGGGGGCACAGTGGCAGCATTCAATGGGCACAGTGGGAGCATTCGATGGGCACAGTGGCTGCGTTTGATGGGCACAGTGGCGGCGTTTGATGGCACAGTGGCAGTGTTTGATGGCACAGTGGCTGCGTTTGATGGTACAGTAGCTGCGTTTGATGGGCACAGTGGCAGCGTTTGATGGGCACAGTGGCAGCGTTTGATGGGCACAGTGGCTGCATTTGATGGGACAATGGCTGCGTTTGATGGGACAATGGCTGCGTTTGATGGGACAATGGCTGCGTTTGATGGTACAGTGGCTGCGTTTGATGGTACAGTGGCTGCGTTTGATGGGCACAGTGGCTGCGTTTGATGGCACAGTGGCAGCGTTTGATGGGCACAGTGGCAGCGTTTGATGGCACAATGGCTGCGTTTGATGGTACAGTGGCTGCGTTTGATGGGCACAGTGGCAGCGTTTGATGGCACAGTGGCTGCGTTTGATGGGCACAGTGGCTGCGTTTGATGGGCACAGTGGCTGCGTTTGATGGGCACAGTGGCTGCGTTTGATGGGCACAGTGGCTGCGTTTGATGGGCACAGTGGCAGCATTTGATAGGCACAGTGGCTGCATTTGATGGGCACAGTGAGGCTGCAATTGATGGGTTTTTTTTTTTCAGTTTGTTTGCGCCCCCCCAAAAATTTTGAGCACCAGCCGCCACTGTATATATCTATATATGACATCTTCCTTACTGTCAATGGTTGATATTAGATTGTAAGCTGGCCCTCCTAACCCTCTTGTATTGTCACCCATTAAATTGTAAAGCGCTGTGCAAACTGTTGGCTCTATATACTGTATAATAATAATAATGTAAAGGCAGGCGTCCCAATACTTATGGTAATATAGTGTATATAGTAGCAGTAGAAATACTACTTCTCTGCGGCTGAACAAGCAAAAACATTGTTAATCGGACAAACACCCGAACACCCAAACTGCAGTCCGGGGCCTGGAGACCATCCTAGTCATGATGAGTAATCAGCAGCCTCTTAGATTTTGCAACATTTTTCCCTAAAAATATACTTGAGCAGTAAAATGTAAATATTTAACTTAAACTGTAGCAACTCAAATCATTTTATAGATTGCACGCTCCTTCGCTGCGGGAAAATTTACACAACATTGGGGTTAAAGTACTTCCTTAACGCAATAGCGTGTGAGTATTTTTGCAACAATGTAAATAGTTACAGGGCCTCTTATGTGCTTAGTCACCGGAGTCTGCCAGCGAATCCCACGAAAGCAACACATCCGGAATCGTCTCCATATGGGCACTGCATGTCCTCCATACTATGACTACCATAGAGGGTCTTATTTAAAGGGTGTGGAAATCCGAAGGTCAGCTTCACATCCATTACCATAACGCACATAGTGAATTGCCGGGAGGTGCCTTTAACCACGTGCCTACCGGGCACTTTCACCCCCTTCCTGCCCAGGCCAATTTTCAGCTGTCACACTTTGAATGACAATTGCGCGGTCATGCATCACTGTACCCATATGACATTTGTATCATTTTTTTTTCCACACAAATAGAGTTTTCTTTTGGTGGTATTTAATCACTAGTGTTTTATTTTTTAGTTTTTGCTAAAAAAAGACTGAAAATTTCAAAGAGGAAAAAAAACAGTTTTGATAGTTATAAAATTTTGCAAACAGGTAATTTTTCTCCTTCATTGATGGGCACTGATAGGTGGCACTGATCAGGAGGCACTGATGAGGCTGCACTGATAGGGTTCACTGATGGGCACTGACAGGTGGCACTAATGAGGTGGCACCGATAGGTGGCACTGATGGGCATTGCTTAGCAGCAGGGGCATTGCTAGGGGGTGGCTTTTGGGGCTATAGCCCCGAATCTGAGGCCAATAGCCCCGAGTCAATGCAGGGGTCACCAAGGGGAGGGCTCTCTGGGGACCCTTATGTAAGTGGGGGAGCTCTCTGGGGACCTTGATGTAAGGGAGAGGCTCTCTGGGGACCCTGATTTTAAGGCCTAGGCTCTCTAGGGACCCAGATTTAAGGGGAGGCTCTCTGGGGACCCTAATGTAAGGAGGCCTCTCTGGGAACCCTGATGTCAGTGGGGGGGGGCCTTCTGGGTACCCTGATGGAAGGGGGAGGCTCTCTGAGGACTCTGATGTAAGGAGGAGGCTCTCTGGGGACCCTGATGTAAGGGGGGCTCTCTGGGGACCCTGATGTAAGTGGGGGACTCTCTGGGGATATACATACACACACGTATATTACTGTATATACATGTGTATGCCCGCCCAAGCGTATGACTTTCTTTACTACGCTGCTATGGGCTCTAGCCCCAGATCTTTTGTAGACCTAGCAACGCCCCTGCTTAGCAGTACTGCTATGCACTGGTAGGTGGCACTTGTAAGTGGGACTGGTAGGTGGCACTGCTTAGCAGCAGTGGGTGTGGAGTGTGCAGGACCAATGTTCCATTTACACAAGCTGTCAACGTGAGGGGGGGGAAAAAAAAGCTGATTACCTGCTTCTGTTTACATCACATGATTTGCTGTCATTGGCTGACAGCTGATCACATGGTAAGGGGCTGGGATCGACCCCCTACTGTGATCAGCAGAGTCTCATAGACTCGCTGATCACAAAGCGTGCCACCCACGAAGCGGGCGCGCAAGAGGCGCTTGCTCGGGAGGCCATACATGGACGCCCTCACGGCAATTTAGGCCCGCGTTGTAGCCATCTTTCGGCTATAGCGCGGGCGTGAAGAGGTTAACCACCTCAATAAATATATAGTCTCATATTGAGGTGGTTATACCGGTATAATAGCTGAGGCTATAGCCATAACCTTTGTATTGTTTTTCAGGGTAAGCAATTCTCTTATGTAAAAGTGATCGCTGCTGTTAGAAATCACAGGGCCCCATACAGCCTAACTGACAGGGACCCCCCAGCTGGAAGTGGCTGAGGACATAGATTTATTAGTCCCTTTCTCTGCAAACTCAGCAGCACAGATGAATGAATTGGAAGCGCTCTGAGGCTTCCTGCTCATTCACAAACTGAAGCATAGTACACACAGTTTACTATGCTTCAGTAATTAATGGACACCGGAGTGACTGTGTTCATTCAGGAAAGGAAGGTACCAGTAAATTATATATTTACCGACCCCTTCCCCTGCTCTCCATCAAGAAACATCCCCTGTGTGCCCACAGCAGCTGCTGGCAGGAGAGGAGAGGAGGGAAGTGAAGTGCTGCAGGGGAAGGGGGCATGCAGGGGGCCCGGACGGCAGATGGAAGATGTGCTAGAACCAATCCTCTTGCAATGCAGGCAGAGCGAGGGAGAGGAGGAAAATCTGGCAGCGCTGCAGGGGGAGGCAGAAGAGGATTGGTGTCTGCGATAAGACAGTACAGCCACCCTTCTGCTCAGAAGGCGCCTGATTCCCCCCCCTTTAAAATTGATGGGGCCCGGGCCCAATACAGGAGGGCTGGCTGTTCTGCCTTATCAGCGGCCCTGCTACGGCTATACAGTACATTTATATCGTAGAGCCAAGAGAGCACTTTTACAGGTGCGGAAATGGGGTCCCCACCCCTCCTTCCGCCGCCGCCGACTTTACCAGGCTCTCCCATCAGGGAGCCCAGTAAGGATGCACCCGTTGGCATCAGCCTCCCTGGACACAGTGAGAGGAACTGATGTCATTCTTCCCACTGTGTGCTGTCAAAAAACGGAAGCCACAAGGATTTAGTCACTTCTGATTGGCCAAAGGAGAGATGTGGGGGTTTCATGAACCCCAGAGCTCTCCATAAGAGGACCTGTCACAGCCATGCTATCACAAGTGATGTTGTTTATTTTCTGTGATAGCAATAAAGTTGATAAAGAAAAAAAAATAGAGAGACAATGTAAAAGTAAAAAAAAAAAAAAAAATTATATAGAAGAAATAATTTAATTTTTTTTTTTAATTGCCCCCAACCCCGTGCATGTAGGTCCCTCATGAAAATGTATCACATGTGAGGTATCACCACGATTGGAAGGGCAATAATTCTAGGGCCAGACCTCTTAGCCAAAACATTTGCATTTAAAAAAAAACGATGCACAAATATCATGTGACAAAAAATTGCAACACCCACCATTTTATTTTACCCAGGGTCTCGGCTAAAAAAAAAAAAAAAGAAAAAATATATAACATTCTATGTAATTTTCTAGCAAAAAAATTATGATTTTTTACATGTATGAGAGAAATGTCAGAATTGGGCTGGGTGGCAAGTGGTTCATTTTGAATGGAAACCCCAAAGCACCAAACCAGCAGACCCCAGAACAAAACGTGTGTTGCGGGGCAGTACAACAAACAGTAATATGCTATCATGCATCTTGGAGCGCTATGTCAGCAAAAATAGTGCAGGTCCAATTTAAGATCTGTTGCGGTGCGTTGGCAGCCCATTCAGATTAATGTGTATTCAAGCTGGAAGGAGCACCAAACCCACGTGTCCCAAATAAACTACTTAAAAGTAACACAAAATCTGGAATTAGAGTGTTCGTTTACCTTTACCAGGGCTGGGACAAGGGATGGGCACGGGATTAACTGTGGGGATGGGGCGCCTTCATTCTGTTACAAGGCTGGGCAGTTTGGTCATGATCTTTGCCCTGTACTTACCTTCTGGGCTGCTGAGCTGCGTAGGCCCCCCCCCCCCCCGCAGTTGGTAGTTGGTATAGCAGTCTGGCGATTAAAAATCCTCCCTCTTCTTTATGCAGTGCTTCTGGGACAGACTAGATCTATTCTGATTGGTTAACACCGTCACAATGGATAGATCTGGTCCTGGAAGTGCTGCGATATATAAAATATGAATAAAAACGTAATAAAACAGCCAACACAATTCGGAGGATTGCACAGATCCTTTATCAGGGCTATAAAATGTAAAAAATAAATAAAAGTGCAAGATGTAAATACTAGTAAAATGACTATTTAAGGGGTCTCCAAACTTCCTAAACAAAGGGCCAGTTTCCTGCCTTTCAGACTTTAGGAGGGCCGGACTGCGGCCAATGGGAGTAGAAAATTGTTTTTGTTTTTTGGGTTGAACTGGATGGACTTGTGTCTTTTTTCAACCTAACACTGTAACTATATAAAAATGCCCAAGCATCAGTTAGCCCGGGTTCACACTATATCAGGCTGCGGATCGCACAGGAGCGCTGTGCGTCCCTGTTCCCCGTTTCCGGGATGAATCAGGGCCGATTCTATGCCTGAATTCGGCCCTGAAAAACGAAGCCAAAGACGCTTCGCTCCGCAGCCGCCCCAGAGATATGTGAACCAGCTCCATAGGGAGCTAGTCACATTCTCCTGCTATGCGAATTAGATGTGCGGAAACGCACATCTAATTCGCATAGGTGTGAACCCGGGCTAAAAGTCCACAATGTCTCAGGCTTGGGGGGGGGTGTCAGTGAAATAAAAAAAAAAAAAAAAAACGTGGTCTGTAGGAGAAGGAATAATGTGGCAGGAACAGTGCACCATCGTTAGTGTCAATGGAAGGACTGATACCCAATCGTTGGGGTCAGTGGGAGGAATTATGCCCCATTGTTGGTGTCAGTGGGAGGACTGATACCCAATCGTTGGGGTCAGTGGGAGGAATTATGCCCTATCGTTGGTGTCAGTGGAAGGAATGGTGCCCCATTGTTGGTGTCAGTGGGAGGACTGATACCCAATCGTTGGGGTCAGTGGGAGGAATGGTGTCGCATCGTTGGTGTCACTGGGAAGAATAGTGCCCCATCATTGGTGTCACTGGGAAGAATAGTGCCCCATCGTTGGTGTCACTGGGAAGAATAGTGCCCCATCGTTGGTGTCACTGGGAAGAATAGTGCCCCATCATTGGTGTCAGTGAGGGCAATGGTGCCTCATCATTGGTGTCAGTAGGAGGAATAGTACCTCAAGGGCCAGATAGAAGCAAGCAAAGGGCCACATCTCAGGCCCTCAGGCTGCAGTTTGGAAACCCCTGCTCTAGTTCATATTCATTGTACAGGTATATTACCCCTCACCCTTCGGATTTTATAGCCCTGGCGAAGGCGGGTGAAGCACATTAGCTGTCATCTTACTTCTAACAGGTACTGAACAATTGTAGACATTGGTCTCACGTCTCTTCTCAAACTCCTACACAAGAACAAAGACTAAAGCAAACAGCACAAAAGAAAAGCTCTATCGTGGTTATAGGGATAGGTTAAAAAATAACCTCAGAATTTCTCCCTCGGCCTTGCCTGGTCACTTACTATCCCTAAATGTCATTGGCTGGGACTGGAGCAGGATCGGGGGGGGGGGGCGCTGTCAGCATTGCACAGTATATTCCTCCCCTCTCTGTATTCTTGTCTTATGTGTGGTGTACAAGGAGAAGCTTCACACTTGTAAACAGACGGTGATAAAGTACATAAATCCTCCCTGTTCCAGCACGAAGTATGCGTGGGATTAATGTAATGGTGCGGGGCGGCTTCTGCACATATTTATTCAGGTAGCATGGAAAAGTTTCAGTCCTGCAACTCAGGAATGATAAGCCTGGGAGGATCAATGTCACCCAACAATACAAAGAGCAAATGAAACTGAACAGAGAGGATCCTGGAAGAACATCTGATGACTGCTATGAGTGGAAAGCTAAAGCCTTACTTCACAAAATACAAAAGAACACTCACTTAAAAAAAATACCAACAATCACTGTCCCCACTGGGGAGACTTATCCTAGGTGTCCATACTTGTGACCACAAGATCCAACAACATAGCCCCCAACTGTCCCCGATTCCTCCTCATTTTGCTCTGATCTATATACAGTGGGTAAAATTATGAATTCGATCCCCTGCAGATTTTGAAAGTTAGCCCACTTTATAAAAAAAAAAAAATGAAGGGTCTATAATTGTTATCATAGGTGTATTTTAAATGATAGAGACAGAATATCAACCAAAAATCCAGAAAAAAAAAAAAATGATACAAATGTAGGAGTAAAATAAATATTGGATCCCCAAGCAAAACATGACTTAGTACTTGGTGGAGAAACCCTTGTTGGCAAGCACAGAGGTCAGACGTTCCTTGTCGATGGTGACCAGGTCATCTCAGGAAGGATTTTGGTCTACTCTTCTTTACCGATCTTCTCGAAGTCAAGGTTTCTTGGCTGTCACTTGGCAAGTCCACGTTTCAGCTCCCTCCCATAAATTTTGGAAAGGATTAAAGGTCTGGAGACTGGCTAGACCACTCCCATGATAATGTGCTTCTTCTTGAGCCACTTCTGTGTTGCCTTGGCGGTATGTTTTGGTTGATGGTCATGCTGGAAGACCCATCCACAACCCATCTTCAGTGTTCTGGCTGAGGGAAGAAGGTTCTCATCCAAGATTTTACAATACATGGCCCCGTCTATTGGCCCCCTCAATGTGGCAAAGTCGGCCTGTACTTTTAGCAGAGAAACAGCCCCAAAGCATCATGTTTCCACCTCAGTGCTTGACTATAGGGGTGGTGTTCTTAGGCTCATAGTCGGCATTTTTCTTTCTCCAAACATGAGTCGTCGTCCTCCTCCTCAAGAAGAGAGTACAGTCATGCCAATGAACAACTAAAATGAATCTGCGAAGGATTGGGAGAAAGTGCTGTGGTCAGATGAGACCAAAATTGAGCCCTTCGGCATTAACTTGACTCGCCTTAGGCTACTTTCACAGTGAGGCGCTTTACAGGCACCATAGCACTAAAAACAGTGCCTGTAAAGAACCTCTCCTGTCACTCCAATATGAGAGCCCGAGGGCTTCCACACTGGAGAGATGCGTTGGCAAGATGCTAAAAAAAAAAAGTCCCATCCTTGAGGTGCTTTAGGAGCGGTGTATACACCGCTCCTAAAGCACCCCTGTCCATTGAAATCAATGAGCAGCGGCCCTTTTAACCCTATTTTCGGACGCTAGCGGGGGTTAAAAGTGCCCTGCTAGCAGCAGCATCTATCTTCTTGAGGGCCTTCACTGTCCGATCATCAATCTTTACTAAAAGGTTTGTGAAAGTGACAAACCTTTCTCTGGAGTAGTAGAGTTCTTCTCAGCCAGGCAGAAGGTTACAGCACCATCTAGTGGCACAACACATTCTCGGCTCAATGGAGCTAGAGTTTTAACATGTTTCTGTAGTAAAGAGAGCTAAAAGGTTAGCTAGGGGAGCCTACATGTAGCCTGAATTTCCATAGAGAGCACCCTGGGAGCCTCAAAGCCCAAGTTCATCCAACTGATGTGTAAAGGTAAATTTTTAACATTCAATAGGACTTGAGTAGCAATTGTATACGCCTTTTTTTTTTTTTGCAAAATTTTATTCTGCTACATGCTTTTTATTAAAAAAAAAATCCCAATAAGTGTAAATTGATTTGTTTGCGTGAAGTTATAGCCTCTACAAACTATGGCGTGTATATATACTGGAATTTTTTTTTTTTATACTACTATAAGGTTCTCATCCAAGATTTTACAATACATGGCCCTGTCCATTGGCCCCTCAATGTTGCAAAGTCGGGCCTGTACCTTTAGCAAAGAAACAGCCCCAAAGCATCATGTTTCCACCTCCGTGCTTGACTGTAGGGATGGCTTATAACGGTACTGATAGTGTGGCAGGTAATCTGTGATGTCAATGGCAGTTAGTCAGTTCCCCCTCAGTGTCAAAAGAAAACTAATGCAGTGATCAATGATTATACTATACACTGTCACTGTACTAATGGAGATCAAAAGGTGTGCCTTCTTTTACCAACTGATCTCCAAGTTTCTCATCCCCGCTTTGCAGGGATAAGAAACAGAGATTGTGCCCCGTGTACAGAGCTCTGTGTTAAATGTCAACACAGAGCTCTGGGCTGTGATTGGACACCACCGATCAGCAGGTTCCCAGCTGTGAATCATTGGCTGGGACCTGCCAACAGACTCCTACCTTGTACAAATCACAGCAGGAGCCAGGTGGGAGGCACCCTAAACCCAGAAAGAAGGCAGCGACCTGCCAGTACGCCACTTCGCCTACAGCGGCTGCTCGTCCGCAGTACATTGCGGGCGGTCACTTAGTGGTTAATTGCATTTTTTTTTCCCCACCGCGAAAGTAGTTACCCTTTAGTAATTCAGATACGTAAAAAGAAATCACGGACTCACAAAAAAGGTCAGATATTTTGCTTTATTATTAATATCCTGACATTGTCAGTGGAAAAAAAACAAAACAAAAACAAAATGATAAAGTCTAACACAAAGAGACCTGTCCTTATAAACAATGGTTAATCAATAAATAGAAGCCCTGCAACAAAAAACAGCAGAGTCTAAACATGTGCAGGATGAGGATATCGTATATAAACCTGCTCCGCTACTAACCAAACACTCCTCTTCTCAGAGGTTACAATTCCTGAAACAAGGGGGCGTTATACCCCCAACAGAAAAGCTTACAAAAAAAAAAAAAAAAAAAAGAAAAGAAAAGGGGGGGGGGGGGGAGAACCGCCCCAAGTCGCGGGTTACACTTGTTTTTAAAACGTAAGACAGCCGGGCAAATGTAAACCTAAAAACTTTACCAGCTCCATACTGCCATTGTCAGAACTCCATCTCTACTTCCTCTCTAAGAGGGTCATATCCGGAAGAGGAACTTCACAGCAGGGAGCAAAGCTCATTTTATAAAAAGGATAATGAACAAATGTATCAAAATATCTATAATATTTGCGGCACCCTCTACACTTTTTATCCCAAACACTGTCCCCCTGGGGCAAATTCAGTGACATGCTCCAAAGTAACCCATGACACCAAGATAGTCCCGGATTTGCAGAGTCAGCTCTCAGGAGAATAAATGTGCATCCTAAAAGGCACATTGCAGCTGGACTTCCCACAGTGATGACCGTGCAATCCTGAAAAAGGTGCATCTGCAGGGGTGGCATTTTGGAAAAACTTCGCCTCAGTGCCCACATTACGTTTTTTGTAACATAAGCACCACCTAAGACCCTCCCACCAGCCAGCATGGTACAAAGTGACCACCAGATAGTGGGAATCATGGGGCGGCAGTTCAATAACATATGCCATTTTAATTCATTTAAAACTAAATATGGATACAAGTTTGAGGTTTGCCACAAGCCCATTGTTCCACTTTAGGATTAGCCACCCATTAAAAACAGATTGTGCAACCTATTAGCATTCCCAACCTGTATGGTGTCTGTACAACGCTCATGCATTTCTCTACAACAGCCAGATAAATTATGATCAGACTCTGGAGTCTGTCAGATGGGCAAACCCTTAATGCCAGCCATTAACAGCACTTTTTAAATACAATTAAAAATCGCTAAAGTTGCTGTCGGCTGCTACACCTTTAGTCCCTTCCTGGCCACCCCCAGCATACCTTTAAAATGGGTCTTTACGCCTGGGGGGAAAAAGGGGAGTTGCTTGGTATGGGAAGGACAACCTTTCCAGTCACTTGGCCACTGTAATTGGCCGTTATATGATCGGAAGCCAGTCTTGCCGTCTCCCAATCAGGAGTATGACAGCTCAGTCACTTTGCTGGGCGCGTACATCGTGTGACTAGCAAAACATATTACGCAGCTCAGCGTAAAGCCAATTCTCTTCACCACTGCACGTATGCTTTTTGTGGGCAGCAATGGGTAGGAAGACAGCTATCACTGTAGTTCTGGGAGAGCGATGCGGATCCTTCAAAACTCTGCATATTGAATAGGAGAGTCGCTGCAGCTACTATGCCCGTCCCTAAGCCTCCTCCTGCCAAATCACAGAAGCCTTTGTATTAGGTGTACACATTCACAAAATACAAAGGCTTCTGGGAATGGGCAGCAGAGGGGAGGGATAGGCATAGCTGCTCTGTGTGCCTTTCTCCTCTCATGGGCCCCAAGTGCAATTCCCGGTAGAGCAATAAACCTGTCAGATGTAAATAGAGCCAAGTCCAGGAGAGGTCATGCAGCTCCTTGGACTTAACACATAGTGTTCTTTCACTTATTACAAAGTGACGGAATTCCTGAAATTCAGCTTTGAACCAACGCTGCCATACAGCTGAATACACAGCGATTGTCACTAACGTGAAATGCCACTCAAACTCAATCGCTGAGCGACTGACTGAGCTACAAATCTGAAAAAAATAACTGAGTGGGTAATTCCATGGGAAAAAAAAAAAAAATTCCTAAAACATAAAATCACTTTTAAAAAAAAATTGAAATCACCCATCTGGCATGGTCCATTCTCACAGTTTACTTCCTGCTGTGCGCGGGGACACAATCAAATCATCGTTGGATTGGGAGGGGAATGTTCTGTCCGTCAGGTAAAACAATCACAGATGTGGAAGAGCGTTGTTCTGACAATGGCATTGCAAAAACAATTACTATGGAAGGGCTGGAACCCGTTTTATGAAATAAATGGAAGCAATAGGAAACTTGACCCCTTTAAATATCCTTACCAAGTAACACCTAATTCTGTAATGCATGAAGTTCTGGCACCCTGTAGCAGCACCGACTTGTGATTAACATTTACATTTTTAGCTCCCACCAGCCACACCAAACATAGCCTGCCAAGCAAGGCATGCCGAGACATTTTCTGTATTTAATCACTTTTAAGCTCAACTGTAGCAAAACACAAACCAGGTCATCTATAGGGCAGGCCATACAGTAAAAAAAAAAAAAAAAAAAAAAAAAAAAGAGAAGATTTCCCCCATCCTCACACTTGACGAGAATGGAGAAATGCTTCCTGCTGAGCCTTTGTTTTCCAACTTGCTGCCACTTAATTACCGCCTGTGGATCTGGCCAAACTTCGATCCATGTACGGCCACCTTAAAGTGGTGGTAAACCAAAAACCCACCAAACAGGCAGGGTTTTTATAACCCGAAGAGACCCCATCATAAAACGTCCCCTCTACCCGTCAACAGGTAATGTGATCTGAGCCGCACATGCGCAGCTCAGACCACATTTACGGCCCCGCCCTGTTGCGCCGTGGTGACGTGACTGCCGTGCCCATGTGCGGGAGTGACGTCGCCGCAGCCCAGCCATTCAAGTGCCCCAAAGATCCCAAACCCGGAACAAAGACTGGCCAAAGATGGAAGCGCTGGGTGAGCTTGTCACAGCACTGCGCTGGAGGGATTCTGTTAAAAAGTCAGTCTATCATAATGTGTTTGTATGAGGTGCATGCCTAGTACATTATGACTTTAGGCTGGCAATACATGGAGCAAAATTTATTTCCCGCAAATTTGCACAATTCCCCCATCAACACAGTATTGACAGAGGTATCCCTCCGGATACCTCTGTCAACGGGTGGGGTCCCAGCTGGTAGAAGGCCGTGATTATCTTGCAATAATCACAAGCAAATCTGGCAGGCTGGTTGTACCAAAGTCAACTTGGTACATTCAGCCTGCCCAATAATGTGTATAGCCTGCCTTAAACCTGCAGGGGGAATAATTTTGTGTACTTTTAGGAAACCCGTTTACTAGCACTTTAAGGCAGTGCAGACACCAGTGCTTATCGGCAACGTGCATTAAATTACAGCAAGCAATTTGCCCCTCAGCAATTTATATAAAGCAAAAAGCCTTTTATGATTGGGGGGGGGGGGTATTTTGTGCTTTCATTACCATTCTATTCAGAGTTTTTTTGTCTCCTTTGGATACTACAATGTACTCAAGTGTTGTGGTCGCTCTACCTTTTCAGTGTGACCAGAGCAGTATTTTGGCAATGCCAGATTGTCAGGTGATCACAATCGAATGACTGAATCACAAAGCCCAGGAGTGACCATGCCATCCTGGTGACAGCAAGTGCAGGGTGCATCAGGTTTTATGCACATTCTTGGGTTTGCATGTGCAAAAAAAAAAAAAAAAGATGTTCTTCTATTAGAGGACTGCAGGGGTTAAAGCATAACAAATTCACAGCTTTTTTTTTTTTGATAGCATGAAGAGGGATAAGGACCAGTAAGGTTTTCATTGCTGTTTGTGTTCCCATTAGGGAGATTGACCCTCTCGAATTGGTTCCCTTTACCATCATCGAAAGTGAACACAACCAAAAAGCCCAAATTGTGGGTTGTCCCCAGAACAGGACTAGCGGAGAGATCTACTGATGACAAGCACTTTAGGAGGGATTTTTCCCCTCATTTCCCGATGTCGCTACCGGGAGCGAAGGGAAAAATATCACCAATGGGAGAATGCCGACAAAAATAAACCTTTGAGGGATTAGAACCGTCCCTTACTCCATCCAAAATGGCAAAAAAAGTTTTGCCTTTGGTTCATCTTTAGGCCAGAAGATTGATGCCGTTGTCCGAAAGTCCGATAAGGGCTATGGCACACCACCTTATTAAATAATCAACCAGTCTTTATCCATTATTTAAAAAGGGCAAGTCAATGAACTTCTGATTTCAAACTTGCAGGTAGAGGAGTGTAATGAAAGGAAGATTAACATTTATGGATTGCAGACCCAGAAATGAAGCGTTTTTTGGCACCTGTGCACCCCCCCTGACTTTTATCCTCATCTACACTTCCAAGTACAAGGCAAATGATCACCATTTGCTATAAGATAACCAAATGTGTTCTGGGCTTATGCTTTGCACCGCCAGTTCAATCCTTCTCTTCTACTACCCCCCCCCAAAGACATTGGATAGCACTGTATAATCATTTGCACCCAACTACCGAATCAATACCACTTTTTGGCACGCTTACTTCCAAAACCTGCAATCACACATGATCCCTCAGTAGGTAGAGGGCAACCCTTGTTTTGGAGCATCCCAATTGCTATACCGACACCAATAAACCTACCAGTTCCCTACTTCACCCATTCTCAGCCAGGAATCTACTAGGATTTCATGAGTTGTGGCTGACGACCCCCCCTATTCTGATAAAAAATATACAAACCACCGCAGCGTACTACAAGTCCCAGCTTTCAATATCCAGGGGCAATGGTATCAGATTCTAGTCAAGCCAGAAGGGAAACCAAAAAGGACATGGAGTTGCAAGATCCTGCAGCTTCCAGAAAGGATTTCAGGATGATCCAGTGCAACGCAAAAGACAAGAAGACGGGAGCGCAGGATCGACACTAGAATAAAAGCAACCATAACAGTAGCGCACTAACAGTTAAAATTCTTGCAGATCAGCATGGAAAGTAGAGGACACCAGGATGAAAGCATAACAAGGCTGTAATGAAGTGGCGGCAGCTCTAGGATCTCTCCTGGCCGGCATCACAGGGACCTGCTCTGACAGCTGTCAGAAGTCCAACAGACAGCGTCCTCCGCTGCTACCTACTGCCTCGTGGTAACCTCTATGTCGGGGGGGGGGGGGGGGGGGGGAGTTGGTGGTGCATTTCGAAGGGCAACCCCTTCTCCCCAAATTCTTTTTTTTTTTAAATGCATTTTGAAGGACACGCTTTGAGAAAAAAGGCGTTGGTTTTTCAAAACGCGTTCCCCAACCCCCCGCACGTAGAGATTACTACGAGGCAGTAGGTAGCAGTGGAAGATGGTGTCTATTGGGGGACTCGACAGCTGTCAGAGCGGGTTCCTAGGGTGCCCATCAGGAGATCGGGAGCTGCTGCCACTTCATCACAGCCTTGATATGCTTTCAGCCGGGTGCCCTCTACTTCCTATGCTGATTTACAAGACTTTCAACTGTAAGTGTGCTACGGTTAATAACTGATGGTTTTTATTCTAGTGTGGATCCCGCACTCCTGTTTTTGAGCTGCACTGGATCATCCCAGGCCCCTTCCTGGAAGCTGCAGGATCTCACCACTCTATGACCTCTGGTTTCCCTTCTGGCTTGACTGGAATTTATTGATGCAATTGCCACTGGATATTGAAAATTGGGACTAACACCCCCCACCTCCCCTGGTGATGCCTGCATAGCTCTGGGGGTCGAGCCAAATGTCTTTAGTCCACCACTGTCTGGGAGGAATCTTTACTACTGACCACCAGGTATAAAGGGCATTTTTTCCCCCGTAGACCCCCAATGAATTGATTTTAGCAAGCGTTTCAAGAAATGAAAGTTTTAGGGGTGAAAGAAGAGGCTGCTCTAATCCAAGACGTCCCTCAGATCCCACTCCAATCCTAACCAAACCCTTCTGTGTTGCCTTGTACTGACTCCAATGTTGGTGAATCCCCGCCCTCCAGGACATCTTTAGTGTCACAGGTGCTGATAACTGAAGGAGAAGATGCTCTGGGTTAGGCAATGAGGTTGGAAGTGGAATACTACAACAATCTCCTGCATCATGCAGATATTATTGTTCTTAGACTTGCCCTTTAAACTTCCTAATGGGAAGACAGGATTTGCTTTTTTAGGTTGTCCATTGAGACCACCACCAAACCCAGAGACACAAAGGGCGAATCTGGCTGCTCAATTAAACCAATGCTTTCAGGAGTGCTGCAATACAAGGGTCCATCCTACCGTTCAACAATGGCCCATGCACACCACTTTCTGGTTTATTTTGGAGCAGTCATCACTATACGGTCTGAAATGAGCTTTAAAGCGCTGGTGTAACGAACGCAACGTCATCTGAAATTTAAAAAAAAATAAAGTGTTTGTAAACCCTGTTACACCACTTTTACCTACAGTAAGCCTATAACAAAGGCTTACCTGTAGGTACCTTGAATGTCTCCTAAACTTGCAGTTTAGGAGATATTCCGTACATGCGCAGCTGTCAACGTCATCGGCGCATGCTCAATGAAGAAAGGGGCCACTGGTGCCGTTTCTTCAGGAGTCGAGTCGTGACAGGCGGCTCCTGCGTTAATGTGTAGGAGTGACGTCAGAGTTCGCGGCTCCGGCGCTGTGATTGGCCAGAGCCGCGAACCCGGAAGTAACTCCGGTGGGAGATGTCCGCACTGTACCCAGAGGGCCGACACCGATCCAGGGCATCATGCGAAGGTGAGCATTTCATAATGAGCTAGTATGCGATGCATACTAGCTCATTATGCCTTTGTCTTGCAGGTTTTGGTTTTTTCTTCCCGAGGCTTACAACCTCTTTAAATATGCTACCTAAAAGATCAAAATGATAACAAAGTACCTGCTAGCCAGAAGAGCCTCATCGGAGACCCTAAATTCACTTTGTTGCTAAGGATTTGACTTCCTTGACTTAAAGCTCTGTGCTGGGAGCCTGCCAACCCCAATGTCCAAAGAGTGCCTTTAGTAGCCTGAGGTGCTCTCATTGGACTGGAAGAACGTGAGGTTAGCCCCTAGCTCATAACCAGAGGTGAGGAAGCCGAGACCTTAAAAACGGAACCCAAAAAAGGGGAAGTTCAGCTTAAATTCTTAAACCCCCCCCCCCCCCTTTCTCTGCCACATATGGCACTTTTTTTTGGGGGGGGGGGGGGTGTGAAGCGGGAATCTGGTTTTTACAGGTACCTGCTCCCACATCAAGTCAGATCGATGCGGCTATCTGAGCAGAAGTTCAGCCTCCCTTGTCCTTCCACCACAGCCTTCTGGGACACATCACAGGTCCCGGAAAACTACAGGACCATTCACAAAGCGCAGTGCGGCTCGCACATACACAGTAGGTACACGGTTGTGAAGCCGCAAGACTTCACTGCCAGTTTCCCCTTAGTCAAGATACCAGTATATGTAGCTGCTGACTTAATTTTTGGGGTGAGAGACTGGAGCTCCTCTCCTTAAGCAGTCCAAAGAGGACTCAATTTTTTTTGCCTTCCACCATGGGTGAAATTGGAGAGAAAAAAAAAAAAAAAAAAAAAAAGGATTTCCCCATCAACACAGTCAAGGTTGATGGGGGAATTCATCCTGCTTGCAGCGCTATTGTGTTCTGTCAGCAGGGGGGTGTAGGACGCATTCCCAGCCGGTAGAACACAATGATTACTGTGGCCCCTGCTCAACTGGCTATGTATGGCCGGCTTTAGTATCACAGAGGTGCACAGCTAACAAAATTTAAGGCAGGCACCCTATGATGACTGCCCTTAAGCAGTAGGTATGGGTTTTCAAGGTTTGAAAAGGTTCACTTTAAGTCTATGTACCGCCACCTTATAGCATTTTTTTTTTTGTGATGCCACATTTACTTCAACCCCTTTTTTTTGTAAAGCCATTTTGACACCTGAATATAAAATTTTCCCACAAGTAACAGTTAACTAAAAAACGTATTCCAGCTTTAAGCTCAGTTTTATTTTTAATTTACTTTTATTGCATCTTTAAATACTCTGTACACGTTAAATAAGTAGAATGTGTGTATAATTAAGCGTTTCACTGCATATAAATTGTCATTTCCGACACGTATATTTGTAACGCAGACCCAAATGCGTTAAACCAGCAGAGCGCCTAGCGGTTTTCTGCCTCAAACCACATTCTAGCCATCAGTCCTTCAGGAAGGAGTGACATCACGGAGCTCGGTGACGGCGCTCGCTCCAGACACCCGCCACGAGTCATGGCACAAAAATGGCTGTCATCACGCTACTCGGGCAATGGAGCTTTTTTTTTTTTTTTTTTTTTGTATTTTTTCCACCCATTTTGGTTAGTTCTTAGAGAATAACGAAATAATGTAAAGAAAAAAAAAAAAAAAGATACATTTTAACAAAAACCAGGAACAAAAGAAATTTAAAAAAATGAAATACAGTGTGTGGACTTCGGCTGTGCTTCCATTCTAGGAGTACCCAACAAGATCAGAAAATTCTAATACAGCTTAAGAGTGAGTATGAAAAAAAGAAAAATTAAAAAAGGAGGAAAAAAAAATAAAATAAAAATAAAAAAATGGGGGAGCGGAAATAAGTCATGCAATAAAGAAAAAATAATATATATTGAGCTTTGACTTAAAATTTGCTGCAGCACAGTAGAATCCTGAAGATTTGGAAAGATTTCGCTCTAGCGATGAATCCGCCATCTTGTCGCCATCACTGCTGTTTACACTCTGTAGGTTGAGCTGCTTCTTTCTGTGTGGGAAGAAAAAAAAAAAAAAAAGTGAAGGAAAACAGTTTTTTGAATCCCACATTGTTCACAAGTTCTGTCTCAGAGTTTGGAGAGGGAACTCTGGGCAAGCAAATGGTATTAAATAGTTTGCCAGCATCTAAAAACAGATTAAAACATTTTTACATTTTCTATTTTGTGTTCCTGAATCTTAAAAAAAAAAAAAAAAAAAAAAAAAGTAAAAAAACGTGGAGCTGGATGCAAAAATCTAGATTTCAAATGGTGAACATTCATTCCTCGGGTGATCCCTCGGTTTGACAGTTCTTAAAGCGGAACAATACTCAACCTGAGCTCCAGCGATGCCGCGTCCCCGAGCTCCCCGCCCGGACACTGACATCTTCAGGCAGGCAGCTTGTGGGTCTCGACCGCTGGGCAAGGGGGACGTCACTCCTGCGCATTATATTGCACAAGGGCGGACAGGCAGGTAAGTAGCTTTAATGCAGAAGAGAGAAAGCATGGGGAAGCCCTGAAAAAGCCACGCAACCCAAATTGAGAAATACACATGTACACGAACCAGTACGAGTGGCAAACAAATGTCTCAGGAGTCCAAAGTTTTTTTTTTTTTAATAAATCAACCAGTGACAGCAAAGAAACGATGCATTCCGAGGGGCCAGTGGAGAACTCTGCTTTAATGGGGAACTAAAACGCATTGATTTAGCAGTTCCATTCCTTGGCAAGAATTTAACTGTTTCATTGGTTGGGCTCTCAACCAAATCGTCAAACCATCAAATGGCCAGTCTTATAACTGATCACATGTGCAGCACGACAGTTGCAGATCAGACTGTTTAAAACTATTTACCAAACTTCTGATAATGCCATTGTGATATTCCATGAGCTGATCCAGATATAAAATAAATAATGGGCCAAAAAAAAAAAAAAAAAAAAAAAAGAAGATTGGGACACAAAGGATGTGACAAATACAGTGTTTAGAGATCTGCAAGAATTCATCATGGACCTACCATGAGAGGACTTTACGTTTTTCTTGCTGAACTCAATACACAAAAGCGTTGTTATAAATGTACCAGTGGACCACAACCACCACCCATTAGGGTTTCAGGAAACAATTTTGCAAAATTAGCTGCTCTGCCGTGGCCAAGAAGGATTTGCAAAGTCAGGCTGTTCAAACAAGAGTATGCCAGCTGAGCACGGACAAGGGAATCCCGATCGAAGAGCATTTTCCCCCTATGCAACAGATTGGTCTGGCAGCGAACAGGCCTGGGTGGCAATAGTAGGCAATGGCTTGGAGCGTATACAATTTCAGGGCTAAGAAAATTTGTCATCCTCCTTTCGGCATGCTGCCAAGTACGACTGGGCGATGATGGGATTACATGCATTGCTTTACAAATTTCTTGGCAGCTACGCATTTCTGGAAAGAATTTACAATACCACAAAAAAAGAAAAAGAAAAAAAAACCCACAGGGAGCAAGTACGGTAAATGGCAGAACTAAAATGGAGAGACACTATATGGCCATTGAATTGTGGATCTAGACTGATGGACACTATGTGGCTATAAGTTTGTGGACAGCTGGCCATCACACAGATAGGCGCTTACTGTACATCCCTTTCCAAAAAGCATGGGCATGAACAGGTTGTCTCCCTCCATTTTGGGTCATCAGCCCAGGAAGGCTTTCCACACGATTTTTGAGGGTGTCTGTGGGAATTTGTGACCATTCAGCCTAAAGAGCATTTCTGAGGTCATGTACCGATGCTTGAGGGGGGGGGGGGGGGGGGAGATCTGACTCACAACCAGCGTTCCAATTAATCGCAAAAGGTGTTCAGTTGAGTTCAGGACTCTGCAAGTTCCAGGAGGTGGCTCTCTAATTAGGCAAAGTAAGCAGTCGCCTAAGGCCTCGCGTTTACAGGGGCCTCGGGGCTGCCCAAGTTGCCTAACTTGTGAGTGAGAGTGAAAGGGAATGTCCCACAGTTGGTGTCCCCAGGCTGGTGGGGTGAGTGGGCCGCTGTTCTGTCATATTAGTGCGACAGAACCTCACCGACCCACACTGGGGTAAAGCCATGTAAGTTCCAGGCTGTAACAACCACATCAGCAGCGGCAACCAATAGCAGGCTCCACATTGTATGACGGAGTTGTAGTAATCCATACCACACACATATGATACGGCTGGGCGGTGCCTGCGCTCCCAGAATGCACTGCAGGGCACTCAAAGTGGACAGTCTGCTTCTCCTGCTTGTAGTAGGGGATGGAGGACTCGGGACAGATGATCCTCCTTGCACTCCTCCATCTGCACAGGGATCGTCTGTGTGGCTCCAGTGTTTGGCTGCTGCTGCAGCAATGTGGCGTTACCTTGATAGTCAGGTGAGTTTGCTTGTCATGACCATCTCTTATGTCCGCACAAGTCTGACCATCTCTTGTATCATATCTGCAGTCTGAGGGGGAGCCTACAGAGGAGTCAAGAGCTGGAGCGCTGCCAGGAAGGGGTCATGGGGGAAAAATGAAATCCGAGCCACCAAGTTGGAGCCAGGAGAGGACTGTCTGACAGTGACAGCACTGCAAGGCCA
The DNA here is from genome assembly GCA_037952925.1 of Lithobates clamitans. Classification (NCBI taxonomy): domain Eukaryota; kingdom Metazoa; phylum Chordata; class Amphibia; order Anura; family Ranidae; genus Lithobates; species Lithobates clamitans. The sequence goes on from JBBGZY010002832.1 coordinate 398,717, forward strand.
GTCGGGGGGGCGTCAGTGAATACAGTAAGGCAAGGGGACACTGATATAAAAGGTTCCTCCTTAAATCAGTAACTCTTTACCCTAGTGCAGTCACTCTGCGGAAGGTGGTCTGCGGTCACCAGATCAGCGTTCCTGTTTTAAATGCAAGTTGGAACTCTGCAGACCCTGATGTAAAGGGCAATGTTGCAGACCCTGATGTAAGTGGGAGCTCTGATGTAAAAGGGTAATGCTGTGCACGCCATTTTAAGGTGTCCTTTGGTCGATAGAGAGATAGAGAGAGATACATACATACATACATACATACATACATACATACATACATGATAAAAGAATTGGTTAGAGAAAATTCTAAAAACTGAATTCATTGTTCAGGATTTAAGGCTCCTACTATTTGCAATTTATACAGCTAATTTTTATCTCTAATTATCCCCCCCCCATTATGGGTGTGTGTGGGACCTCATGTCTAGGTTTTGCCTAAGGCTTCACAAAGCCTAGAGCCGCCTCTTGCAAGTTCCTTCACAACAAGCTGGCCTAACCATGTCTTTATGGAGCATGCTTTGGCCACAGGCATGCTAAAAAAAAAAAAAAAAAAAGGGGTCTTCACCAAAACTGTTACCACAAGGTTGAAGAGCACAACTGTCTCAAATGTCTGTGTATGCTAAAGCATTAGTAACTGCACTTTTAATGAGGGGAAAAAAAAAATACAACACTTCCACGCTGTGTGTTCTATAGTGGGGACATTTGATTTGACCCCCTGCAGATTTTGTAAGTTTGCCCACTTACAAAGAAATGAAGGTTCTATAATTTTTTTAGCATAGGTGTATTTTTTAGAGACAGAATATCAAAAAAAAAATCCAGGAAAAAAAAAATAAAAAAAAAACCCATGATACAATGTTATATACTGAGTTGCAGTTCAGTGAGTAAGAAAGGTATTTGATCCCCAAGCAAAACAAGACTTCGTACTTGGTGGAGAAACCCTTGTTGTCAAGCACAGAGATACAGTATCTCACATAAGTGAGTGCACCCCTCACATTTTTGAAAATATTTTATTCTATCTTTTCACGTGACAACACTGAAGAAATGACACTTGTCTACAATGTAAAGTAGTGAGTGTACAGCTTGTATAACAGTGTAAATTTTCTGTCCACTCAAAATAACTCAACACACAGCCATTAATGTCTAAACCGCTGGCAACTAAAGTGAGTACACCCCTAAGCGAACTTAAGAAGAGATGGATTTTATTCCCTGCTGTGTAGCTACACAAAACCGCTGATCGGCTTGTGCTGTGTCAAATCCCTGCATAGGCCCGCGGCCCCTACCCGGAAGTGCTGGTTAATGTACTGGGAACAAGTCGGCAGATTCGCTCTGCCACCATATAACCAAGTTATGCCATCGGCAAGGTTAGGACAGAGATTTTGCCATTTTTTTTTTTTCATGAAAGTGGTTACCCTTTAAGTACCCTTCACTGGAAACACCGAACCTCAAGAACATGAAGACTTTAGGTTATATATTATAGGTGTAATGGTCAGGTCTCCACAAGCTATTGGCCATATAGTGTCATTTATATTAACCTACATGAAATGGGAGAATACCCATCGCTAAGGCCTAACACAAGCATGAGTGATCAGTGAAAGAGGGGAAAAAAAAGGGGAGAGAAAGGCTGAGGATGAATGGAATTCCATCTTACCTAGGATTGTATGAATGACAAACTAGAAAAAAACATTACACCTAAACAGAAAAAAAATAAAAGAAAAAAATGGCAGAGATCAATTGAGGTGAACATGGCATGAAAAAGAATGCGATTCTGGTCAATTAAAAAAAAAAAAAAAATATGGAGTAGCATGCACATTGTCAGCATTCTTAGGAATTTTAAAGCCCAACTCCAGCCAAAACTTTATTCCTCCATAGTGTAGGGAGGGAGGGAGCCTCTGTCAAGTTTTATTATCGTGTTCCTACTGAGGATATTCCTTTTCACTTCCGCTATATTGCCATCCATGGATATCACAGGGACAGGAAAGGAGTGAAAAGCTCCCAAAGCTGCAAATAACTCTTCCCCACCACATCTAGAGCTGGAGTTGGACTTTAAAATTCGTTTTCCCACCACCATGCTAAAGAAAAAAAAAATAAAAAAAATAAATAAAAAATGAAGGAGCATGTGTACACAGACATTAAAAAAAAAAAAAAAAAAAAATCAGAGAGGTTTACAACATATAAAAGCAAGAGCAGTAGATAGAGCTCCGAGACATAAAAATCTTACAACTATACATTGATTCACAGGTGTAATAGAATACCAAACTTGAAAGGGATGCATGGGTTTTAAAATAATAATCTAACTGCATGTAGAAGTGAGAACTGTGCTGTAGTACAGATCAAAGCAACTTCATAACTTGATAAAAATTGTAATTTGGAGAAAGTCCAAAATGAGATTTTTAAGCAACGTTATCAGCTTTCCCAGCTACCTTGTGTAACCTATAAATGAATACTTCCTTATGTAATGAGAGATGAGAAGAGGAGCAGGGGTTTGTAGTTCAAATCAAAAGCGAAGCGATAGGTGACAACATCACTGCTAACATCTGCAGCCTCTCCTCTCGCTGCTCCCCCCCCCCCCCCCCCGTGACAGTGGGCTGGGGATCCTCTCCAAAACACACGCTGTCACAATTTGAAAAAAAAATAATAAAAAACCAGCGCAGCTAGGCAGGGCTCAGCCCACACAGCCGCATCATTCATTCACTGTTTCCGGTGAATGAAAGCCTACAAGTACCATCTGCCATTGCAGATGAGAGCTTGTAGTTTTCAATGCGCTGCGAGGGCGCTGGCGAGAGTCCTTGTAGTCCATTGATCTTACTGCTCTCGAGTAACGAAGTACGGGCAGGCAGCTATCCCAAGAGCCCTTTCACACTTGCAGCGCGACCCCACCAGCAGTAAAGCAACGCTAGTTTTAGCAGGGCTTTACCGTCGAGTTTAGAAGCGCTAGCGGCCGAACAAAGGGTTAAAGCGCCCGCAAAGCACCGCTGCCCATTGATTTCAATGGTCAGGGGCGCTTAAGGAGCGGTGTATACAAAAGCGCCCCCAAAGATACTGCTTGCAGGACTTTAACGTCCTGCCAGCGCAGCGCCCCAATGCTCTAGAAAAATAAATAAACACCCCACATTTTTTTTCTACCTAGGGAAACAGCCAAAAAATAATAATTTTCTTTTGCAGAAAATATTTTCCCCAAAATAGTACACAGCCTGCAGTGCAGCTCACACCCAAACTGTTTCGGCAGCTCCCTCGTTGCCAAAAATGCTGCAAAACTGAGTGCCTGGACAATGCAACTCCAGCACTCGCTCACAGGAATTACATCATCAGTGGCCACCCAAATGTTCAAAGAGAGAAGATGCTGGTCCAGAAGCAGCAGCAGAAAAAAGTAACAGCATTGGGGGTGGGGAGGGTGGACCTCACGTCACTGGAGGAGAAGGGAAAACTATGGAGGCAAGTTTGATATAATGCGCAAGCATGTTGTTCATATTGGGTGAATGACGACAACTGCTCCGAAGACCTGTGGCAGCTCAGTTCTGTTTTAGCCGGGCAGAAGCAATGGAAGACGCAACACATGAGAAAAACCTGGCTGCCTAAAATATGCCTTTTTAAAATCAACTCAAATGGAGGAGTACTTAAAACTTGTTCTTGAAAGAATAGAAATAGGAAAAATACCTTTCCTGGCTCATCGTCATCTTCCTCCTCACACTCCTCTTCTCCTTCCATCTCCTACAAAATAGGAAAAGGTTTATTTTTATCTCATAAACTGAACATTATCCATGAACAGACACTGGTAAACATGACACACTGCGGGGGGGGGGGGGGGGGGTTTGGGGGGGGAGAAGATATATTACAACTGGAGCACCCAGAATTTGCGAGACGCCCAGCGATTCCACACCCAATCCGGAACGCCATAGTGTGAACGGAGCCTAACTGAAGAATCTCTTTAAAACAAACTGACAATTTAAAGTGGAACTTCACTCTCCCAGTCAACACGGATTCTTTTTAATCTTCATGCTGCTAGCATTAGTAAATAGATTGGAAAGTATATCATATGTACGTTTTCAATTTTTTTTTCCCCCACATTTCTTCAGTTACTTCTTAAGCTCGGTTCACAGAGGGGCGGCACGACTTGCAGGTCGCCTGCACACGACTGCCACGGCGTCTTGCAAAACGACTTCTGTATAGAAGTCTACGCAAGTCGCCCCCAAAGTAGTACAGGAACCTTTTTCTAAGTCGGAGCGACGCGATTAGAACGGTTCCATTGTACAGAACGGGAGGCGACTTGTCAGGCAACTAGGTCGCCTGACAAGTCGCCCCTGTGTGAACCGGCACTTAGTGTCTTGCCTAGGCAAATGTCCTACATCTCAGTAGTCTTCAGGAGGGGCTCTCAGCTTAGCACACTCTCCTTCAAGCATGCTTAAGCCAAGGGCAGATGGATTTCAGGAAGTTCTACATGAATCATTTGCCCCTACTCAAGATGGCCACCAGAAATGCTGGGAGGGAGGGGGTTACAAATTGGTTTCTCAACAAAATAAAAGCATGGAGGACATAGATAGATGGGGGAATTTTCTTTGAATATTAAAAAATGAATTCAATAGTGTTTTTTTGGTGCTCAGATACAGTGAAGATCCGCTTTAAGCATTAAAAAAACAAAACAAAAAAAACAAACAGTGAAATGCCCGTTGGCAGGGTTGAACATCGGCATTCATAAGGAACCCATACCGGGAAGGCCTGAAATGCCTGGCTGTTTTTGGCTTCACTGACCTGCCACAAAAAAAAACATACCAGACCCCTGATCTCCCTACATGTTCTGGGTCATTGACTGAAGCCACTGGATTGAAATGAATTTTCTCCTCCCAATTAGAGGCCAGCAATGGCAGGCTGCCTAACTTTCTAAGCAAGCGTTTCCTTTAGGTGAACATGGTCATTTCAGATCTCAACAATATTCAAAAGATACAGAACACGCCATATATAAAAAAAAAACAAAAAAAAAACAAAAAAAACAAAAACAAAAAAAAGCACACAAAACTACTCACCTCCTCCTCTCCTTCCTCACCCTCTTCAAACTAAAATAAAAGAGATCATCAGTCAATACAGGGTTACACTACACATCGCACATCCCGCTAGTATCTACATCAGACTCTCACAACCAGGGTTGCAGCAGGGAATTCAAAGATTACTCTAGAAGTTGCTAGGGGGGGGGTCCTTGATAAGATAGCAGTGGAAGATTTGCCTACACCAACTGACAATGCAAGGGGGTAAAGCTAAACCAACTGCCATTGTAAGGGATGACATTTACACTGACCGCCATTATAAGGGATCAACTAAAATTCCGTTTTTCTTGTCAGGCCATTATTAGGATAAGTGTTTGCAAACTTAAATATTTTTTTTCCCCCTTAAAATAACAAACATGTCCACATATATGAAGATTCAGCTGGACAAAGAAATGTAGCCAGTATTATTTCATATAGGAGACGTCTGGGCTTGTAGCGTCTTCTTAACTGCCTCTTTTTCCCCCTTTACCATTTCCTCTTCCTCTGTATGGGGGTTTTGCTGACCTGCTGTGATCTCAGACCAGATCGAAGAACCTTCTGGGGTTTGTCTATTCTAAAGGGATGGAATACATAATACCTATGGCAAAGTCATTCTTTTAGCATAACCCTTGGTTTGCAATGTTTACAATATATGTATGTTTTTGTATATGTGACCATGTTCATCTCCTATTCTCTATTCCTTTCCATAAAAATATTGAACACGAAAATAAACATGTTATACTTACCTGCTCTGTATAACGGTTTTCACACAAAAGCAGCCCCGATCCTCCTTTTCCCAGCTCCTCCCCCCTGCCAAGTGCCCCCATAGCAAACTACAGTGGTTTGCTATGGGGGCACTTGTGCAAGAGTGGTCTGGCACACAGAGCGTGGCTCGGCCTCGCCCCCTGCTATCTCCTCACTGGCTGTGAAGGTCAGCAGGAGCCAATGAGGAGAGGGAGCCGCTGCTGTTCTCAGGCACAGTGCTGGAGCGAGATCAGGTCTTGGGGGGGAGGGGGGGCCTTGGAGGAGGGACAGCTAAATGCAGAAGGTTTACCTTAAAAATGATAAGTTCACTTTTTAGAAATCTGCTGATCGCTAGTGCAATGCTTGACGAGCTCCAATAAATAAAAAAAATGGTGTGAAGGGATATTCAAACAGGCAGTGAGTCTGGAGGACGCTATAGATGGACCCTTACCAGGAATGGTGGACTTCCCTGATAGCAAGGTCTTGTATACATGCAGATACAGCCTTCTGCAGGGACAGCTGGATGGTAATGTCCGAATCGGCTGATGAGTGAAGCGTTTCAGCAGGGGACAAAACCAACCCGTCTACCTGGAGGGGGGCCCCACGTTTGTTGTTTCCGCATCCAATGAACCCCGGGGAGCGTCCACCATTGGTAAGGGTCCATCTACAGCGTCCTCCGGACTCACTGTCTGTTTGGGTATCCCTTCACACCATTTTTCCTCTCTCCACCTATGCTGGCTGTCTCCAATGAATTGTGGATCTGTGACTTTTCCTTCATGGGACTGATACACCTCTATTGAGCTGTCTTTGAATGGACTTTATTCACTATTTTATTATCTATGATATTAGATTTTGGATTTGCTTTTTACATTTATTCACTTTATATTTATTTACATGTTCTATTACATATTGAGCACTTAATTTATTCACTTTGATTATTCAGCACTCTTATTTTGGGTATCCGATTCACTCATTATCCATAATATACATTCATCTATAACTATCTGACCGCAAGCGCACTTTATTTGGTTTGTGAGCAGTGTATACACACACACACACAGCCCCAAAGATGCCGCTTGCAGGATTTTTTTTCCCGTCCTGCAAGCGCAGTGTAGGACAGAAAGAAGAAAAAAAAAAAAAAAAAAAAGCAGTGTGAAAGCCGGAGCGCTTTCACACTGGGGTGGCTTGAGAGGCGCTTTTCAGGCACTTTACAGGTGTTTTTAGCACCCTAGTGTGAAAGGGGCCTATATGGTTCCATGTTTTTTGATAAGCCGCAAAAAAAAAAAAAAAAAAGGCTTCAGTCACCATAAGGCTAAGCACCAATCAACTAAGCTATTTTCTACCATACCATGAGAATGTAAATCCCTGTAGTGACTAAGAATATGAATATTTCATATAAAAAAAACATACACTGTCTTCATCCTCAATTGCTTCTCCGGTGAAATAAAGAACAGCTCGGGGGACTATTCTTTCTCGGAAAAAGTGACCAAGCTCAAAATCAGCCGCTAGAGTGTTTTCCATCTCTTCATCCTGCAAAGTGAGAAACACAATGGCTTAATAAAGTGAAACTCCTGGCATGATGTACAGAAATAAAGATCAGGCTTTCATAACACAAACCGGTTATTAATTCCATAGTTTCCAAGTATTTATCTATTGATCCTTCCAATGCTGCGGTCATCCCCTTTATCTTCTGTTGGAAGGCCAACAATACTATGCAGTAAATTTGCTGCATTGTCGGCCCTCACGTGTGTCTCCCCATTCATCTATACAGTGACATCATATCACCACGTCCACCCCAGAGGCATGGTCAGTCACAGACCATTAAAGCAGAACTTTACCCATAACAACTTGATAAATAAATGTTCTTTAGCAAGGAACATACATTATGTTACAAAAATTAGTGGGTGCTGTAAATTGCCTCCAACATTGCTCCTGTCTCTTCTTGCTGGAGGCTGCCATTTTGCTGAAGCCCAGGGCCTCAGAGCAGAAGTAAAATTATAAAGTGGAACCAAACCCATCGATTTAACAGTTAAAAAAAGTTACATTCCTGGAATGCGGGGGATTGCCAACTGTCACATTTGCCTTTTTTCGCAACCAAACTGTCAAAAAACATCAAATGGCTGGTGTCATAACTGATTGCATGTGCAGCACCATGGCGAATGCAGATCAAAAAGGAGCCGCTTCCTTGGCTGTAAAGGATAGGAGGGTTTAATGCCATTTGGCTGTCATAAGATCGGCCTCTACAAATTCGGCTGTGCCTAAAAATGGAGAGCAACCGAGCATGTGCAGAGAAGGGCGAGTGTATTACTCGATTTTAAACAGTATAGACACTTATTTTTAATGTTTTGCACAGCTATACCTGCAAAAGGGGCCATTCTGAAGGGATCTAACAGGACTTCATTTTCTGACTAAAGTTCCATTTTAAATGAGCGCCAGAAGAGAGGCGATGTACGACTAGGATTGCCAAGTAGGGCTAATGATACAGGACTGCTTTACATGTAGGCTTTTCTTATTAAAAGAGAAGTATATTTTTTTTCCCCCAAGAATCATTTGCCTGTCCCCCGCCGGCTCCTAGATTGAGAGCCGAGCGATCAAAAACCACTGATCACTCGGGGTTCCCAGAGCTCCTCCCATTGACGCCAGCGACGGGGCGCTATTCCCCCTGCAACAGACCCCAGGTGCTGAGTAATTATTTTGATTCCACTGACCGCAAGCCCTAATTATTGGGAAGCATGCTTTGTTTCTCCCCTGCTACCAAATGAAGATGGCGCCATCTTGGATGCTTACTCGCATTTTCTTTCCCGAACCCCGTTCTGCTCCCACCACTTCATTCCTAGAACTTGCACAGGCCAAAGCAATCCAAGCCTCGGTTTGGAATTCAAGTTGTCATGGTGCATAGAACATTTACCAAGTCCAGTAATGTTGCTGGTCACATGAACTTTCAGGAAGGGAAAAAACTGCCAGAGACAGAAGCTGATGCAATCCTGGGAAGGTGCTCTACAAGTATCGGCGTGTCCAGGATTCAGTGAATAAGTGTAGAAATGTGCATGGGAAAGAGACTTCGCAACATCATATAACAATATCTCAGCAAAGTGAAGGGCATGGAGGATTTGAATTGCAGCTACCACATGTACTTACTACTGGCTGACGATATAAAGTTGCGAAGTCGAGTCTACTTCGGCTCTAAAGTGGAAATGACTCTAGCAAAAATTTTACATGAGGGCACTTTCAGCCAATCATGACTACTGCTCTTCACTCGAACCTCCAGTGTGACTGTACACGATGCTCATGCAGTTTTCTGTAGGACAAGTCTCAATGATTTTCACGCTCGCTGCACAGTATGGCTCTGGATAGGTCGATATACATGTGCATCTAGGGTGACAACTCTGCATGTTAAGCATACTAAAATGCAGTTACCACCCTTTCGCAGGAAGTGCCAGGCCCTCAATTTTTCAGGATACCGTAGGTCTAGTGAGGGTATAGAAATCCCCGACGATTCAGATGCATGTGTATCATGTGGATTTGACAACTTTTCTCCTTCAAACAGAGTTTAGGGACTTGAGGTCATTCCCTGTATGTGAAATACAACAGAACTACATAGCAGGCAATTTACTCACCAGTTCCTCTCCTTCACTGGCTGCTGCGGGAAAAGGGAAAAAAAAAAAAAAAAAAAGACAGATGAATAAAAAAAACAATGATTAAAAGGAAAATAAAAATAAAAATTTGTGGAACAGAAACAATGAAAAGCAATCAGGACAGAGCTGTGGAAACTACACAGCTGACCAGTTTTTAAAAAAATTATGTGGGGCTGTCATTTATAAAAGGTCACAAATACGTAAGGAAGTATACACCTATTAAAAGATTGGGAAAATGGGGGAGCACACACACTTGTTCTGGACCAGCGCTTCACAATTTAAAGATCGCCGCCTCATAACTCGTTTCATAATAAACCCCCCCCCCCCCCCCCAAAAAAAAACAAAAAAAAACAAAGCAAAACAAAACAAAACCAGGGAGTAGTACCGTATAAACACATTAAAATGATATTTTTCAATGTTATTTTACAGACATGTTATACGAAGCAGCACCGATCCTCCCCCGCCCCCGATTAGTGCTCCCATAGCAAGCTGCTTGCTATGGGGGCCATTCATGCGTGCTCGCTCCAGAGCCCTGCTCTGTGTGTCCATAAGGCCCCAACTCCCTTCTCACCGGCTGTGACTGTATCTGAGTCAATGAGGAGGGATAGAGCCAAGAGAGCCTGTGGCTCTCATCCACATAGCTGAATAGAATGAAAATCGGGCTCAGATATGTATTTAGGGGGGCTGCGCTGGGAGCAGCATGCAGAAGGTTTTTTTTTTTAACCTTAAATAGAATACAGCAAGCTAAAAAAAACAAAACTTCTGCCTTTACAACCACTTCAACACATGCCAATGCACTTTAGCATGCATACATCATGTGTGTATTGCGGCATGAACAACCCCTAAACCTCATAGTGGTCATCTGTTGTCAAAGATCTAAGCCAGTCGTTCTCAACCTGCCTGTGGCCCGACTGACAATTGTTTGCTGCCACTCCAAAAAAAAAAAAAAAAAAATACACCACCAGCCGCCACTGGGTAAAAAAAAGGCAACACAGAAAAACTTCACCTTTGATAGGGCTGAAGAAGTTAAAGAAGGACTCGTTGGGGACTTGTTTGGTTATAGTCCGCACAGTGCCTCGTCCCTTGTGCTTCTGTTTCTTCTTTATTGTTTTAACTGTGATATTTTTGCCCTTTTTCCAGTCGATAGTGCACCTGTTTTAAAAGAACATAAAATATAAAAACTTTCAGTAAAAAAAGGTGATTGGTAGGGCTGTCCATAAAGGTGGTCAGACATGCAGAATATAGCAGTCCTTACAGCAAGATCTACTGGGAGCTGCAGAGCATTTCAAGAACTTGCAAACTCAGCTCTGCTGAACTCAAAAATTGATCTCAATGGTGCCAGCACCTGCCTATCGGGAAGGAACAATAATGAAGAACACAAGAATATTTTTACTTGTCTGATCCTACAAATTCCAACACGTACATTCTATATGGTGAGACATTGCTATTGTATGACACAATAAACAGCCAGCCCTGTTTTTCAGACTAAGGCTCAATTCACACAGCAATGCTGCATGTCCGCGTTCTCTGTTTCAGGGACGAATTGGGACAGAATCTTTGCCTGAATTCGGCCCTGAAACAGAGGCAAAGACGCACAGTGTGCAGTGCTAATCTCCTCCAGTCCCATTCCACCACTTCGGGCCTACATGCAAATTATTGCTCTGGGCCAGCTTCCTGAAAGCAGCAATGGTGGACCACGCCTACAATGTGCAGCAACATGTAGTCTCCACCAGAGGAGCATGTAATGTGGTAACAGTGTACAAGCACGACTGAGTTGTCACCCCATTAACTGCCTGAGCAAGGACTTTCATGGCAGGATCACCAGATATTTCAGTAAAAGCTGCATTGAAATGACAACATATTAAAGCTCATATTAGAATGTGTTTAGATTGTTTTGTTAGAAGGGATTTGCATGAGCCAGGTTATTATTGCAAAACTGAAAATAAAAATACTTAAAAGTGGAGCTCCACCCAAAAGGGAGGGGCCTGGTTTTGACAGGTACCCACTTCCAGGTCACTCAGAAGTTTGCACACACCCCCTCCTCCTCCAAACCCGGGGGGCCATTTACAAAGTGCAGAGTGATTCGCGCATGCGCAGTAGGGAGTCGGCTGTGAAGTGGGTTGTAGTGGGAAGTGTCCTTTAACCACTTCCCGCCCATAGGACGTCATATGACGTCCTGAATTCTGAGTGGATATATAGGCATCATCCAGATGATAGCTTTTTCAGCCGGCGATTCTGTGCACCGCAAGAACAATCATGGTGACAGTTCAGCAGGGGGCGAGCCGGGAACGGACATCCCTTCCCGCCGCCCTCCTGTGCGTCGCCCAGCTCGCCCCTGCAAGCGATATATATATATATATATATATATATATATATATATATATATATATATATATATATATATATATATATATATATATATATATATATATATATATATATATATATATATATATATAGAGATAGATATAGATATATATAGATATATATATATATATATATATATCTCCGGTGACTAGATGACCCCAGTTATCTTTATAGGCCCGGGGCGTGACTTAATTCTGGGCCAGCGGATGTAAACAAAGCAGAGGACGCGGCTGGAAAGGCAAATTCCTCCCCCCCTCTCAGCCTTTCCAGCCTGGAGGAGGAGAGGTGTGGGATCCTATTGACCCCACATCTCTCCATAAAGGGGACCTGTCACACACCATTACACTATTCCTATTACAAGGGACGTTTACATTCCTTGTAATAGAAATAAAAAGTTATCAAAAAAATTAGTGTAAAAATTTAACCTAAAGCACCCCATCCCCACGTGCACGGAAGCGAACGCATACACAAGTTGCACCCACATATGTAAACAGCGTTCAAATCAAACATGTGAGGTTTCGCTGTGTGCATTAGAGCGAGAGCAATAATTGTAGCCCAAGACCTCCTCTGTAACTCTAAACATGTAACAAAAAATTAAAGCGTCGCCTATGGAGATTTTAAGTACCAAAGTTTGGCGCCTTTCCACTGTGTGACACGTTGGGTATCTATTTACTCGGCGTAACATCTATCGCATTATAAAAAAAAAAAAAAAAAAAAAAAAAAAAAAGGCCGTTTTGTTTTTCTTTAAAATTAATGAAGTACCCCAAAAAATTTGAAAAAACAAAAAAACAAACAAAAAAAAAAAACAAAAAACAAAAAAACTCGCTGCGCAAATACGGTGTGACATAAAAAGTTGCAATGACCGCCATTTTATTCCCTAGGGCAGTGGTTCTCAACTCCGGTCCTCAGGACCCACTAACAGGCCAGAATTTAAGTATTACCTTGGGAAAATGCAGACTAGAATACTGCAATCACTGAGCAGCAAATGACATCACCTGTGATGTATTGCAGTTATCTTGCAAACCTGGCCTGTTGGTGGGTCCCGAGGACAGGAGTTGAGAACCACTGCCCTAGGGTCTCTGCTTAAAAAAATAAAAAATAAAAAAAAAAAAAACATGTTTGGGGGTTTAGAGTAATTTTCTAGCAAACAAAAAATGATGATGATTTTTTTACACGTAGGAGCGAAGTGCCAGAATTGGCCCAGATGGGAAGTGGTTAAAACTGAACAGAAGTGAGCTTTAAGAATGAAATACAGTACTCCCCAAGACACACAAATAGAAACATCCTTACCCTTCACAGTCTATGATTTCAGGTCCCTCAAAGGAGAATGGGTCAGTAGAGTCCGGCTCAGATTTCATTTTGTAGGTTTTTGTCAGGACCTGATTAGCGAAATACTCATTGGGCCCAAAGTGGAACTCTAATGTGAAAGACTGAAATAATGGAAGTTAAAGGTTAATGGTAATGAAACCCTCACAGCACAATCATTAGTGCATTTATATGGGAAAAGTAAGGTATAGTACAATTAAAAAGAGAATCAGTCACAGCTGGGCTTATGCGAGAATATGAACACTCCATCCTAAAATTATTATAACTGTACAGGCCTGCCTATAACAAGTTTTAGATGACACAATTGCCATATCAGCAGCTGGAGCCATCTCTTGACCAAAGTGATCCAATAACTAAAGGCCAAGTTCACCTTTGGTACATAGGGGGAGGGCTGGAATTTTTTTTTTTTTTTTAAGTGAACAATTAGCATTAATGTACTTGTTTTGCAAAAATAAAGGTTTCCATTAATTCTACACCTGCTTACCCAACTCTTCATAGCTGTTTAAAAACACTGCTCCATTACTTCTGCCTTACCTCCTGGTCAGACTGTAGGTCATGACACAGGAAGGAGTTGACCAGCAGCCGGTAGATGCAGGGTGTGTGCTAATGAGGTCAGCCGGTCAACTCCTTCCAGTGTCATGACCTAAAGTCTGACCAGGAAGTAAGGCAGAAGTACTCGAGCAGTGTGTTTAAACACCTATGGAGTGAGGTAAGCTATATTGGTACATAGGGGAGCTGGAATTTAGAAGAGAAAAAAAAAAGCGATGAAAGGTGAACCAAGCCTTTAAAATGCTTCAGGAATGCTTTGCTTGAAATTGTGCAGCCCTCCATAACCCAGTAAACACAATGGGGGAGATTTACTAAAACTGGAGCACACAGAATCTGGTGCAGCTGTGCATAGTAACCAATCAGTTTCTAACTTCAGCTTGTTCAATTAAAAGTAGAACTATAGGCAATACTTTTTTCCTCATTTTGGCAAGGAAGGGTTATACCCCTTGCAAAAAAGTTTATTTCTGCCATCTTTGTCCCATTGGGAAGATTTCTCTTACTGTTCCATAGCCAAAAAAGGACGCGAGAGGAAATCCAGAGCAAAATTAAACTGAATCCCTTGGGGACCCCCAGGACACCAGAACTAGTGTCTTCATTGGAAATTTTCACTTCTATTACTTTTCTGGGGACAACCCAAAAATTTGGGATTTTCTCTTTTTTTCATTTTCAATGATATTGGTAAACAGGACAAAAAAGAGGGTGAATCTCCTTAACAGGGACACAGACAGAAATACAAATTGACAGGTGTTCCAATCCCTCTCTGCTCTAAAAAACAAAAACAAAAAAAAAAAAAAAACAAAAAAAAAAAAAGAAGAAGAAGAAAGAAGCAGAAGCCGATTGGCTACTATGCACAGCTGTATCAGATTCTGTGTGCAGCAGTTTTAGTAAAGCTCCCCCATTGGTTGGTTAATGGACCAGATACCATAAATAAAATAAAGACGAACTCTACAGTTGATTATACAGTATTGTTCTTCAAGTTCATCTAAACCCTAAATGGAAGGCATATAGTTTGTTACACTGCTGTGTATCAAACGCCTCACATGTTTTCTTGTTATAGAACACGGTTTTCACTTTTATTTTTTCATCCTTTGCCCACCATAAGTGCTGCCGATCTCCTCCAGCCACTTCCTAGCTACATGCACTTTGCTCAGGAGTTGGCTGAGCATCACTGAACTAGTTTACTGAAAGTGTCAATGGTTAACCATGTTTGTGCAAGGTCTGCCATCTCAGCTACTTGTATTTCCTATCAGTTTCATCTAACAGGGTAACACAGGAAAGAAATTGGTGTTGTCAACCCATAACAGGAAACAGCTGAGCAAAAATCTACATGGAAGGATCACTGGGTATTTTTTTTTTTAGCAGCTAGATTCATGAAGACTGGAAAAAAATAAAATAAATAAAACCACACACGCAACACACTTGGAAGGATAAGTTCACCTTCTAAAAAATATAAATAAATGCACATTTTTGCAGGAAAAAAAAAAAAGTGAATGTATTTTTATTTTTTTTACACTGGAGACTGTAAAGCATTGCACTCACGATCAGCAGATCATAAGTGCAATGCCAGGATCCTGCAGACACTCAATATACTGTCTGCCCGTACCGCCAATGCAGGCAGTTACTGAACTGCAGAAAGGATAAGTGAACTACGTGAGCGCTCACCAACTGCCTACAAAGTGCCGGCTGTGATGGTCGACGGTACTTGTAGTTTATTCAATCACAGCATGAAGGACGCAGCCATGTGGGTGGAGAACCCGCAAGGCCATGCCATGCTGTTTTTACCTACTTCCCCCCCCGGGACTTAAAGTGGTGATATCTAAATGATGGGTGCAGCTGCAGACATTCAGATATTCTTTTCAGCCAGCGATTCCCTGCACTGTAAAAACAAATCAGTGGCCGTTTCGCCGCTTGATTGCTCTTACAGGTGTCCACACACACACACTCTCCAGGCTCGCCTGTGCGATCGGCGAGCTGAAGAATGAACCCGCTGGCTGAGGAAGTTTACCATAGAGCTGACCGAGGACCAGATGGTCTCCGGCCATCTCTCTCTATGACCCTCGGAGGCTGGAAGCGACATCACTTCCAGCGCCGGCAGATGTAAGCCCCCGCCTTTTTTTTTGTTGAAAAGCCCGAGATCAAAAACAAAAAAAAAAAAATTTATCTCAGGCTTTAAAGCAAAGAGGAGAGATGTGGGAACTTATAGACCCCAGATATCTCCATAAAGAGGACCTGTCATGCCCTACTCCTATTACAAAGGATGTTTACATTCCTTGTAATAAGTGATCAAAAAAGTAAAAACCATGTATAAAAACCTACTTAAATAAATAATAAAAATTAAAAAAGCGCCCCCGTCCTCGCATGCTCGCACACAGAAGCAAATGCATAGGTAGGTTGCGCTCACATAGGCAAACATTCAAATCACACTAGTGAGGTATCACAGCGAAAGTTAGAGAGCAATAATTCTAGCACTAGACCTCCTTTGGTACTGAAGTTTGGCGCCATTCCACGAGTGTGCGCAATTTTGAAGCGAAAATAAACACGGATTTAAAAAATTGCTGCTCAAATACAGAGCGGCATAAAAATAATAAAATAAAAATAATAATAATAATATATGGCAACAACCGCCATTTTATGAGGAAATAGAGATATCTGTCTGTCTATCTCTAAAATTGTATCATCTATACTCTTTTTTTTACCGTTTGGGGGTCCAGAGTCATTTTCTAGCAAAAAATATGATTTTTACATGTAGGAGTGAAGTGTCAGAATGGGACTTGGAAGGCAAGTGGTTAAATTGTGACAGCAGGTGTGGCGAGAAGATCCCCTGCCTGCTGTCAGGTGTGGGGTGAGGGATTAGGGGGAGAGGAGGCAGGAGCTAGAATATGTTAACATGTTCCAAAGGTGAACTTATCCTTTAAAAAATACTATGAGATTTTAATGATTAGGTTCAGATCTAATTTATCTATAGGATTTGGTTATTTGATGGGCTGTGCATTCAAGAGTAAGGATGAGCTCCGGCGTGTTCGCATGGCGCACGTGCCGAGCCCGCCAGGAAGTCGGCACGGCGCAGCGCTAATCACAAGCAGTGAGACATTTCCCGATGTGCGGCTGCAGAGATCGGGAAATGTCTCACTGCCTGCGATTAGCGCTGCGCCGTGCCGACTTCCTGGCGGGCTCGGCACGTGCGCCATGCGAACACGCCGGAGCTCATCCTTATTCAAGAGTGTGGACCCAGTGCATGCACGGTCAGGAAGTCACCGTCAGAATTCAGGTGATAAGCCCATGACTCAGGCTCAATCATTACACACATGTAAAGTAAATATAGAAAAAGCTAAATAATGGGGAATGAACGCTGCGTGAGCCTGCATAATCTGACTGAGAATTTATACTCTTGCATTGGATTTTCAAAAGGCAATGGATACTTCTGCCCCCCCCCGATATAAGAAACCTAAAGGATGTCTCACTGTGTGCATTATTATCATAGGCACTGGGCACAGAGCTGTCCTCCTTGTACACAATACACTGCTACTTACCATCGGCTGTCCTGGCCCTGAAAATTTGACTTTCACATCCTGCAAATGTTTTAATATTGGCTCATCGTGTTCCTATAAGAAAGAAGTAAATAAATGACAGACAAAATCAACTAAATGAAAGCGGAGCTCTGACATATAAATCAAATGCATTTCTCTTCACTTATGTATTTATGCGCAAGTAACTGTTTTTGCCAGGTGTCCGCTCCCACTTCGTCAGATGTGCCGCGGCGATCTGAGCCAGTTCATGCTTGTGTATTCTTGGAGGTCTATGGACCTCAAGTCGCATCAAAGTGGGACCAAAGTAGTGCAGGGACTACATTGAAGTCGCACAGATATGAACGGTACTCATTGGAAATCATGGGGTACGACTTGTCATGTGACTTTTCAGTCCCAAATCGCATGAAAAGGCCACACTAGTGGAAACCTAGCCTAAAATGGTTTACCTATAGATGCATATATGTGGTTGCTCGGCGCTAAAGCAGTTAAAGAGATCTTTGGGTCCAAACAGATTTTTTTTTTAACGTGTGTTAAAGAAAAAAAAAAAAACACCCTGGGAGAGAAAAGGGTTAAAAGGTCAAAATAGATTTTGAAATATAGCCTGCGGTTCTGCACCGAGTCAATCAGGCTCTGCTGTCAGTGTAACGCATTTTGGGTGTGGAGAGCCGAAGCGGGCAGTGCTTAGGCAGCTTAACGGATAAGGAAAACAAAAAAGGAAGAGCCTCTCCCACAGCAGTGTTACCGTCACCGATTATCCAATAGGCAAACAGGGGACAAAGTAACACTGCCGCACCAAAGAAAAAACGTCCCCCACCTGGTTATGCAAAGCAAATCACTAGAGCAGCTGAACTGAATAATCTACCGTATATTTACCAAGTAAAACCGTTTACATATTTCATTTGCGTATTTAGTAGTCTGGCTGAAGTTCATCTTTAAACAGCAAATTTTAAAAGTAAATACTCTCGTTTTGCACTGTAGTAGCATTTGTAGTTGCATTTTTAAAATCAGAACTACTGCATAGCCAAATGGTTTCTGGACAAATGACCATCACACCTATAAAAAAAAAAAAAAAAAAAAAAAAAAAAAAAAAGTTTGTTGGACATCCGATTTAACCACTTGCTGACCACAGAATGACATACGGCAGCAAAGTGGCTCTCCTGTGCTGGATCACATACCCAATATGTAATCCGGCCCTTCCAGGTGGGGGGAGGGCGCCTGCCACTTTCGCTGTGATTAGACACAGGACAAGCCAATCAGCAGGTGCCGGGCCAATGGATGTCAGCTGGCACCAGCTGATCAGTGAGCAGAACAGAGCTTTGCCTATGTAAAGGCAGAGCTGTGTCTTGTCAGCGGGGGGGGGGGGGGGGGATGTGCTAGTTTTTATTCCCCGCTTTGCAGGGAAACAAAACAAACAAACACAAAAAAACAAAAACACAAAAAAACAAAAAACACAAAAAAACAAAAACACAAAAAAACAAAAACACAAAAAAACAAAAACACAAAAAAACAAAAACACAAAAAAACAAAAACACAAAAAAACAAAAACACAAAAACCAAGCACATCCCCGCTGACAAGACTGTAAAAGCACCTCATAATAAAAAAAAAACAACACTGTTAGGCACACAGTTAACTCTTTGATCGCCCTAGATGTTTAACCCCTTCCCTGCCAGTGTCATTAGTACAGTGACAGTGTATATTTTTATCACCGATCACTGAATTAGTGTCACTGGTTCCCACAAAGTGTCAGTGTTTGTCGCCGCAGAAATGGCAGTCCTGCTATAAGTCACCGTCATTACAAAATATAATATAAATATACATACACTAGTTCTCTCTCTCTCATTTTTTTATAGCGCAAAAATTTAAAAAAAAAAACTATTTTCTACTATAAAACATATCCAATAAAATTTTAAAAACAAAAATCTAAAATTTCTTCACCAATTTAGGCCAATATGCATTTTGCTACTTTTTCAATTTTTTGTTTTACCAAAAACACAATAAGCGTATATTAAAAGGGGGGGGGCTATATAAACCTTTTAAAAAGGTCATGTTTCTCTCTATTTTTTTTAACCAGAGTCCTGTAAGTTTTAGTCCAGTTCAGGTGTGATTTAAAGTAAAAAATTCTTACCTAAACAGGTGAAGAAACACACCGGACTCCTTTTAAAAATTACAATTATACTGCAGCCGGACATGTAAGAAAAAACTTTTTGTATTATGTACTAACAGCACCTCCTTCACTAGAAGCACCGAAAGTCAGTAACATAAAAGGGGTGTGTCTAATGACCTCCATTACATTACATGTGCTTCATTATAAAACAAGACATGGGAGAAGTCCAGTATTAGCATTCCATCATAAGACGACTCACCTGTAAAGATAGATTGATCATGTCTACATTCTTAAAAATAGTTTGCCAGAAGTCAGGGATTCCTTTTGTGTCCTCTGCACTCGTCGTGTCCGAAATAGTCATCTTTTTTTTTACATCCTCCTATAAAAAAAACAAAGAAAATAAATCTGCAGCCAAAAAAAAAAAAAAAAAAAAACAAAAAAAAAAAAAAAACTTTAAAGGTGATTTTAAAGACACATTTTATTTATGGCATGCTATGTTCAAAAATACTTACCTGCTCTGTGCAGTGGTCCAGCTAACAGATTTGCATCAAAGGCAACTTGGGCAAAAATTCTGGTTTTCTATAAGCTAGATACAAGCTTAGCTTGTCATTGGGGGAAGGTAATTCTTAAAGTGACATTTAAAAGATTAAAAAAAAAAAAAACAAAAAACAAAAAAAAAAAAAAAAACAGCTCTATGCACTGTTTTGCACAGATCAGCCCTGATCCTCCTCTCAGGTCTCGATCCAGTGATGTGCACAAAAGCAGTGGCTCCTCTGAGTCTCTTCCTTCTCAAAACAGCAGCGGGAGTCATCGGCCCTCGCTACTGTCAATCACAGCCAATAAGAAAAGAGCGGGGATGGGGGGCGAACAACGCTCCGTGAGTAAATTGACACACAGAGCAGTGGCTCAGGAGTGAGCCTGCTCGAGTGCTATGGGTGGCGCTCGGCAGGAGGGAGGGCCAGGAGCGCCGGCAGGGGACACCAGGGGCTGCTCTGTGTAAAACCATTACACAGAGCAGGAAGTATAGGCATGTTTTTTTTTTTGTTTTTTTATAAAAATAAGAAAAAAAGTTTGCATTTACTGTAAAGCTCATTAGCGGGAGGCTCTCATTTAAGACTTCCCTTCCCCAATGACAAGCTAAGCTTGTATCTAGCTTATAAAAATCTGAGTTTCTCCCAAGTTGGCTTTGCAGCAAATAAGTCAACTGGATCACCAATGACACCCACACTGACCAAGGTTGATTAGAGGTTGCACCCTCCATGGGCGCTATGTTCAGCTTCATCTCAAACGGATTACACCACACTGAAAAAGTAGCACTTTGTTAGGGTGTCTCCTGGAATTGAACAGAATAACTTTTTCCCCTGTCATTGACCATCTTAAAAGGAGAAGTTCATCTTTTAGAACAGGTTACACCTGTAGTTAGGGTGTTAACCTGTTCCAGCAATCCCCCCCCCCCCACCCGCAGCTTCTGTCCCGTTAAAAATTGGCGCAGCTCTGCAGGACACCGTGCACAGCCACACCATTTATTCACAGTGATCTGTAAATAAACTACAAGTCCTGCCTTCCACAGCAGCAGACTTGTAGTTCTCAATGGACTACAAGTGCGCTGATCAGTGCGCTAAAAGTTGATTCACACTTCCTTCTGCTTTCTAAATAGCAGCCTGTATGGAGATACAGGCAGAGAGCTGGAGAAAGTGTCTGCAGGAGTCCGACATTCCACATGTGATCCAATGATCGCAGATGCAATGCTTTGCAGGCTCCTGTGGGGGAAAAAAAAAAAAAAAAAATGCATTAACCACTTGCTGACCAGGCCATAGCTGAATGACGGCTACAGCGTGGTCGGATAATTCTGGAAGGGTATACAATACAGTCTTCTCAGAATCGCGCTCACGGGACGTGCACCTGGGAATGTCCGTAAATCCAGGATCGGGGTAAAGGGCCAATGACAGCACCCCTTTACCACGTGACTGCTACGTCCAATGACGGAGCGATCAGTTGTCAACAAACCGGAGCATGTCCTGTTCAGCTCCTCCCACCGATCGGTACAGTGTGCGAGGAGAGGAGGGAGGCGGTGCAGCAGCGCTGTGGGCTGGATCTGGGAGTTCCCACAGCGCTGATCTGTGCCCCATCAGGGCTCAGCTGTGTCTTACAAAAGTGCAATAGGTAGTCAAATTAGATTTGAAATTTATATCCCTAGAACACCTGATGGTGCATGTTGGGCCTCTGTATGTGGCCAGGCAGTGTGAAAGTCTCACATGTGGCATCACCACACTCAGGACGAGTAGCCGAATATATTTTGGGGTGCAATTTCTGCTATGTGTTAGAATTATCTTATAAAAATTGGACAACTTCATGTAAAAAAAATAAAATTCTCTTTTCACATTTTCTAAAAACTTGTGAAAAAAAAAAAAAAAAAAAAAACCACACGACATGTTCAAAAGACTCATTATACCTCAGAATATACTTTGGAGTGTTTGCTTTCCAAAATGGGGTCATTTTTTGGGTGTTACAAGTGTCCTGGTGCTCCAGGGCCTTCAAAAAGGTGTAAGAAGTAGTGAAGAAATTAGATGTGTAATTTATGCTCCTAGAACACCTGATGGCGCTCCCTGCATGTTGGGCCTCTATGTGGCCAGGCTGTGTAAAAGTCTCACACATGTGGCATCGCCATACTCAGGAGGAGTAGCCAAATGTATTTTCGGGGCGTTATTGCAAGTATGCATATGCTGTGTGAGAGAAATTACTTGTGACAATTTTTATTTTTTTTTCCTACAAAAAACACACAACTTCAAAAAACTCACCATGCCTCTTACTAAATGAGACAGGCAGTACACCAGGGGTGATCAATTTTCAGCGATTGGCACCATAACTTGTGGACTGTGTAGCAGTATAAATTTTAGTCAAAATCAAAAAAAAAAATTTGAATTTGCAAAATTTTTATAACAAACGAAGAAAAATTCATATTTTTTTTCCCAGAAAACTTTCGGTCTTTTTTCATTTATAGCACAAAAAAAAACAAAAAAAAACAAAAAAAAAAAAACAAACACAAAAACACACAACACACAAAACGTGGTGATTAAAAGAAAAAAAAAATGAAATAATTGTCATTAAAAATGTGTGAGCACCGAAAGCTGAAAATTAGTCCAGTTAGGAAGGGGGTTTAAGTGCCCAGGGGTCAATTAAATTTTTTTCCTAAAAGGTGAACTTATCCTTTAATATTTCCCATCGCATTCGGATACTGGCTGTACCACACAACAATACATTGGACTGACGAGGTCCCATTACAGTCCAAGCCCCCCTGACCTCTCTTCATAAATCATCCAATGAAAGCCTTTTTCCACATTTATTTGCTTTTTCTCCCCTCCATTGCGCACCACTGAAGCAGACTACTACGCCGTTTTTCTTACCGCTAATTTTTCTTTATCTTCCTCTTCTCCACCGCTGTGCCACTCACATTCATCATCTGTCGGCTCCACCTCTCCCGTAACAATGAACATTCTCTGCAAGTAAAATATTCAGAAAAGTCAGCTTGGAAAGATGTAAGCATCCTGCAAACCTTTTGCAATAAAAAACACAGCAAAGACGGAGTCTGGCTATTTTTTTTTTTTTTTACTTTCAAAGTGAAGAGTTTACATCTAAGAAAATTGAACTTGGCCAGAATAGATGTTAGATCCTCCACAAGGTTTGATATCTGGGACTACAGCGGGACAAGCTTCATGGCCTTCAGCACTGACACGTGAAGGCCTGTCTCAGCTCTTCAGCCAACCCACCCTTGTCAAAGACCCAAGTGAAGGCTTTATATTCTCCCAAAATGGTGGATGATGCTTCATTTATAGGTCTCATGTCCTCTAATGGATGCTTCAAGGTGGGGCAATGAGAAGACAGGCCAGCTATGCTTTTTTCTGACCAAGCTTCCATACACTGTAGCTATATAGATATTGAAGTGGACTAAACCTTGCTAAACTGCACCCAATGTAGAAGCATTCATTTTGCTTTAAAGCCCAACTCTGAGCTCGGTCCACAACCCCCCTCAAGGAGGTCCCCCCACAGTGCTTTTTATTTTTACCCCTTTCAGATTACTTGAGGACACAGCTGGTTATGTAATATGCTGGATTTTCCTCCTCTTCGACTCTTCTCCAGCAATAGAGACAGATAAGTCTTCTACTGAAATACACCATGAATGATGGGTGTCACAGGACACCTTCTAATGGGGGCATAGCTAAGAGGTTTGATTATTCATAGCATGCCCTCAATCTTCTAGGATGAATGATGCTGGGCAACACTTAACCCAGAAGACTCTGGTAATCTTGTGGTGGAATAGAAGTAGTGTGGGGGACAACTTTGTATTAAAAAGGGAAGCCCAAGCTGTTTTTTTTATTTTTTACCCTGCCTGGGAGGAACATTAAAAAAAAAAAAAAAGGAATTTTACTTAAAATAAAAGTTTTTCTTTTTTTATTCATACTTGCCTAGTGGGATGCAGCATCGGTCCCCGATGCTGCATCTGGCCCCCTATACTTCTACACTGAGAATCGAGCGATCGAACACAGTCGATCACTCGATTCTCACAGCTCCGTGAGCAGAGCTGCCAGCTGTCAAGTCACAGCTCTCTGCAGCGCTGAGCTGTGGAGGGAGCGACCGGCTCAGGCTCTCAGCAGCTTGCCGAGCCGGGTGTTGGTCCAGGGACATGGGTGGACGACGCGGAGCCTGGACTGGCTGAAGTCAGAGAGCGGACTTAAACCTGCTCTCTGCTGAAAACAGGTCCCAGGAGTGCCAACCAAATTGCAACCCTGTGATCCATAGGAGTACAGTCAAACGAGCTTTGGCTGTACTTCTCCTTTAAGTTTTTAGTGTGGAAGGCGATAGGATAGACACACATTATTGTCAAAAGAATTGGGACACCTGCCCTTAGACGCACATGAACTTTAATGGCATCCCAGTCTTAGTCCGTAGGGTTCAATATTGAGTTGGCCCACCCTTTGCAGCTATAACAGCTTCAACTCTTCTGGGAAGGCCGTCCACAAGGTTTAGGAGTGTGTCTATGGGAATAATAAGAAAAAAGTCGCGCTAGCGCGACTTTTATTATTATTCTGTTTGTGCTGTATATCACCTTAGTCGCTGCTCTTATTTGTGCATTTAATTTAGATTGTTAGCGCAGTATTTTTCTCTACATTTATTACGTGTCTATGGGAATGTTTGACCATTCTTCGAGAAGAGCATTTGTTAGATCAGGCACTGATGTTGGACGAGAAGGCCTGGCTCACAGTCTCCGCTCTAAGTCTGTTCTATCAGGTTGAAGTCAGGACTCTGTGCAAGTGTTATTAAACACAGGACCCTGCTTTCACTAGATCTTGTCTCCCCACAGTACACAGAAATGCAATTGTTTTTTAGTAAATATAAACTGCTAAATACCTTTTCCTATCAGCAGTATATAGCAGTCTTGTGACTTCTATCAGGGTCTGGTTAAAGCTTGTAGGAGGAGGAGTTTACATTCACCTCCGATTGTCCTATGAAGCTACACGACCCCTGACCCTCTGTTTGGACAGTGCTGATTGGCCCGGAGTTGATCACATGCACCCCCTCCCCCCAATGAAAAAAATACACGCTCTAGCAATACACACCAAACTGAGAATGTGCAGAGTGCCTTCAAGGCTCTGTTCTATCAGGAGATGGATTGGGGACAGTAAAATAAGGTGAGGATCAGGATCAAACAGCCTTTTACAATGCAGAGGATTAACCCCTTAGATACCACAGTGAGTATAACAAGCATGCTTTACTGCATATACAAACTGATTTTACTGTTGTGGGTTTAGTAACACTTAAAGTCATTAATTGGGGGGGGGGGGGGGAGATCAGCAGGGAGAATATAGGCAACACTGACGACTAGTCCTTTGCCTTCTTTTTTGGGCAGATTACAGAGTTCAGCTCTTAAAAAAAATAAAAAAAATAAATTAAATATAAATATCTAAAAATAACAGTGACAGTTCGAAGATTACAAGTCAGAGATTAGCAGTAAACAGCGGAGAACACTCATCAGTCACACAGTGGTGATAATGTGCACATGAAATGGGCCTCTGTACTATACATACCTTCTCAAACAGAGGCTCATACAGGGCAGCATATTTCCTCTCCAGCTCATGAACCTCCTCATAGAATTTGGCTTCTATGTGAGCACACTTCTCCTGGAGCTGTTTCAAGGCATTGATTCTTCTCTTTACCGCTTTAGGTAAACTATTAATACAAAAAGTGTATGTCAAGGCAAAATTAAGAAAACCCCCCCACAAATAAAATTTACAGGAATGCACTCGGCTCCTAAGTCCGGTGTCACACAAGCGTCAGCTTGTATAAGAGCAAAGTGACCGGCAACTGCAGAGCTTTCAGCAAGATTTGTTGAAGTACCATTCAGCTCGTTTGTAAAATGTAGAACACAAATTTTAAAATGTGCCAATTGCTACTTTAACAAGCTGCTGGCAGGCTTTCAATAAGCATCAAGAATTGCGGAAGCCTGCTAAAGTGGCAATCAGCACTCCCATTAAAATTCCTGTTCGACATTTACAAACTTGAGCTGAACGGTACTTTAAAAAGCATCAAAAGCTCTTGCTGGTCACACTGCTCACTGCTCTTAGACAAGCTGAAGCCCCGAGTGAAACAGGCCCAAGTCTTGTGGGCTGACAACACAAATACGATTATTGTGAAACGAGTGGCATCAGTTCTTCCGGTTGTCTTCTGCTAAACTACTCAACCCATCCAACTCCTAGGCCTCTACAACAACAAGTCAACCATTCTGCAGTCTACGATAAGAACTAGAAGGGCTAGATAAACTCAGATATTGCAGAAAGTGCGCACAGGACTGCTCTGAATGGGTACAAAACACAATTTTTTGCACTTACAGCGGAAGTAAACCCATCAACTTAAAAATAGTTAGATTCTCGGGAGGTGCCGGGAATGAAACTGTTACATGGGTTGTTCTCTCAACCAAACTGAGAAACCATCCAATGGTTGGTGTCATAATTGATCGCATGTGCAGCATCAAGGCAGTTGAAGATTAAACTGAGGCGAAGATGGCAGCTTTCTCGGCTGAAAATGATAGGAGGATTTACTTCCACTTTAACTACTTCCTGCCCCCCCCCCATAGGATATCCATGGGTTGTAGTGGTTATACCGTGGTGATGTCTACACCTACAGGCATCATCCCCAAATGGAATTTTTCAGCTGGCAATTAAGTTTCTAGCAGAAGTGATTCTAGTGGCCAAATAGCTACTCGATCACTTCTGTGGGTGGCGGAAGGGGGTAATGAACAAATTTGTTTCATTTTTTTATTTTTTCCCCCAGAAATAAAAAAAAAAAAAAAAAAAAGGAAAATTCGAAAAAACGAATTTTTTTTTTAGGTATTGGAATTTCCTTTCAAATTTGGCTGTTTGTGAACATAACGAATACAAATCTGAAGTTACGAATTATCCGAAATAACGAATGCCGCATCCAAACAAATGGAATAAAAAACTTTGGATAAATTTGTACTTGCAGCCAAATTTGAAAGGAAATTCCAATACCTATAATTGGATAGTTTAGTTATTTCAGATTTTCAAGTTTTTGGATTTTCATACTTCCGAACTTCCCCAAATTCGAATTTTCCAATTTCCGAAAATTTCGGAATTAACGAATTGCACATGTCTAGTAATGAACCCCCCCCCCCTTAATCGCCTTTTCCGGACTCTACCATCTGATTGTGGAGACCAGGGGCGATGGCTGCACGGAACACAGAGACAAAGACTAATCAATGTTCTTCCTCTTTCTCTGTGACCCCAGAAATGACAAGTAAGTCACTTCCAATTCTGCCTCAGTTTACCATTAGCAGCCAGACCAATCTGTGTCTGATTGGCTGCTTTGGAGGCCAGAGGAGAGATCTCCATAAAGAGGACCTGTCATGACCCATGCTGTCACAAAGGATGTTTAACTTTATTGCCATCACCAGGGATAATAAAAAAAAAAATAAAATAAAATTTAAAGCACCCCCGTCCCCCAGCGATTACGTGCAAATGCAAAAAACGCATACGTTACTCGTGCCCCATATGTAAACAGCGATTATGAAACAAAAAAAAAAGAAAAAAGGACCATTAACCTTAAACACATTGGGGGTTGATTTACTAAAACTGGAGAGTGCAAAAATCTGGTGCAGCTCTCCATGGTAGCCAATCAGCTTCTAACTTCAGCTTGTTTAATTAAGCTTTGACAAAATAAAAAAAAAAAAAAAAAAAAGAAGAAGGATTGGTTTCTATGCAGAGCTGCACCAGATTCCGCACCCTCCAGTTTTAGCAAATGAACCCCATTGGGTACTCACACAAAACACTATAACTATTCAACATATGTTCGGACACTAGCAGTCTAGTCATATCACTGGTTCAGGATACCATTAAATAACTTACGTTTCAATGTAACTTGACGGAGTCTGAGAAACGCTGTCAAGCCTTTCCTGAAGGGCAGCGAGAACTTGAGGGTTCTGCATTATCTGATCGGCCAGTTTGTCTGTGTGAATAAAATAATAAACTAAGTAGAAAGCAAAAGCACTTAACTTGAACAACTTTCGGCTACAAAAAACAAAAACAAACAAAAAAATAAATAAAAAAATAACACAGAAAGCAGATCATTGAATGGCCACAAGCCATGACGTCCCAGGCTTTAGCGGCCAATTACCTGCCACGTTAAGACCACAAAAAGGAAGGGAAACTAGTTTAGGGCGAGTAAAGCTTGCAGAGCCCGGCACTCTTCTCTTAAATTCCAGCTCCAGACAGCAGAGAAAGTCACCCTTGCAGTGAGGTCCCCGTTGCTGTTTTGGGGGGGTCCAGGGAGTGGGGGGTTTGGAGAGGAATAAGGTGAAATACTTTTCTTGTTCCTCATTGGTTTACATCTCTCCGTAGGAGTGGTTTCCCCAAAAGCTTTCCTACCTGACCAGACGTAGCCCTCCAAAGTCATCAAATTCAATGTAGGACAAGCGGTGAGGATGCTGAGGGTCTGCCTACATCCAAGGAGCATCAGAGACTGGAGAAGAGTGCCAGCTTGCAGGGGAGTGAGGAATAAGGCAAGTATTTCTACTCATCCCTATCCCTCTAGACTAGAGGTCTCCAAACTTTTCAAAACAAAAAGGCCAGTTTTTTTTTATCCTTCAGACTTTACGGGTGGGGGGGGGGGGGGGGGGGGAGAGATAGGAATGGCGCCCCACTGTCGGCATCAGGTGGGGGAATGGCGCCCCACTGTCGGCATCAGGTGGGGGAATGGCGCCCCACTGTCGGCATCAGGTGGGGGAATGGCGCCCCACTGTCGGCATCAGGTGGGGGAATGGCGCCCCACTGTCGGCATCAGGTGGGGGAATGGCGCCCCACTGTCGGCATCAGGTGGGGGAATGGCGCCCCACTGTCGGCATCAGGTGGGGGAATGGCGCCCCACTGTCGGCATCAGGTGGGGGAATGGCGCCCCACTGTCGGCATCAGGTGGGGGAATGGCGCCCCACTGTCGGCATCAGGTGGGGTGGGTGGGGGAATGGTGCCCCATTGTCGGCATCAGGTGGGGTGGGTGGGGGAATGGTGCCCCATTGTCGGCATCAGGTGGGGGGGGATGGTGCCCCATTGTCTGCATCAGGTGGGGGGGGGGGGGTGAGAATAGTGCCCCATTGTTGGCATCAGTGAGGGGGAATAGTGCCCCAAGGGCTGGATAAAGGCTAGCAAAAGGGCCGCATCCAGCTCCCGCACCGCAGTGGAGGACCCCAGGTCTAGACAAAAAAAAAAAAGCACTGCAGTAGAGGTCGAGGGGGGGGGGGGTTGTTCGTATTAGGTAAATTTGACACTAGCCCAGGGTTCCAAATAAACTGGAAAAGACAAAACAAAAAACAAACTTAACACCGCTGCATCTTTACAGAGACACCTCCACCCAGGGCTTCTTCACAGTGCAAAAACACCCGATGACTCCGCCCCCGTCATGTGACTTGCTGCTGGCCGCTAGACAAATTCACTGCCCCAAGGGGTAAGATCACAGCCCCACCCAGAAGCACCAGGTATTTAACGCCAGCTGTGATGTACAAAGTAGCACCAGGATACCACAAAAAGGAGGTGTGTGTGGAGGGACCTGAGAGGGTGACGAATGCGGAACAAGGAAGGAATAGACAGTGTGCAACAGGCGGAGGTTACACTAACAGCCGGAGCTGCAGAACCGGCTGACAGGTGAAACGATCGTCCTAGCACCAGCTGTGAAATATACACATGCCTGTTGAAGTTTTTAAAATGTGAGTGTATATATGTGTCGCATGGTCAAATTTAAAAAAAAAAAAAAAAAAAAAAAAAAAAAAAGATAAAAGAATTATTGCAAGCCTTTTTGCTTTACATGACATCGGTCTCACTGGAGTTTGCAAGCAGCATCAATAAGGAAGGAAAATCATTGTGAGTCGAGTTCCAGAGGAACGATCATTAACAAGGCACGATTTTAGAGGATATAAAAAGGTGAGGGTACATCTGGTGGAGAGAGCACAGGAACCCTAATAGAGGCACGGAGGGGAAAAGAGCAAATCGATCAAATCATTTTGTTTTTTCACAAGGACACTTTATGAACGATAGAAAGATCCCTATTTATTTTCTCTCTCTATACCAATTAGAGCCGCACGATTAATCGTCAAGAATAGTTATCATGATATTGACTAAAGTGTTTCCCGATTCTTTCTATGCAAAGAATTCTCTGCTCTTCTGAAGCCACACCCCTCAAAAAAAAAAAATAAAATAAAATAAAAAATATATATATATATATATATATATATATATATATATATATATATATATATATATATATATATATATATATATATATATATATATATATATATATATATATATATATATATATATATATATATATATATATATATATATATATAATAGCCTGTTTTTGTATAATGTGAAAGATTTTATGTCGCGAGAATAGTGAGCGAATCATGATCTTTTTATTCTAAGCAAAAGAAAAAAAAAATTGTGATTCTCATTTTGGCCAGAAAAGATAGAAAAGAAAAGAAAAAAAAAAAAAAAAAAGATAGAAAAGAAGAGATAGAGAAGATGATAGAAAAGATAGATGTACACACACACACCTTGGATTACGAGGATAATTTGTTCCAGAAACGTGCTTGTAATCCAAAGCACTCATATCAAAGTGAGTTTCCCCATATGAAATAATAGAAACTCGTTCCACAACCACTACTGGTGCATGCAGGACTGTATGTGGCCAGAGGTGCAGGGGGGGGGGCTGGTGGCTCCCAGTGCTTCCTGGAGAACTCGACACTCAGGAACTGTTGACACTTCTGGGTGCTACGACGCACATTACGCCCGCCCTACCCAGCTGGGAGTGTCTCCGAATTCTCCAGGAAGCGCTGGGAGCCACGAGGGACCACGGACCTCTGGCCACATAGTTACATAGTAGAACCCTCTACGCAGTTTAAAGTGGGGTTCCACCCGAAAAAACAAAAAATACACCTGAAAATTAAAAAAAAAAAAAAAAAAAAAAAAAAAACATTTGGATATTTTTTTTTTTCCCACTTACCTCTAAATGCCTGTTGCTAGGGGGTCCCTCGTAGTCTGCCTGTTCCTTTGCCTGGGCTGGTGACATCACTTCCCCCTCAGCACAGGAAGGGCTCGGCTCTGCTCCCTCCCTCCTGTCAATCATCTGGGACCCATTACAGGCCCAGGTGATTGAGCAGCCAATCAAGGCGCGCAGCGCCGCTCGCGCATGCCAGGCTGTGAAGCCACAGCCCGGCGCCCACAGTTGCAATGCTGGCGCCGACGAGCGGAGGGGGGCCGAGCGGGGCTTCGATCCCCCGCATCGCTGGACCCTGGGACAGGTAAGTGTCCAAATAAAAGTCAGCAGCTGCAGTATTTGTAGCTGCTGACTTTTAATTTTTTTTTTTTTTTTTTTTTAATGGAGCCCCTGGGTGGAACTCCTCTTTAAGGTTAAACCTCTTTTCTTCTAATTTTAATGAGTGGACACGAATCTTGGTAAACTCTCTTCTGCAAATAGTTACATGATAGGTGAATACATTCATACAGTAATATATACACCAGCGGCTTTACTACATGGATGAGCACCAGAGTCCTGCAAGACAGCGCTCACCTATCAAGTCAACATATACATAATATATATACATAAATATATATATATATATATATATATATATATATATATATATATATATATATATATATATATATATATATATATATATATATATATATACACATACATATATAAAAAAAGAAGGACAGGTGAAGCCAAAGGTTTAATGAAATACATAAAACTGCACAATGGCAGAGTAAGGAACAGCGAATTGTTGAGCCGCTCACCTTTTTTGTCACCTGCATTTTTAATTCCTTCCATGGGATCTCCAGCAGTGGTCAGCTTACTGCAAAAGAAAGATTAGGAACATCGGTCATTAAAACAAGTAACGCCACTTTCAAAGAAAAAAAAAAGCACACACACACACCTCTGGGGGGGGGGGGGGATCTATGTACATTGCAGGAATCTAACAGGCTGATTGATCAAAGTACAAGCTTGCCCATAGAAGGATTGAATCCTGGTCGGTCCCTGCTGAACTGGCCGAGATGCGATCTATGGCCGGCTTTAGACTTGTGCCTCGTTCACACAGGGCGTATTAAACCATAAATCCGTGGAGGGCCGAGATCATCCACACAGGTATTGCGTGCATCCTCGTGCAGGCAGTCCCATGGATGTCATTTGAGATGCAGGGAGCGCACAGACAGCTCCTAATCTGGCATCTGTGCATGCACACACGGTGTATTCAGGGACACGCCACCCACACGGATGTCAGTGTCTCTGTGCATGCAGCGGCTACATCCCAACTGACATGAACGGGACTGCCGGGATGCGCGGTGCAGGTAGACATGGTCCTCCACCAGCGGTACACTTTAGTATGCTCCTTGTGAATGAGGCCTTAACAGGCATTTAACTCTTGCAGTGCAGGAAGGGTCAACTTTAAATTTGCAGATGATTTCAGCTTAAGCCCTGGTTCACACAGGGGCGGCACGACTTGCAGGTCGCCTCACCGAGGCGACCTGCACATGACTTCCATGGCGACTTGCAAAACGACTTCTGTATAGAAGTCTATGCAAGTCGCCTCAAGTCGCCCCCAAAGTAGTACAGGAACCTTTTTCTAAGTCAGAGCGACTTACGTCGCTCCTAGTAGGACGGTTCCATTGTACAGAAAGGGAGGCGACTTGTCAGGCGGCTAGGTCGACTGACAAGTCACCCCTGTGTGAACTGGCACTTACCGAAACAGGAATTCTGTGTGAATTTGTCCAAAATCCGAGGTCCCGGATGTTTACAAATAGATGGACCAGGCTACAGTTTCAGAATTGCTAAAGAATGCCAAGTGCACAAAGGACACGATCTGCCCAGGCATGATATCCAAACAGGTCCTGCAACTTTGTGTCCTCACCATCTCACAGGTCTCGGCAGGTTTATTATAATAGCCTCCAGAATGTCTCTGAAAATGATCTATATAGGTCAGGTAGTGATTCAGCACATTGTACTGGATAGGACGCGATTTGTTTGCGAATGTGCAGCACATTGTTTCTGGTCTCCAGGTAATGGGAGCTCTAGCCTTACAGTGCGCACCCCTCATGGGGGGCCCCATTGCTGGGCTCACATTCCTCTCCTGCTGAAAATACTGTAGTTGCCTGGCTGTGAGTCACAGACCTAGAACAAACATGTCAAAATAATGTAACCACTTGCTGAG
Organism: Lithobates clamitans; assembly: GCA_037952925.1. Classification (NCBI taxonomy): domain Eukaryota; kingdom Metazoa; phylum Chordata; class Amphibia; order Anura; family Ranidae; genus Lithobates; species Lithobates clamitans. The sequence continues at coordinate 431,798 of JBBGZY010002832.1, forward strand.
CAGGCCTTTTCTGGAAATTTTTGCTTACAAAGTTTAAAATCAGTATTATTCAGTGGAAAAAAAATATACTTAGAACCCCAGCAGAGACCCTAGAGAATAAAATGGCGATCGTTGCAATATTTTATGTCACACGGTATTCACGCAGTGGTCTCTGAAATGCTTTTTTTTTTTTTTTTCTTTTAAGTATTTAAAAAAAAAAAAAAAAAAAAAAAAAAGGAAAGGAAACACAATCCCAACCCCACTATTTTTGTATAATGTGAAAGACGTTACACATAGTAAATACCAAACATGTCGTGCTTTAAAATTGCTCATGGAAGGGCGACAAACTACAGTACTTAAAAAGCTTCCATAGGTGACGCTTTAACTTTTTTTTTTTTTTTTTTTTACAGGTTATCAGTTTAGAGTTACAGAGGAGGTCTAATGTTAAAATTATTGCTCTCGCTCTAAAGATCACGGCGATATCTCACATGTGGTTTAAGAATAGTTTACATGCGCAGGCTTGACTTACGTATGCGTTCGCTTCTGTGCACGAGCATGGAGGGATGGGGGAGGGGCTGCAATTTTTTTTTTTTATTATATATTCTGACTTTATTTTTTTTTATCACTTTTATTTCCATTACAAGGAACGTTATCCCTTGTAATAGAAAGATTCTTTGAAAAAAAATTAAAAAGAAGAAGAAGAGGGGGAAGGTCTGACATTCTGACTTTAAAATAAATAAAATACTGCTTCCGGTTCTCGGGCATAAACTTTTTTAAAATATATACATACACACACAATATATATATATATATATATATATATATATACACACACACACACACACACATATATATATACATACACAGTGGTTAACACTCTCGCCTAGTAGTAAGAAGGGTCACTGGTACGAATCCCAACCACAACACTACCTGCCTGGAGTTTGCATGTTCTCCCTGTGCCTGCGTGGGTTTTCCTCCGGGTACTCCGGTTTCCTCCCACACTCCAAAGACATGCTGGGAGGTTAATTGGCTTCTGTCCGAAATTGGCCCTAGTGTATGAATGTGGGTTTAACTTACAAAAAAGTTAAGGTTTATGCCCGAGAACCGGAAGCAGTGCTAGGAGGTCGCTCCGGCCTTCCAAGGGCAGAGAGACAAGTGGGGGGGGGGCCTCATCTTGCCCAGTGAACCGCCACATTGGATTGCTTCCCAGGTTTACCGACAGCTCTGGTAAGCTCGGAAACTACTGGGAAGCAGCACCTCTCCCACCGCCTCTAAAAGGTGATCTTGCAGCGAATACGCCCATTAAAAAAAAATAACACGGTTATTTAACGTCAAAAGTAAGGACGTATATTTACTGTGGGTGGTCGGCAAGTGGTAAAACAAAAAAAAAAAAAAATCAATAAAAAGCAAACACACATCTTCATATGGGTTTCAAACCAGCGATTTCAAGTGACATCCAGGCAATCAGCATCTACAGGAAGTTTGAACAGCGATGAGATCTTCTATGTTCACTCATAGCAGGTTTCATTCAGCGCCCATTCACACATGTATGTCAATCTCCATAGACACGGGGCTTAGAACAACATCCGATGTAAAAACCGTGCCTGAACACTATGTATGTAATGTTTGTGCCAATGTTATTCAACTGGCTGCCGCTCAGGGCCAACATGAGAAAATAATCAATGTGTGTTCAGTGCCTCTGATTACACATTATTTATAGGCCCCACTACCCAACATCCGCGTTTGCCGTGACACAGACGGTACAGACGGTCATTCGGGGCCAACATATAATCAGTGGTGCAGATTACACATTGTTGATATTAACAATGCTGGTCCCGGGTGGCAGCAGCGGCAACCAATAGAGTACATTTGCCCTTAATACATGTAAACCTTTCCAGAAACGTATACAGTGCAAGATATGCTCCAAACACAGGACCACGAACCCAGGATTTCCCCCCCCCCCCCCCCATTTTCGGTTTGGACCAGTGTGTATGGGTCCACAGAGTACAAAACTGCTGGATCTGAATGAAGAGACCGAAGACCAGGAACAGTCCAATGACTGGCTGTGGGGGGGGGGGGGGGGGAATAGTGCCGTTTATCGGTGCACAGTCTGACTACATAGACTTTTTTCTAGCAGAGACTCTAGACTAGAGAATAAAATGGCGATTGTTGCAATATTTTATGTCACACTGTATTTGCACAAATTCACAATTGGATTGGATTCTACCTTTTAAATAATATCACTTAAAAAAAAAAAAAAGTCATGACCTTCAGTCATGTTTTTAACTTTCCATCTATTAAATCTTCTGCCCTTGTTGTGGTTTTAAGTTTGGATAGGAAAACATTTGTTTTTCTGCCAGTAAATACTTTATAACTTCCTGTTTCTGGTCTGGTAAAAAGCCCAGGCTTATCACATCATGCACAGCTCTCTCTCTCTCATTCTCCTGAGTTTGCCAGGAATGGAAGGGGGGGGGGGGGGGGTCATAAGAGGGCCAATGAGAGCTGCAGAGCTGGAGGTGTGTGTCTGTGTAAATCCAGGAAGTGAACAGGCAGCAGCTTCAGCTGCCCACAGTTAAAATGGATGCAGCCAGACTCAGTGGGAGGGAGATTTCTGCAGCATATTTGGCAAGTACAGAATCACAGTATATATAAAATATGCAAAGTGGTTGGAGGGAAGCTTCAGAATGGCAAAGATGTTTTTATTACAAATTATGTGAGCCGACCGCAGTTCCTCTTTAATGTATTAAGGTGAAAAGCCTTCTGTAGTGCAGCAGGCCCCACCCCCTTTTACTTACCTGAACCTGATCGTTCCAGTGACGGGGAGGAGCACAGCAGCTCCAGCCGCTGTCTCAGGTCCTCATTGGATAGATTGATAGCAGCAGGAGCCATTGGCTCCCACTGCTGTCAATCAAATCCAGTGACATGGGAGTCGGGGGGCAGAGCCGAGTTCTACTGCCCCCATGGAATGCGGCTCTCCGTGGGGGCACTCGGGATGAGGAGACAGGAACACTGTTGAGGGACCCCAGAAGAAGATCGGGGCCACTCTGTGCAAAACCCTTGCACAGAGGTGGTAAGTATGACATGTTAAAAAAAATAAATGTAAAGTAAAAATGATAGAGAATATATATATATATATATATATATATATATATATATATATATATATATATATATATATATATATATATATATATATATATATATATATATATATATATATATATATATATATATATATAAAAAATATACACAGTGGCTTGCGAAAGTATTCGGCCCCCTTGAACTTTTCAACCTTTTGCCACATTTCAGGCTTCAAACATAAAGATATAAAATTTTTATTTTTTGTGAAGAATCACCAACAAGTGGGACACAATTGTGAAGTGGAACGAAATCTATTGGATTTTTGAAACTTTTTTAACTAATAAAAAAAATGAAAAGTGGGGCGTGCAAAATTATTCGCCCCCCTTGCGTTAATACTTTGTAGAGCCACCTTTTGCTGCGATTACAGCTGCAAGTCGCTTGGGGTATGTCTCTATCAGTTTTGCACATCGAGAGTCTGAAATTCTTGCCCATTCTTCCTTGCAAAACAGCTCGAGCTCAGTGAGGTTGGATGGAGAGCGTTTGTGAACAGCAGTTTTCAGCTCTTTCCACAGATTCTCGATTGGATTCGGGTCTGGACTTTGACTTGGCCATTCTAACACCTGGATACGTTTATTTGTGAACCATTCCTTTGTAGATTTTGCTGTATGTTTGGGATCATTGTCTTGTTGGAAGATAAATCTCCGTCCCAGTTTCAGGTCTTTTGCAGACTCCAACAGGTTTTCATCCAGAATGGTCCTGTATTTGGCTGCATCCATCTTCCCCTCAATTTTAACCATCTTCCATGTCCCTGCTGAAGAAAAGCAGGCCCAAACCATGATGCTGCCACCACCATGTTTCACGGTGGGGATGGTGTGTTGAGTGTGATGAGCTGTGTTGCTTTTACGCCAAACATATCGTTTTGCATTGTGGCCAAAAAGTTTGATTTTGGTTTCATCGGACCAGAGCACCTTCTTCCACATGTTTGGTGTGTCTCCCAGGTGGCTTGTGGCAAACTTTAGATGAGACTTTTTATGGATATCTTTGAGAAATGGCTTTCTTCTTGCCACTCTTCCATAAAGGGCAGATTTGTGCAGTGTACGACTGATTGTTGTCCTATGGACAGACTCTCCCACCTCAGCTGTAGTTCTCTGCAGTTCATCCAGAGTGATCATGGGCCTCTTGGCTGCATCTCTGATCAGTCTTCTCCTTGTCTGAGCTGAAAGTTTAGAGGGACAGCCAGGTCTTGGTAGATTTGCAGTGGTCTGATACTCCTTCCATTTCAAAATGATCGCTTGCACAGTGCTCCTTGGGATATTTAAAGCTTGGGAAATCTTTTTGTATCCAAATCCGGCTTTAAACTTCTCCACAACAGTATTACGGACCTGCCTGGTGTGTTCCTTGGTCTTCATGATGTTCTCTGCGCTTTCAACAGAACCCTGAGACTATCACAGAGCAGGTGCATTTATAGAGAGACTTGATTACACCCAGGTGGATTCTATTTATCACCATCAGTCATTTAGGACAACATTGGATCATTCAGAGATCCTCGCTGGAGTGAGTTTGCTGCAGTGTGTGTGTATATATATATACACACACATATATATGTATGTATGTGTATATGTATATATATATATATGTATATGTATGTATGTGTATATGTATATATATATATATGTATATGTATGTATGTATGTATGTATGTATGTATGTATGTATGTATGTATGTATGTATGTATGTATGTATGTATATATATATATATATATATATATATATATATATATATATATATATATATATATATATATATATATATATATATATACACACACACATACACACATACATATATACATACATATATACACATACACACACACACACACACTCTATGAAACAATTTAAAAGAATGTATTTTCCTAATACTAGCAGCAGAAGTATTATATAGTTCATGTTTGAGATGGTTTAGTTCCGCTTTAGAAAATGTAGATGACACCCCCTCAATTTCAGGAAGTGGACTCTGCTGGTCTAAAGAGCAAACATGGCCACATAATCACACATGTGCCTCCGCCATGCTGCCAGTGCCCACGTGGCACCTTAAGAGACGCCCCATACAAGGCCTTTCTCTGTAGAGGGGCAGAGTCCAGTAAACATCGATTCTCATTCATATAAAGGCACAGATGTGATTACAGGCGGCCCGTCTGCCCAGACAAAGAGCTACTGTTACAGTGCAGGAAGTCGGCTGACAGCGGTCACCAAGGTCTACAATATATCACCCAGTACCCAGAGACACACATGGAGCCTTCCTCAAAACATGCCCAGCCACACTTCACTCTTCAACTCGGCAATGTGCTGAAATCGTGTATTTGGGGTTAGCGAAGTGGCAGCAGCTTGTCGTGCCGATTAAACACAATTGGAGAACTGCTGGGCCCTCCGATTAATCATCAGTGTGTAGAGTACAAGGCCGATAGACAGGGGCCCCGAGTGTCTGTGCTGAGACTAGCACTGTGATATGACTGCTGCCAAGTGATAAGCACAAGGCCTCCCTACCATTGTCAGATATGGGAGGGGGAGGGGGAGAGTCTTCTGCTACCACATTCACCAGACCCAAAAGGAAGGCACCAATGAAATCAATACAGACAATAAATTTAAACTTTAAATTACTCTAAATGCTTGTATCGATTTCATTGGTGCCTTCCTTTGGGTCTGGTGAATGTTGTTCACCTGTTTCGGAGGCGCTTTAAATTTTAGAGGAACCTCGGAAACAGCCATCTACTTCTAGAGCATTATTCTGCATTTCAGACACATTTGTGTGCGCTGGAACCATTCCAAAGTGTTTACTGGAACGCTCAGAAATACTTTTTTTTGGTGGCACTCTGCAAAAGCCTTGGAAACATTTAGAACAAGCATTAGACAACCCACGTGCCAGTGAACACAATTAGCCATAGATCTCAGACCTCTGGCCCGAATCCTGAACCCCCAGACCCCGGCCCAAATCCTGAACCTCTGGCCCAAATCCTGAACCCCCCAGACCCCGGCCCAAAATCTGAACCTCTGGCCCAAATCCTGAACTTCCAGACCCCGGCCCAAAATCCTGAACCCCCAGCCCGCGGCCCAAAATCCTGAACCCCCCAGCCCGCGGCCCAAAATCCTGAACCCCCCAGCCCGCGGCCCAAAATCCTGAACCCCCCAGCCCGCGGCCCAAAATCCTGAACCCCCCAGACCGCGGCCCAAAATCTGAAACTCTGGCCCAAATCCTGAACCCCCCCAGACCCCGGCCCAAATCCTGAACCTCTGGCCCAAATCCTGAACCCCCCAGACCCCGGCCCAAATCCTGAACCTCCAGACACCAGCCCAAAATCCTGAACCCCCCAGACCGCGGCCCAAAATCCTGAACCCCCGGCCCAAATCAATTTCAGAGGCAGAGGTGGCATTTTCAACTAAAATACTCTACTGCTTTGTACAAGTCTGTCTCTCCCTCCCCCCACCCCAGCTGAGTGCCCCCTTAGCAAGCCATCTACTAGGGGGGCACTCAGGTAGGCTTGATCCCGAAGCACATGCTGCGTTTATTGACACACACAGTGCGGCTCTGCCCCGTCCTCTGCTCCCTCTTCAAAAGAGGTGATTGACAGCAGCAGAAGCCTCTATATCCAGTGAGGACAGAAAGATGGAGTGCAGAGAGCCACAGTGCTGGATCGAGATGGGGCTCAGGTAAGTATAAGGGGGGGGGAGTATATCGAGCTACACACAGGAGTTTTTATTACCTAAATGCTTAGCATGTAATACGAAAAAAAAAAAACAAAAACACACAACACACACACACACACACACACACACACTTCTACCTTTAGAGCCACTTTAAATTTAGTAACAAACTTGATATCAGTGCATGTAGTGCAGCACACAGAGCAATGGCAGAACTGAGTGTGGGAACACCAACAATCCACAACCTCTGTATCACAAGGCTTCATACACACATGGCGGCCGTCCCACAGTAAATCTCCACTTACTACATGGATAGTTATAAATATCACAGGAGGAGTTATTTTTTGAGCCGATGTGTGCCCAAGATACCAACAGTTGGCTATTTATAGGCACACGTAGTGTTTCTGTTGTAGTGTGTGTGTGTAGTATGACAATATATAGGCAAGATATGCAAGGATCCTGAACAGAAGAGCTTAAGGTAGGAATACCATATTATACTATTAAAAGTGAATCTCAAACACAAGAACAAAAACATTTTGTATAATGCAATTTACCCATCCTTAGATGTGGCAACATTAGGTCGACACCTAAACCTTTAATTTTAAACTTAGTGATCCCGCCATTAACAACTCCTGATCTAGTATGACAACGCTCATCTACTGTGCTGTATTTAGGGAGGAGCAGCAGTGTCACTCCAAGACAGAAAGTGTTAGGACTACAAAACACCCCCCCCTCTACACATAGGTCCATTACTCTCAATGATCACCGACACAGGGGCGCTCCCTCCTCCCACCGACACACACACAGGGGCGCCACTCCTCCCTCCGACACACACAGGGGCGCCACTCCTCCCTCCGACACACACAGGGGCGCCACCCCTCCCACCACTCCTCCCACACACATCACACACACACACACACACACACACGGGCGGCCACTCCTCCCTCCGACACACACAGGGGCGCCACTCCTCCCTCCGACACACACAGGGGCGCCACCTGCCCCCACCAGACACACACACACACACACACACACACACACACACACACACACGGGCGCCACCCCTCCCACAACACACACACACGGGCGCCACCCCTCCCACAACACACACACACGGGCGCCACCCCTCCCACAACACACACGCCACTCCTCCCACACAAACACACACACACACGGGCGCCACTCCTCCCTCCGACACACACAGGGGCGCCACTCCTCCCTCCGACACACACAGGGGCGCCACTCCTCCCTCCGACACACACACGGGCGCCACCCCTCCCACAACACACACGCCACTCCTCCCACACAAACACACACACACAGGGGCGCCACTCCTCCCTCCGACACACACAGGGGCGCCACTCCTCCCTCCGACACACACAGGGGCGCCACTCCTCCCTCCGACACACACAGGGGCGCCACTCCTCCCTCCGACACACACAGGGGCGCCGCCACTCCCTCCGACACACACAGGGGCGCCGCCACTCCCTCCGACACACACAGGGGCGCCGCCACTCCCTCCGACACACACAGGGGCGCCGCCACTCCCTCCGACACACACAGGGGCGCCGCCACTCCCTCCGACACACACAGGGGCGCCGCCACTCCCTCCGACACACACAGGGGCGCCGCCACTCCCTCCGACACACACAGGGGCGCCGCCACTCCCTCCGACACACACAGGGGCGCCGCCACTCCCTCCGACACACACAGGGGCGCCACTCCTCCCTCCGACACACACAGGGGCGCCACTCCTCCCTCCGACACACACAGGGCGCCACTCCTCCCTCCGACACACAGGGGCGCCACTCCTCCCTCCGACACACACAGGGGCGCCACTCCTCCCTCCGACACACACAGGGGTGCCACCTGCCCCCACCAGACACACACACACACACACACACACACACACACACAGGGGCGCCACCCTCCCACAACACACACGCCACTCCTCCCACACACACACACACAGGGGCGCCACCTGCCCCCACACACACGGGCGCCACTCCTCCCACCGACACATGGATACCACTCCACTCACTGACCCAGGGGCAATTCTTTTTTGCGATTGACCACAATCAACCCCCCAGAGTGATGGGCAGATTACAGGCCCCCGGGAAATCCAAACATTTTAGAGCAGTCACCAGAAGAGGCGAGGAGATTTTTCACTGGGGACACCTGAGGGAAATCTCTGGAGAATTTGTCTCTCCAGGACAAGAAGTGACGGGATATTGCACCAGTGGGACAGCTGGCAGCAAAAATAAACAGATAAGTGTTTTAATCTTCTATGCTCTAAAATGTTTTGTTTTCCCACACTTTTTAAAAAAACAAAAAAAAAAAAAAAAAACAGAACTATACTCACTTCCTCTCCAGCGATGCAATGACATCAAGTTTCCCCGCAGGTACCGACATCTTCCCACTGATCACCTTCTGGACCTTCGGCCTTCTTGATTGGTTGTGCTGGGATGACAACTTCTGCTCATGTGCTGAAGTTGATTCAGCCAAACGCATTAATTGTAAGTGGGAGGTGTGCAGCTTGGTGTACAACATTGTGATATAGAGAGAGAAGAAGGCGAACAGGCAAGAATCATTTATTGCAGAAGATACAGAATAGGTCTCTGTTGCAATAAAAACTTCCTTGTTGCCTTTTTTTTTTTTTTTTTTTAAACATCTTGGCATATAGTTTAACTTTAACCTCTTCAGCGGATGGAAGGTTTTACCCCCCCCCCTCATTACCCAGCCATTTTTTGAGATAGGGCACTGCGTTACTTTAACCATTTCAATACCGGGCACTATACCTGCCACAATACCTGCTATAAAACATCTAAATTAAAAATAAATAAATCAAATTTCTTCATAAATTTTAGGTCAATATGTATTCTGCTACATATTTTTGGTAAAAAAAACCCCAATAAGCGTATATTGATTGGTTTGCACAAAAGTCATAGCGTATACAAACTATGGGATAGATGTTGTGCAAATTTTAATTTTTTTTAAAACATGTCTTTAATAGTAATGGTGGCGAGCTTTAGCGTGATTGCGGCAGACAACTCTGACACTAAGTGACACTTTTTGGGGACCAGTGACACCAATACAGTGATCAATGCACTGTCACTGTACTAATGACACTGGCAGGGAACGGGTTAACATCAGGGGCAAAGGGTTAAAAGTTCCCTGGGAGTACTTTCTAACTGTGTGGGGGAGGGGGGAGTCAGATCTGTGTACCGCTTAGCAGAAACACAAGATTGCCCTCTTCCCCTCTCACAGAACGGTGATCTGCCTTGTTTACATAGGCAGATTGCCGTTCTTCATCTCTCAGTAACAATCGTGGGGTGCCAGCGAACATGGAATTGTGGAATGACGACAAACTACGGTACTTAAAAAATCTCCATAGGCGACGCTTTAAAAAAAAAAAAATTAAGGTTACCAGTTTAGAGTTACAGAGGAGGTCTAGTGCTAGAATTATTGCTCTCGCTCTAACCATCGCGGTAATGCCTCACAAGTGTGGTTTGAACACAGTGTACATTTGCGGGCGCGATTTATGTATGCGTTCACTTCTGGGATGGGGTGCTTTCAATTTTTACCAATTTTCTTTTTACACTGTCCATTTAAATTTTTAATTCTTTTTGGATCAGTTTTATTGCTGTCACAAGGAATGTAAACATCCCTTTTAATAATCAGTGACAGGTACCCTTTATGGGGGGGATCTGGGGGTCTAGAACAATGGTTCTCAACCCTGTCCTCAAGTACACCCAACAGGCCATGTTTGCAGGTTTTCCTCCATCTTGCACAGGTGCTTTAAATCAGTTTGGCTGTTTTGAATACCGTCATTTTTTAAAAATCTGGCACCTTTAAGCCTTCAGTAATCTAGAAGTGATATGACATTGCTTCCGGGTTACTAGATCCGATCGAAGTCGATTCCGGCTTTGTTTGGGTCTCTGGCCGGCTGGTCGCTCGGGCCCCCTGGTAGGACGTTCTCTCCCACTGCTTGATCGCATGAATGTATATTGTATGAACGTAGGGATTTCAATGTAGTGTGGGAAATCCACAGGATTGGCTGCATTTCACGGATCACATGTGTAAACTTTGGCTCAAACTAGAAATCAAATTGTTCGGTTGGTAGGTGTTAAGTTTTTTTTTTTTTTTTTTACTTTAAAAAAAAAAAAATATATATATAATCGATTTGCTTTAAATTTTGAATTGATTTGACCTCTCAACTGGATTCAAGATTTAAATCGATTTTTTCCCCAGCAGCAAGTCCCCGGAGTTTTTACAAATGACCCTCACAGGCTACCACGATTAGCAGCTCTGTGTGATTCAATGGCCCGGCACCGGTCAGCCCCCCCCCCCCCCTCCCAACAGTCTTAGGGACAGTGGACGGGCCCCCTGTTGAAAAGGTTTGAGGACCTCCGCCCTATAAAATAAAATGGTGGGGGTTTGCAATTTTTTTTTTATGTCACTCGGTATTTGCGCAGTGGTTTTTCAAATGCAATTTTTAAATATACTTTTTGGAATTTTGTAAAAGTAATCCAGTGGCTAATTAGCCACTCGGATTGCTTTTAGAACAAAGCCGGCAAAAAAAAACAAAAAAAAAAAAAACCCCTGTATCAGGATGAGGCCTGTATCCCGGTATAACCACCCGATGTCCAGTACGTCGCTGGAGGGAGAGGGAGAGAGGGAGAGGGAGAGGGAGAGGGGGAGGGGGAGGGGGAGAGGGAGAGGGAGAGGGAGAGGGAGAGGGAGAGGGAGAGGGAGAGGAGAGGGAGAGGGAGAGGGAGAGAGAGAGAGATTCCAGGGTTGTTTGTCAACATTTAACGACTTGCCAACCAGCCGCCGTCATATTGCGGCAGGAACCTGCAAACCGTCGTAGCTACATGTCGGCTCGCGGGATGGCAGGGGTGCCAATGCTCGTGGCCGACGGTCGCGATGACCATGAGTGATTGCGAGCACCAGAGACAGAACACGGAAGTGTGTGTAAAACACACAAATCCCTGTTCTGCTCTGAGAGGAGTGACAGATCGTGTGTTCCCATTAGCTAGGAACCATGATCCGTCACTTCCTCTAGTCAGTCCCCTCCCACTTCAGTTAGAATCACCTCCCAGGGAACACTGTTAACCCCTTGATCGCCCCCTAATGTTAACTCCCTTCACTGCCAGTGACATTTATACAGTAATCAGTGCATTTTTATAGCACTGACCGCTGTATAAATGCCAATGGTCCCAAAAATGTGTCAAAATTGTCCACCATAATGTCGCAGTCATGGAGGAAGAGGAAGAGGAAAAAAAAAAAAATAAAAAAATAAAGCCCTCTAGGTCGGACTTTGGAACAATATGTTGTCTTAAAAATTTAAAAAAAAAAAAATACGTAGACATAAGCAAAAAAAAAAAATTAATTGTTCATTGACGGCCACGCAATGGCCAAAAAAGCCAGACGTTACATATACCCAAAGAAAGGGGATGTTTCAACAGTATGACATCAAAACATGCACGAGCCCCTGTGCATCAACGCGTTTCACTGGATCGCTTCCTCAGGACACACATTGGGCTGTATAGAAACAGGTCTCACTGATCCTGACATGCGCCAACGTCTACACAGGACTTTCCCTGGATGGGCGCCACAATACCAAAATAGCCACAGCCAGGATTTCAAACTGGAAATATATATCACAAAGAGTGGTTCAGCCTCGAGGGGCAACCGAGAGCTTGTATGGTACACTTGTCAGACATAAGTGAAGTATTAGCTGTACTGAAGTCAGTAGTCATATTCACATCGGAGAGTGATTACAGCTCATTCAAATCTTTACAGTTGCATGAAGATTATCTAATTTCACAGCTATAACCGCATAAATCCACAGGGGGGGGGGCAAACACCTTTAAATCTTATGGCCCCCCATCCAGGGAAAGTCCTGTGTAGATGTTAGTGTACGTCTGGATCAGCGAGACCTGTTTCCAAACCCCCCCCGTTTGTCCTGAGGAAGCGATCCAGCGAAACATGTTGACACAGGGGCTCGTGCATGTTTTGATGCCATACTGTTGAAACACCTTTCTTTGGGTATATGTGACGTCCGTCTTTTCTGGCCATTGCGTCGTGGCCGTCAATGGACTATACCTTTTTATATTGCTTATGTATTTAATAATACATATTAATTGCTTAAGGTATTTAAGACAAAATATTGTTGCTCCGATCTGCTTCCAAAATCCAACCCAGAGGGTTTCTTTTTCTTCCTGATGCACCTCTGCATAGAAAACCAAATCAGCTTCCAGGTTTTATTGTTAAATCTTAAAAAAAGGTGGTTGTAAACCCTCAAGGTTTTTCACCTTCATGCATTCAATGTGCAGAACCCCCTTTTTCCCTTACCAGAACAAGATCTTTCCAGCGACGGCGATGAGCACAGCAGCTCCAGCCGCTGTCTCGGGTTCTCATTGGATAGATCAGGGATCCTCAAACTACGGCCTCTCCAGCTGTTGCGGAACTACACGTCCCATGAGGCATTGTAAAACTCTGACATTCACAGACGTGGCTAGGCATGATGGGAATTGTAGTTCTTGAACAACTGGAGGGCCGTAGTTTGAAGACCCTTGGGATAGATTGATAGCAGTGCAGCCATTGGTGCCCACTGTTAACTCCAATGACGTGAGATACGGGGGGGGGGGGGTTGGGGCCCAAGTCCTGCTGTCTGTCAACGAACACAGCAGCAGGGCTCGGGAGTGCGCCTGTACAAGTGCCCCCATAGAAAGCGGTTCTCCAATGGGGCACTCGAGAAAAGGAGGAGGATCGGGGTTCCTCTGTGCAAAACTTTTGCACAGAGAAGGCAAGTATAACATGTTTGTTATTTAAAAAAATAAAAAATAAAAACAAACCTTTATAGAGAGAGAGAGAGAGATTTGACAGTTACCATCAACCCGAGATGACCAGCTATAGCAGGAAAATAAAGTTGATTGTGCAGGATCTCCTATGCGCAGGATCAGTGTATTTGGGGGGGGGGGGGGTTCCTATGCGCAGGATCATTGTACAGGGGATCTCCTAAAGTGCCTTAAAAGCGGAGTTACACCCAAAAAAAAAAAAGAAACTTCCGCTTTTCCGGTTCCTCCCCCCGCCGGTGTCACATTTGGCACCTTTCAGGGGGAGGGGGGGGGGGGGGGGGGGGGGAGCAGATACCTGTCTAATACAGGTATTTTGCTCCCACTTCTGGGCATAGATACCTGTGCCACCCGCGGGTATCTAAGCCACTTACCGTCTCCCCCCCCCCCCCGCTGTATTCTGGGAGGCACAGGTCCCAGAAAACAGCAGGGACCAGCTGGATAGCGCAGCGCGAGTCGCGCATGCGCACTAGGGAACCAGGAAGTGAAGCCGCAAGGCTTCACTTCCTGATTCCCTTAACAAGGATGGCGGCGGTAGCACCAACAGCCGAGGGACAGATTAGCGTCGGGTGCCGACATCGCGGGCGCCTGGACAGGTGAGTGTCCATATTTTAAAAAGTCAGCAGCTGCAGTATTTGTATTTTTTTTCTAAACGGCAAAACGAAGTTTTAAAAAAGTATTCATACCCCTTGAAATTTTCCACATTTTGTCATGTTACAACCAAAAATGTAAATGTATTTTATTGGAATTTTATGTGATAGACCAACAAAAAGTGGCTCATAATTGTGAGGTGGAAGGAAAATGATAAATGGTTTTTAAAACTTTACAAATAAATATGTGAAAAGTGTGGGGGGTACATTTGTATGGCGCCCCCCGGAGTCAATACTTTGTAGAACGCCTTTCACTGCAATTACAGCTGCAAGTCTTTTGGGGATGTCTCTACCAGCTTTGCACATCTAGAGAGGGACATTTTTGCCCATTCTTCTTTACAAAATAGCTGAAGCTCTGTCAGATTGGATGGAGAGCGTCGGTGAACAGCAATTTTCAAGTCTTGCCACAGATTCTCAATTGGATTTAAGTCTGGACTTTGACTGGGCCATTCTAACACATGAATATGTTTTGATCTAAACCATTCCATTGTAGGTCTGGCTGTTTGTTTAGGATTGTTGTCCTGCTGGAAGGTGAACCTCCGCCCCAGTCTCAAGTCTTTTGCAGACTCTCACAGGTTTTCTTCTAAGATTGTCCTGTATTTGGCTCCATCCATCTTCCCATCAACTCTGACCAGCTTCCCTGTCCCTGCTGAAGAAAAGCATCCCCACAACATGATGCTGCCACCACCATGTTTCACGGTGGGGATGGTGTGTTCAGGGTGATGTGAAGTGTTAGTTTTCCACCACACATAGCACTTTACTTTTAGGCCAAAAAGTTCCATTTTGGTCTCATCTGACCAGAGCCCCTTCTTCCACATGATTGCTGTGTCCTCCACATGGCCTTCTCACAAACTGCAAACTGGACTTCTTATGTCTTTCTTTCAGCAATGTCTTTCTTCTTGTCACTCTTCCATAAAGGTCAGATTTGTGGAGAACACGACTAATAGTTGTCCTGTGGACAGATTCTCCCACCTGAGCTGTGGATCTCTGCAGCTCCTCCAGAGTTACCATGGACCTCTTGGCTGCTTCTCTGATGAATGTTCTCCTTGCCCGGCCTGTCAGTTTTAGGTGGACGGCCATGTCTTGGTAGGTTTGCAGTTGTGCCATACTCTTTCCATTTTCCGATGATGGATTGAACAGAGCTCCGTGAGATGTTCAAAGCTTGGGATTTTTTTTTTTTTTTATATAACCTAACCCTGCTTTATACTTCTCCACAACTGTATTCCTGACCTGTCTGGTGTGTTTCTTGGCCTTCATGATGCTGTTTGCTCACTATGGTTCTCTAACAAACCTGAGGGCTTCACAGAACAGCTGTATCTATACTGAGATTAAATTACACACAGGAGGACTCTATTTACTAATTAGGTGACTTCAGAAGGCAATTGGTTCCACTAGATTTTAGTTAGGGATATCAGAGTAAGTGCCGGTTCACAGTACAGCGACTTGGGATCCGACTTGTAAGCCCTCAAGTCGCTGAACATAAGAAATGCCATAGAAGTGAATGAGAGCCGTCTTAATGTACACAACTGAAGGCCGACTTCAGAAAAGGTTCCTGTACTACTTCAAGGCGACTTGTACCTGTAGATTTCAATGGAAGTCGCCTCCAAGTCAGATCTCCATCTATATTGAAGCGACTTTACAGGAAAAAAGAAAATAAATTTACCCTGGGTACTCCCCACGTTTATCCAGGAAGCCCCTCCCTCCCACAGAGCCGATTATTCTGTGATTGGCCACAGCCAAATCCGCCTGTCCTGGAGGAGACTAAGTTAGGGCTGGGAAATTTTTCTTAAAAGAAAAAAAAAAAAAAAAAAATCTTTGATTCTCTTAAAAAAAGGAGGGGGGGGGGGGAGAGGAGGGGGGGGGGGGAGAGGGGGAGAGGAGGG
The DNA here is from genome assembly GCA_037952925.1 of Lithobates clamitans. Lineage (NCBI taxonomy): Eukaryota > Metazoa > Chordata > Amphibia > Anura > Ranidae > Lithobates > Lithobates clamitans. The sequence continues at coordinate 447,954 of JBBGZY010002832.1, forward strand.
AGGGGGGGGGGGGGGGGGGGGGGGGAGGGGAGAGGGGGAGAGGAGGGGGGGGGGGGGAGAGGAGGGGGGGAGAGGGAGAGGAGGGGGGGGGGGGAGAGGAGGGGGGGAGAGGGAGAGGAGGAGGGGGGGGGGGGGGGGGGGGAGAGGAGGGGGGGGGGGGGGGGGGGGGGGGGGGGAGAGGAGGGGGAGAGGAGGGGGGAGGGGGGGGGAGAGGAGGGGGGAGGGGGGGGAGAGGAGGGGGGAGGGGGGGGAGAGGAGGGGGAGGGGGGGAGGGGGGGAGAGGAGGGGGGAGGGGGGGAGAGGAGGGGGGAGGGGGAGGGGGGGAGAGGAGGGGGGAGGGGGGAGGGGGGGAGAGGAGGGGGGAGGGGGGAGGGGGGGAGAGGAGGGGGAGGGGGGAGGGAGGGGGGAGGGGGGAGGGGGGGAGAGGAGGGGGAAGGGGGGAGGGGGGGGAGAGAGGAGGGGGAGGGGGGGAGAGGAGGGGGGAGGGGGGAGAGGAGGGGGAGGGGGGGAGAGGAGGGGGGAGGGGGAGAGGGGGGGGAGAGGAGGGGGAGGGGGGGAGAGAGGGGGGAGGGGGGGAGAGGGAGGGGAGAGGAGGGGGAGGGGGGGGAGGGGGGGAGGGGGGGGGGGGGGGGGAGGGGGGGGAGGGGGAGGGGGGGAGGGGGGAGAGGAGGGGGAGGGAGGGGGAGGGGGGAGAGGAGGGGGAGGTCATACCACATGGAGAGGAGGGGGGGGGAGGGTCATACACATGGAGAGGAGGGGGGGGGGGGGAGGTCATACCACATGGAGAGGAGGAGGGGGGGGTCATACCACATGGAGAGGAGGAGGGGGGGGTCATAGTCATACCACATGGAGAGAGGAGGGGGGGGGGTCATACCACATGGAGAGGAGGGGGGGGGTCATAACCACATGGAGAGGAGGGAGGGGAGGTCATACCACATGGAGAGGGAGGGAGGGGAGGGGGGGGGTTCATACACATGGAGAGGAGGGAGGGGAGGGTCATACCACATGGAGAGGGAGGGAGGGGGGGGGTCATACCACATGGAGAGGGAGGGGGGGGGGGGTCATACCACATGGAGAGGGAGGGAGGGGGGGGTCATACCACATGGAGAGGGAGGGAGGGGGGGGGTCATACCACATGGAGAGGGGGGGGGTCATACCACATGGAGAGGGAGGGGGGGGTCATACCACATGGAGAGGGAGGGGGGGGTCATACCACATGGAGAGGGAGGGGGGGTCATACCACATGGAGAGGGAGGGGGGGTCATACCACATGGAGAGGGAGGGGGGGTCATACCACATGGAGAGGGAGGAGGGGGGTCATACCACATGGAGAGGGAGGGGGGGGTCATACCACATGGAGAGGGGAGGGGGGTCATACCACATGGAGAGGGGGGGGTCATACCACATGGAGAGGGAGGGGGGGGTCATACCACATGGAGAGGGGGGGGGTCATACCACATGGAGAGGGGGGGGGGTCATACACATGGAGAGGGGAGGGGGGGTCAACCACATGGAGAGGGGGGGGGGTCATACCACATGGAGAGGGAGGGGGGGTCATACCACATGGAGAGGGGGGGGGTCATACCACATGGAGAGGGGGGGGGGTCATACCACATGGAGAGGGAGGGGGGGGGGTCATACCACATGGAGAGGGAGGGGGGGGTCATACCACATGGAGAGGAGGGGGGGTGTTTCCCCGGTGCTGTGGCCTGTGTCCCCCGGCTCCCTGTACACGCTCCCGGGCCCAGGCGGGGATAAGGATGAGAAGAGGGGTGACAACACTCCATACATCCGGGGACAGGCCCCGCTCTCACACACACCGGCCTACACATGGCCCAGCCGGAGCCCCTCACACACGTCCGGCACGCTCCCCTCCCCCACCCCGGACACTCACCCGCCGCCTCAGTCCTCCACACACCGCTCCGACTCCACAGACTCTTCCCGCAGCGCTCCGCCTTCCTCCCATTGGCTGGCCACGGGGTGACGCAGGTGGGCGCTGATTGGCGGAGAGGACGTCACTCTGCTGGACACAGCTGTTCCCTGTCACTGGAGGAGTCACGTGGGGGGATAGAGAGTCCGGCGTGCTCTGCAGTGTGAGGTGACAACCAATCAGTGACCCCGACCGATCATCAGTGACAACCAATCAGTGACCCCGACCGATTATCAGTGACCCCAACAGATCATCAGTGACCCAAACAGATCATCAGTGACCCCAACAGATCATCAGTGACCCAAACAGATCATCAGTGACCCAAACAGATCATCAGTGACCCCAACAGATCATCAGTGACCCCAACAGATCATCAGTGACCCCGACCGATCATCAGTGATCTCAACAGATCATCAGTGACCCCCAATCAGTGACCCCAACCGATCATCAGTGACCCCC
>JBBGZY010002833.1:0-245000 GCA_037952925.1 Lithobates clamitans
TTCTCTGCAGATTATAGAAGGGGGCGGTCCGAAGAGCTGACACTTCTCTGCAGATTATAGAAGGGGGCGGTCAGAAGAGCTGACACTTCTCTGCAGATTATAGAAGGGGGCGGTCCGAAGAGCTGACACTTCTCTGCAGATTATAGAAGGGGGCGGCAGAAGAGCTGACACTTCTCTGCAGATTATAGAAGGGGGCGGCAGAAGAGCTGACACTTCTCTGCAGATTATAGAAGGGGGCGGTCCGAAGAGCTGACACTTCTCTGCAGATTATAGAAGGGGGCGGTCCGAAGAGCTGACACTTCTCTGCAGATTATAGAAGGGGGCGGTCCGAAGAGCTGACACTTCTCTGCAGATTATAGAAGGGGGCGGCAGAAGAGCTGACACTTCTCTGCAGATTATAGAAGGGGGCGGCAGAAGAGCTGACACTTCTCTGCAGATTATAGAAGGGGGCGGCAGAAGAGCTGACACTTCTCTGCAGATTATAGAAGGGGGCGGCAGAAGAGCTGACACTTCTCTGCAGATTATAGAAGGGGCGGTCCGAAGAGCTGACACTTCTCTGCAGATTATAGAAGGGGGCGGTCCGAAGAGCTGACACTTCTCTGCAGATTATAGAAGGGGGCGGTCCGAAGAGCTGACACTTCTCTGCAGATTATAGAAGGGGGCGGCAGAAGAGCTGACACTTCTCTGCAGATTATAGAAGGGGGCGGCAGAAGAGCTGACACTTCTCTGCAGATTATAGAAGGGGGCGGTCCGAAGAGCTGACACTTCTCTGCAGATTATAGAAGGGGGCGGGCAGAAGAGCTGACACTTCTCTGCAGATTATAGAAGGGGGCGGCAGAAGAGCTGACACTTCTCTGCAGATTATAGAAGGGGCGGCGTCGAAGAGCTGACACTTCTCTGCAGATTATAGAAGGGGGCGGTCCGAAGAGCTGACACTTCTCTGCAGATTATAGAAGGGGGCGGCAGAAGAGCTGACACTTCTCTGCAGATTATAGAAGGGGGCGGCAGAAGAGCTGACACTTCTCTGCAGATTATAGAAGGGGGCGGTCCGAAGAGCTGACACTTCTCTGCAGATTATAGAAGGGGGCGGGCAGAAGAGCTGACACTTCTCTGCAGATTATAGAAGGGGGCGGCAGAAGAGCTGACACTTCTCTGCAGATTATAGAAGGGGGCGGTCCGAAGAGCTGACACTTCTCTGCAGATTATAGAAGGGGGCGGTCCGAAGAGCTGACACTTCTCTGCAGATTATAGAAGGGGCGGCAGAAGAGCTGACACTTCTCTGCAGATTATAGAAGGGGGCGGCAGAAGAGCTGACACTTCTCTGCAGATTATAGAAGGGGGCGGCAGAAGAGCTGACACTTCTCTGCAGATTATAGAAGGGGCGGTCCGAAGAGCTGACACTTCTCTGCAGATTATAGAAGGGGGCGGTCCGAAGAGCTGACACTTCTCTGCAGATTATAGAAGGGGGCGGCAGAAGAGCTGACACTTCTCTGCAGATTATAGAAGGGGCGGCAGAAGAGCTGACACTTCTCTGCAGATTATAGAAGGGGGCGGGCAGAAGAGCTGACACTTCTCTGCAGATTATAGAAGGGGGCGGTCCGAAGAGCTGACACTTCTCTGCAGATTATAGAAGGGGGCGGCAGAAGAGCTGACACTTCTCTGCAGATTATAGAAGGGGGCGGGCAGAAGAGCTGACACTTCTCTGCAGATTATAGAAGGGGGCGGCAGAAGAGCTGACACTTCTCTGCAGATTATAGAAGGGGGCGGTCCGAAGAGCTGACACTTCTCTGCAGATTATAGAAGGGGGCGGCAGAAGAGCTGACACTTCTCTGCAGATTATAGAAGGGGGCGGCAGAAGAGCTGACACTTCTCTGCAGATTATAGAAGGGGCGGGCAGAAGAGCTGACACTTCTCTGCAGATTATAGAAGGGGGCGGCAGAAGAGCTGACACTTCTCTGCAGATTATAGAAGGGGGCGGCAGAAGAGCTGACACTTCTCTGCAGATTATAGAAGGGGGCGGTCCGAAGAGCTGACACTTCTCTGCAGATTATAGAAGGGGGCGGCAGAAGAGCTGACACTTCTCTGCAGATTATAGAAGGGGGCGGGCAGAAGAGCTGACACTTCTCTGCAGATTATAGAAGGGGGCGGGCAGAAGAGCTGACACTTCTCTGCAGATTATAGAAGGGGGCGGCAGAAGAGCTGACACTTCTCTGCAGATTATAGAAGGGGGCGGCAGAAGAGCTGACACTTCTCTGCAGATTATAGAAGGGGGCGGGCAGAAGAGCTGACACTTCTCTGCAGATTATAGAAGGGGGCGGCAGAAGAGCTGACACTTCTCTGCAGATTATAGAAGGGGGCGGGCAGAAGAGCTGACACTTCTCTGCAGATTATAGAAGGGGGCGGCAGAAGAGCTGACACTTCTCTGCAGATTATAGAAGGGGGCGGCAGAAGAGCTGACACTTCTCTGCAGATTATAGAAGGGGGCGGCAGAAGAGCTGACACTTCTCTGCAGATTATAGAAGGGGGCGGCAGAAGAGCTGACACTTCTCTGCAGATTATAGAAGGGGGCGGCAGAAGAGCTGACACTTCTCTGCAGATTATAGAAGGGGGCGGGCAGAAGAGCTGACACTTCTCTGCAGATTATAGAAGGGGGCGGCAGAAGAGCTGACACTTCTCTGCAGATTATAGAAGGGGGCGGGCAGAAGAGCTGACACTTCTCTGCAGATTATAGAAGGGGGCGGGCAGAAGAGCTGACACTTCTCTGCAGATTATAGAAGGGGGCGGCAGAAGAGCTGACACTTCTCTGCAGATTATAGAAGGGGGCGGCAGAAGAGCTGACACTTCTCTGCAGATTATAGAAGGGGGCGGGCAGAAGAGCTGACACTTCTCTGCAGATTATAGAAGGGGGCGGCAGAAGAGCTGACACTTCTCTGCAGATTATAGAAGGGGGCGGCAGAAGAGCTGACACTTCTCTGCAGATTATAGAAGGGGGCGGCAGAAGAGCTGACACTTCTCTGCAGATTATAGAAGGGGGCGGCAGAAGAGCTGACACTTCTCTGCAGATTATAGAAGGGGGCGGCAGAAGAGCTGACACTTCTCTGCAGATTATAGAAGGGGGCGGCAGAAGAGCTGACACTTCTCTGCAGATTATAGAAGGGGGCGGCAGAAGAGCTGACACTTCTCTGCAGATTATAGAAGGGGGCGGCAGAAGAGCTGACACTTCTCTGCAGATTATAGAAGGGGGCGGCAGAAGAGCTGACACTTCTCTGCAGATTATAGAAGGGGGCGGCCGAAGAGCTGACACTTCTCTGCAGATTATAGAAGGGGGCGGCAGAAGAGCTGACACTTCTCTGCAGATTATAGAAGGGGGCGGCAGAAGAGCTGACACTTCTCTGCAGATTATAGAAGGGGGCGGCAGAAGAGCTGACACTTCTCTGCAGATTATAGAAGGGGGCGGCAGAAGAGCTGACACTTCTCTGCAGATTATAGAAGGGGGCGGCAGAAGAGCTGACACTTCTCTGCAGATTATAGAAGGGGGCGGCAGAAGAGCTGACACTTCTCTGCAGATTATAGAAGGGGGCGGCAGAAGAGCTGACACTTCTCTGCAGATTATAGAAGGGGGCGGCCGAAGAGCTGACACTTCTCTGCAGATTATAGAAGGGGGCGGCAGAAGAGCTGACACTTCTCTGCAGATTATAGAAGGGGGCGGTCCGAAGAGCTGACACTTCTCTGCAGATTATAGAAGGGGGCGGCAGAAGAGCTGACACTTCTCTGCAGATTATAGAAGGGGGCGGCAGAAGAGCTGACACTTCTCTGCAGATTATAGAAGGGGGCGGCAGAAGAGCTGACACTTCTCTGCAGATTATAGAAGGGGGCGGGCAGAAGAGCTGACACTTCTCTGCAGATTATAGAAGGGGGCGGTCCGAAGAGCTGACACTTCTCTGCAGATTATAGAAGGGGGCGGGCAGAAGAGCTGACACTTCTCTGCAGATTATAGAAGGGGGCGGCAGAAGAGCTGACACTTCTCTGCAGATTATAGAAGGGGGCGGCAGAAGAGCTGACACTTCTCTGCAGATTATAGAAGGGGGCGGCAGAAGAGCTGACACTTCTCTGCAGATTATAGAAGGGGGCGGTCCGAAGAGCTGACACTTCTCTGCAGATTATAGAAGGGGGCGGGCAGAAGAGCTGACACTTCTCTGCAGATTATAGAAGGGGGCGGGCAGAAGAGCTGACACTTCTCTGCAGATTATAGAAGGGGGCGGCAGAAGAGCTGACACTTCTCTGCAGATTATAGAAGGGGCGGCAGAAGAGCTGACACTTCTCTGCAGATTATAGAAGGGGGCGGTCCGAAGAGCTGACACTTCTCTGCAGATTATAGAAGGGGGCGGCAGAAGAGCTGACACTTCTCTGCAGATTATAGAAGGGGGCGGCAGAAGAGCTGACACTTCTCTGCAGATTATAGAAGGGGGGCGGGCAGAAGAGCTGACACTTCTCTGCAGATTATAGAAGGGGCGGCAGAAGAGCTGACACTTCTCTGCAGATTATAGAAGGGGCGGCAGAAGAGCCTGACACTTCTCTGCAGATTATAGAAGGGGGCGGGCAGAAGAGCTGACACTTCTCTGCAGATTATAGAAGGGGGCGGCAGAAGAGCTGACACTTCTCTGCAGATTATAGAAGGGGGCGGTCCGAAGAGCTGACACTTCTCTGCAGATTATAGAAGGGGGCGGGCAGAAAGAGCTGACACTTCTCTGCAGATTATAGAAGGGGGCGGGCAGAAGAGCTGACACTTTTCTGCAGATTATAGAAGGGGGCGGGCAGAAGAGCTGACACTTCTCTGCAGATTATAGAAGGGGGCGGTCCGAAGAGCTGACACTTCTCTGCAGATTATAGAAGGGGGCGGTCCGAAGAGCTGAACACTTCTAGAAGGCGGAACGGATCCATGAAAGCAGCTGCTGGATTCCTGCGGGCTCAGAAAAGAGACCACACCTCCTGAAGGGCGAGCCGCCTGGATACATTGTAACCAAGTTCTTCACATCCATCGAGAGTTCAACCAAAGATCTGAGGAGGGGGGAGAATATTACTTATGGCGCCCACCTAGACTGTATGGGAGCTCAGATATACCCGAGAAATGAGGTGGAGGGGGGGGGAGAGATTTGGGCACACTGGAGAGGGGGGGGGAGAGTTGGGCACACTGGAGAGGGGGGGGGGAGAGTTGGGCACACTGGAGAGGGCGGGGGAGGAGAGTTGGGCACACTGGAGGGGGGGGGAGGAGAGTTGGGCACACTGGAGAGGGGGGGGGAGTTGGGCACACTGGAGGGGGGGGGAGGAGAGTTGGGCACACTGGAGGGGGGGGGGGAGGAGAGTTGGGCACACTGGAGGGGGTGGGGAGGAGAGTTGGGCACACTGGAGGGGGGGGGAGGAAGAGTTGGGCACACTGGAGGGGGGGGGAGGAGAGTTGGGCACACTGGAGAGGGGGGGAGGAGAGTTGGGCACACTGGAGGGGGGGAGGAGAGTTGGGCACACTGGAGGGGGGGGGGAGGAGAGTTGGGCACACTGGAGGGGGGGGGAGGAGAGTTGGGCACACTGGAGGGGGGGGGGAGAGTTGGGCACACTGGAGGGGGGGGGGAGGAGAGTTGGGCACACTGGAGGGGGGGGGAAGAGAGTTGGGCACACTGGAGAGGGGAAGAGAGTTGGGCACACTGGAGAGGGGGGAAGAGAGTTGGGCACACTGGAGGGGGGGGAAGAGAGTTGGGCACACTGGAGGGGGGGAAGAGAGTTGGGCACACTGGAGAGGGGGGAAGAGAGTTGGGCACACTGGAGAGGGGGGAAGAGAGTTGGGCACACTGGAGAGGGGGGAAGAGAGTTGGGCACACTGGAGAGGGGGGAAAGAGAGTTGGGCACACTGGAGAGGGGGAAAGAGAGTTGGGCACACTGGAGAGGGGGGAAAGAGAGTTGGGCACACTGGAGAGGGGGGAAGAGAGTTGGGCACACTGGAGAGGGGGGGAAGAGAGTTGGGCACACTGGAGAGGGGGGAAAGAGAGTTGGGCACACTGGAGAGGGGGGAAAGAGAGTTGGGCACACTGGAGAGGGGGGAAAGAGAGTTGGGCACACTGGAGAGGGGGGAAAGAGAGTTGGGCACACTGGAGAGGGGGGAAAGAGAGTTGGGCACACTGGAGAGGGGGGAAAGAGAGTTGGGCACACTGGAGAGGGGGAAAGAGAGTTGGGCACACTGGAGAGGGGGGAAAGAGAGTTGGGCACACTGGAGAGGGGGGAAAGAGAGTTGGGCACACTGGAGAGAGGGGGGAAAGAGAGTTGGGCACACTGGAGAGGGGGGAAAGAGAGTTGGGCACACTGGAGAGGGGGGAAAGAGAGTTGGGCACACTGGAGAGGGGGGAAAGAGAGTTGGCACACTGGAGAGGGGGAAAGAGAGTTGGGCACACTGGAGAGGGGGGAAAGAGAGTTGGGCACACTGGAGAGGGGGGAAAGAGAGTTGGGCACACTGGAGAGGGGGGAAAGAGAGTTGGGCACACTGGAGAGGGGGGAAAGAGAGTTGGGCACACTGGAGAGGGGGAAAGAGAGTTGGGCACACTGAGAGGGGGGAAAGAGAGTTGGGCACACTGGAGAGGGGGGGGAAGAGAGTTGGGCACACTGGAGAGGGGGAAAGAGAGTTGGGCACACTGGAGAGGGGGGAAAGAGAGTTGGGCACACTGGAGAGGGGGGAAAGAGAGTTGGGCACACTGGAGAGGGGGGAAGAGAGTTGGGCACACTGGAGAGGGGGGAAAGAGAGTTGGGCACACTGGAGAGGGGGGAAAGAGAGTTGGGCACACTGGAGAGGGGGGAAAGAGAGTTGGGCACACTGGAGAGGGGGGAAAGAGAGTTGGGCACACTGGAGAAGGGGGGAAAGAGAGGTTGGGCACACTGGAGAGGGGGGAAAGAGAGTTGGGCACACTGGAGAGGGGGGAAAGAGAGTTGGGCACACTGGAGAGGGGGGAAAGAGAGTTGGGCACACTGGAGAGGGGGGAAAGAGAGTTGGGCACACTGGAGAGGGGGGAAAGAGAGTTGGGCACACTGGAGAGGGGGAAGAGAGTTGGGCACACTGGAGAGGGGGAAAGAGAGTTGGGCACACTGGAGAGGGGGAAGAGAGTTGGGCACACTGGAGAGGGGGAAGAGAGTTGGGCACACTGGAGAGGGGGGAAGAGAGTTGGGCACACTGGAGAGGGGGGAAGAGAGTTGGGCACACTGGAGGGGGGAAGAGAGTTGGGCACACTGGAGAGGGGGAAGAGAGTTGGGCACACTGGAGAGGGGGGAAGAGAGTTGGGCACACTGGAGAGGGGGGAAGAGAGTTGGGCACACTGGAGAGGGGGGAAGAGAGTTGGGCACACTGGAGAGGGGGGAGAGAGTTGGGCACACTGGAGAGGGGGAAGAGAGTTGGGCACACTGGAGAGGGGGGAAGAGAGTTGGGCACACTGGAGAGGGGGGAAGAGAGTTGGGCACACTGGAGAGGGGGGAAGAGAGTTGGGCACACTGGAGAGGGGGGAAGAGAGTTGGGCACACTGGAGAGGGGGAAGAGAGTTGGGCACACTGGAGAGGGGGGAAGAGAGTTGGGCACACTGGAGAGGGGGGAGGGAAGAGAGTTGGGCACACTGGAGAGGGGGGAAGAGAGTTGGGCACACTGGAGAGGGGGGAAGAGAGTTGGGCACACTGGAGAGGGGGGAAGAGAGTTGGGCACACTGGAGAGGGGGGGAAGAGAGTTGGGCACACTGGAGAGGGGGGAAGAGAGTTGGGCACACTGGAGAGGGGGGGAAGAGAGTTGGGCACACTGGAGAGGGGGGGAAGAGAGTTGGGCACACTGGAGAGGGGGAAGAGAGTTGGGCACACTGGAGAGGGGGGAAGAGAGTTGGGCACACTGGAGAGGGGGGAAGAGAGTTGGGCACACTGGAGAGGGGGGAAGAGAGTTGGGCACACTGGAGAGGGGGGAAGAGAGTTGGGCACACTGGAGAGGGGAAGAGAGTTGGGCACACTGGAGAGGGGGGAAGAGAGTTGGGCACACTGGAGAGGGGGGAAGAGAGTTGGGCACACTGGAGAGGGGGGAAGAGAGTTGGGCACACTGGAGAGGGGGGAAGAGAGTTGGGCACACTGGAGAGGGGGAAGAGAGTTGGGCACACTGGAGAGGGGGAAGAGAGTTGGGCACACTGGAGAGGGGGGAAGAGAGTTGGGCACACTGGAGAGGGGGGAAGAGAGTTGGGCACACTGGAGAGGGGGGAAGAGAGTTGGGCACACTGGAGAGGGGGGAAGAGAGTTGGGCACACTGGAGAGGGGGGAAGAGAGTTGGGCACACTGGAGAGGGGGGAAGAGAGTTGGGCACACTGGAGAGGGGGGAAGAGAGTTGGGCACACTGGAGAGGGGGGAAGAGAGTTGGGCACACTGGAGAGGGGGGGGAAGAGAGTTGGGCACACTGGAGAGGGGGGAAGAGAGTTGGGCACACAGGAGAGGGGGGAAAGAGAGTTGGGCACACTGGAGAGGGGGGAAGAGAGTTGGGCACACTGGAGAGGGGGGAAGAGAGTTGGGCACACTGGAGAGGGGGGAAGAGAGTTGGGCACACTGGAGAGGGGGGAAGAGAGAGTTGGGCACACTGGAGAGGGGGGAAGAGAGAGTTGGGCACACTGGAGAGGGGGGAAGAGAGAGTTGGGCACACTGGAGAGGGGGGAAGAGAGAGTTGGGCACACTGGAGAGGGGGGAAGAGAGAGTTGGGCACACTGGAGAGGGGGGAAGAGAGTTGGGCACACTGGAGAGGGGGGAAGAGAGTTGGGCACACTGGAGAGGGGGGAAGAGAGTTGGGCACACTGGAGAGGGGGAAGAGAGTTGGGCACACTGGAGAGGGGGAAGAGAGTTAGGCACACTGGAGAGGAGGGGAAGAGAGTTGGGCACACTGGAGAGGGGGGAAGAGAGTTGGGCACACTGGGAGAGGGGGAAGAGAGTTGGGCACACTGGAGAGGGGGGAAGAGAGTTGGGCACACTGGAGAGGGGGGAAGAGAGTTGGGCACACTGGAGAGGAGGGGAAGAGAGTTGGGCACACTGGAGAGGGGGAAGAGATTGGGCACACTGGAGAGGGGGGAAGAGAGTTGGGCACACTGGAGAGGGGGGAGAGAGTTGGGCACACTGGAGAGGGGGAAGAGAGTTGGGCACACTGGAGAGGAGGGGAAGAGAGTTGGGCACACTGGAGGGGGGGGGAAGAGAGTTGGGCACACTGGAGGGGGGAAGAGAGTTGGGCACACTGGAGAGGAGGGGAAGAGAGTTGGGCACACTGGAGAGGAGGGGAAGAGAGTTGGGCACACTGGAGAGGGGGGAAAGAGAGTTGGGCACACTGGAGAGGGGGGAAAGAGAGTTGGGCACACTGGAGAGGGGGGAAAGAGAGTTGGGCACACTGGAGAGGGGGAAAGAGAGTTGGGCACACTGGAGAGGGGGGAAAGAGAGTTGGGCACACTGGAGAGGGGGGGAAAGGAGATTGGGCACACTGGAGAGGGGGGAAAGAGAGTTGGGCACACTGGAGGGGGGGGGGAGAGAGAGTTGGGCACACTGGAGGGGGGGGGAGAGAGTTGGGCACACTGGAGGGGGGGGGGAAGAGAGTTGGGCACACTGGAGGGGGGGGGAGGAAGAGAGTTGGGCACACTGGAGGGGGGGGGGAAGAGAGTTGGGCACACTGGGAGGGGGGGGAAGAGAGTTGGGCACACTGGAGGGGGGGAAGAGAGTTGGGCACACTGGAGGGGGGGGGAAGAGAGTTGGGCACACTGGAGGGGGGGGAAGAGAGTTGGGCACACTGGAGGGGGGGGGGGAAGAGAGTTGGGCACACTGGAGGGGGGGGGGGAAGAGAGTTGGGCACACTGGAGGGGGGGAAGAGAGTTGGGCAAACTGGAGAGGGGGGAAGAGAGTTGGGCACACTGGGGGAGGGGGGGAGAGATTTGGACACAGTGGGGGAGGGGGGAGAGATTTGGACACAGTGGGGGAGGGGGGGAGAGATTTGGACACACTGGGGGAGGGGGGGGAGAGATTTGGACACACTGGGGGAGGGGGGGCACACTGGGGGAGGGGGGAGAGATTTGGACACACTGGGGGAGGGGGGGCACACTGGGGGAGGGGGGAGAGAGTTGGACACACTGGGGGAGGGGGGGGCACACTGGGGGAGGGGGGGGAAGAGAGAGTTGGGCACACTGGAGGGGGGGGAGAGAGAGTTGGGCACACTGGAGGGGGGGGAAAGAGAGTTGGGCACACTGGAGGGGGGGAAAGAGAGAGTTGGGCACACTGGAGGGGGGGGAGAGGAGAGTTGGGCACACTGGAGGGGGGGGGAGAGAGAGTTGGGCACACTGGAGGGGGGGAGAGAGAGTTGGGCACACTGGAGGGGGGGGAGAGAGAGTTGGGCACACTGGAGGGGGGGGGAGAGAGAGTTGGGCACACTGGAGGGGGGGGAGAGAGAGTTGGGCACACTGGAGGGGGGGGAGAGAGAGTTGGGCACACTGGAGGGGGGGGAGAGAGAGTTGGGCACACTGGAGGGGGGGGAAGAGAGTTGGGCACACTGGAGGGGGGGGGAAGAGAGTTGGGCACACTGGAGGGGGGGGAAGAGAGTTGGGCACACTGGAGGGGGGGGGAAGAGAGTTGGGCACACTGGAGGGGGGGGGGAAGAGAGTTGGGCACACTGGAGGGGGGGGGGAAGAGAGTTGGGCACACTGGAGGGGGGGGGGAAGAGAGTTGGGCACACTGGAGGGGGGGGGGAAGAGAGTTGGGCACACTGGAGGGGGGGGGGAAGAGAGTTGGGCACACTGGAGGGGGGGGAAGAGAGTTGGGCAAACTGGAGAGGGGGGAAGAGAGTTGGACACAGTGGGGGAGGGGGGGAGAGATTTGGACACAGTGGGGGAGGGGGGGAGAGATTTGGACACAGTGGGGGAGGGGGGGAGAGATTTGGACACACTGGGGGAGGGGGGAGAGATTTGGACACACTGGGGGAGGGGGGGAGAGATTTGGACACACTGGGGGAGGGGGGGAGAGATTTGGACACACTGGGGGAGGGGGGGGCACACTGGGGGAGGGGGGAGAGATTTGGACACACTGGGGGAGGGGGGGGCACACTGGGGGAGGAGGGGGCACACTGGGGGAGGAGGGGGCACACTGGGGGAGGAGGGGGCACACTGGGGGAGGAGGGGGCACACTGGGGGAGGAGGGGGCACACTGGGGGAGGGGGGGGCACACTGGGGGAGGGGGGGGCACACTGGGGGAGGGGGGGGCACACTGGGGGAGGGGGGGGCACAGATTTGGGCACACTGGGGGAGGGGGGGGAGAGATTTGGGCACACTGGGGGAGGGGGGGACACACTGGGGGAGGAGGGGGCACACTGGGGGAGGAGGGGGCACACTGGGGGAGGGGGGGGGGGGTGGCTCAGCGTTGCTCATCACTCACCTGTCTCCGCATGCAGCACACAGGAATGCAGGAACTGCTCCCCTCCCCCGGTACAGTGACTCAGGGCGCGGTGCCCTCCCTCCAGTCATCTCACACATGGCACCCCTGAACAGAGTGGGGGGTGGGGGGGGGGTTTGCCCCCCATATAGTGACATCTGACAATGGTGATTCTCCTCATCCAATCACAGGAGGGATAATGGGGGTCCTCTGACCAATCCAAAGCCAGGAGATGCTGTGTGCCCCCCCACCCCCCACAGGAAGACGCAGCCAATGAGGAGGCATGAAAATCCAAACACCCGGCGCTGTATATAGGGGGGGGGGGGGGGATTGATATTCAGATCTCATCACCAGAGAGGCCGCCGAGAACATCCCCCATCCCCCCCCATAGGAGAGAGAATGATGGGGGAGGGGGGGGTTCTGAACAAATAGGAAATCCAGATTGGAGGTCACCCCTCTGATACATTTATATCCTCAACAGGAGATCCTCCAATCCGATACATTGTACCCCCCCCATCACATCCGATACATTGTACCCCTCCCCCCCCCAACACATCCGATACATTGTACCCCTCCCCCCCCATCACATCCGATACATTGTACCCCTCCCCCCCCCATCACATCCGATACATTGTACCCCTCCCCCCCCATCACATCCGATACATTGTACCCCTCCCCCCCATCACATCCGATACATTGTACCCCTCCCCCCCCCATCACATCCGATACATTGTACCCCTCCCCCCCCATCACATCCGATACATTGTACCCCTCCCCCCCCCATCACATCCGATACATTGTACCCCTCCCCCCCCATCACATCCGATACATTGTACCCCTCCCCCCCCCATCACATCCGATACATTGTACCCCTCCCCCCCCCAACACATCCGATACATTGTACCCCTCCCCCCCCCAACACATCCGATACATTGTACCCCTCCCCCCCCCCCAACACATCCGATACATTGTACCCCTCCCCCCCCCAACACATCCGATACATTGTACCCCTCCCCCCCCCAACACATCCGATACATTGTATACACATCACCCGGGATACAAACATTGTATATAATATACATGACAGGGGGGGAGATTGGAGAGGATTTCGGGGGGGGATGATAGGGGTGATGGTGGGGGGAGGGGATCTTTGGGGGTGAAGAAGGGGGGGAGGGGATCTTTGGAGCAGATGATTTGGGGGTGATGATGGGGGGAAGGGATCTTTGGGGTGAAGATGGGGGAGGGGATCTTTGGGGGTGATGATGGGGGAGGGGATGATTTCAGGGGGGGATGATGGGGGAGGGGATCTTTGGGGGTGATGATGGGGGGGAGGGGATGATTTGGGGGTGATGATGATGGGGGAGGGGATCTTTGGGGGTGATGATGGGGGGGAGGGGATCTTTGGGGGTGATGATGGGGGGGAGGGGATCTTTGGGGGTGATGATGGGGGGGAGGGGATCTTTGGGGGTGATGATGGGGGGAGGGGATGATTTGGGGGTGATGATGATGGGGGAGGGGATCTTTGGGGGTGATGATGGGGGGGAGGGGATGATTTGGGGGTGATGATGATGGGGGGGAGGGGATCTTTGGGGGTGATGATGGGGGGGAGGGGATCTTTGGGGGTGATGATGGGGGGAGGGGATTTTTGGGGGTCTCACCTTGCCCAGCAGCCTCCCTCGGGTGTAGCTCCGCCCACTCTGGGGGTCCCGGATGCTCTTGCTGGGACTGGCACTCCGGGGGGTCTCGGGCACCGGACAGGCCGGGAAGGGCTGTGATTGGATATAACGCGCCGTCTCCATCCCGCCGCCCGAAGCCGATCTCACCGCCCGCCCGCCGCTCCGGAGCTTATATAACCCCGCACCGTGACATCACCGGGGGGCGGGGATAGGGGAGGGGAGGGGCGGGGATAAGGGAGGAGGGGCGGGGATAAGGGATGGGGGCGGGGATAGGGGAGGGAAGAAGAACTGCTGGAGATGGGAAGAGGCGTGGTGAATAAGGAGGAGGCGGGGTTATACAGAAGAGGAGGGGACAAGGCGGGGCGGAGCTAGGAATGCAGCCACGTGTCTCCCCTCTTCATTCATTCTCCTCTCCGCCATAGAAATCAATGAGGAGAATAAAGAGGAGACAGCCAGGTGTGATGATCTGACATAGGAGACAGCCAGGTGTGATGATCTCTCATAGGAGACAGCCAGGTGTGATGATCTGACATAGGAGACAGCCAGGTGTGATGATCTGTCATAGGAGACAGCCAGGTGTGATGATCTCTCATAGGAGACAGCCAGGTGTGATGATCTGACATAGGAGACAGCCAGGTGTGATGATCTGACATAGGAGACAGCCAGGTGTGATGATCTCTCATAGGAGACAGCCAGGTGTGATGATCTCTCATAGGAGACAGCCAGGTGTGATGATCTCTCATAGGAGACAGCCAGGTGTGATGATCTCTCATAGGAGACAGCCAGGTGTGATGATCTGACATAGGAGACAGCCAGGTGTGATGATCTCTCATAGGAGACAGCCAGGTGTGATGATCTGTCATAGGAGACAGCCAGGTGTGATGATCTGTCATAGGAGACAGCCAGGTGTGATGATCTGTCATAGGAGACAGCCAGGTGTGATGATCTGACATAGGAGACAGCCAGGTGTGATGATCTGATATAGGAGACAGCCAGGTGTGATGATCTCTCATAGGAGACAGCCAGGTGTGATGATCTGTCATAGGAGACAGCCAGGTGTGATGATCTGACATAGGAGACAGCCAGGTGTGATGATCTCTTATAGGAGACAGCCAGGTGTGATGATCTCTCATAGGAGACAGCCAGGTGTGATGATCTGACATAGGAGACAGCCAGGTGTGATGATCTCTCATAGGAGACAGCCAGGTGTGATGATCTGTCATAAGAGACAGCCAGGTGTGATGATCTGTCATAGGAGACAGCCAGGTGTGATGATCTGTCATAGGAGACAGCCAGGTGTGATGATCTGTCATAGGAGACAGCCAGGTGTGATGATCTCTCATAGGAGACAGCCAGGTGTGATGATCTGACATAGGAGACAGCCAGGTGTGATGATCTCTCATAGGAGACAGCCAGGTGTGATGATCTGACATAGGAGACAGCCAGGTGTGATGATCTGTCATAGGAGACAGCCAGGTGTGATGATCTCTCATAGGAGACAGCCAGGTGTGATGATCTGACATAGGAGACAGCCAGGTGTGATGATCTGTCATAGGAGACAGCCAGGTGTGATGATCTGACATAGGAGACAGCCAGGTGTGATGATCTGATATAGGAGACAGCCAGGTGTGATGATCTCTCATAGGAGACAGCCAGGTGTGATGATCTCTCATAGGAGACAGCCAGGTGTGATGATCTGTCATAGGAGACAGCCAGGTGTGATGATCTGTCATAGGAGACAGCCAGGTGTGATGATCTCTCATAGGAGACAGCCAGGTGTGATGATCTCTCATAGGAGACAGCCAGGTGTGATGATCTCTCATAGGAGACAGCCAGGTGTGATGATCTGTCATAGGAGACAGCCAGGTGTGATGATCTCTCATAGGAGACAGCCAGGTGTGATGATCTGTCATAGGAGACAGCCAGGTGTGATGATCTGACATAGGAGACAGCCAGGTGTGATGATCTGTCATAGGAGACAGCCAGGTGTGATGATCTGTCATAGGAGACAGCCAGGTGTGATGATCTCTCATAGGAGACAGCCAGGTGTGATGAACTGACATAGGAGACAGCCAGGTGTGATGATCTCTCATAGGAGACAGCCAGGTGTGATGACCTGTCATAGGAGACAGCCAGGTGTGATGATCTCTCATAGGAGACAGCCAGGTGTGATGACCTGTCATAGGAGACAGCCAGGTGTGATGATCTGACATAGGAGACAGCCAGGTGCGATGATCTCTCATAGGAGACAGCCAGGTGTGATGATCTGTCATAGGAGACAGCCAGGTGTGATGACCTGTCATAGGAGACAGCCAGGTGTGATGATCTGTCATAGGAGACAGCCAGGTGTGATGATCTCTCATAGGAGACAGCCAGGTGTGATGACCTGTCAATGGGGACAGCCAGGTGTGATGATCTCTCATAGGAGACAGCCAGGTGTGATGACCTGTCATAGGAGACAGCCAGGTGTGATGATCTCTCATAGGAGACAGCCAGGTGTGATGACCTGTCATAGGAGACAGCCAGGTGTGATGATCTCTCATAGGAGACAGCCAGGTGTGATGACCTGTCATAGGAGACAGCCAGGTGTGATGATCTGACATAGGAGACAGCCAGGTGTGATGATCTGTCATAGGAGACAGCCAGGTGTGATGATCTGACATAGGAGACAGCCAGGTGTGATGATCTATCATAGGAGACAGCCAGGTGTGATGATCTGTCATAGGAGGCAGCCAGGTGTGATGATCTGACACAAGGAGACAGCCAGGTGTGATGATCTGACATAGGAGACAGCCAGGTGTGATGATCTCTCATAGGAGACAGCCAGGTGTGATGATCTGTCATAGGAGGCAGCCAGGTGTGATGATCTGACATAGGAGACAGCCAGGTGTGATGATCTCTCATAGGAGACAGCCAGGTGTGATGATCTGTCATAGGAGACAGCCAGGTGTGATGATCTGACATAGGAGACAGCCAGGTGTGATGATCTCTCATAGGAGACAGCCAGGTGTGATGATCTGACATAGGAGACAGCCAGGTGTGATGATCTGTCATAGGAGACAGCCAGGTGTGATGATCTCTCATAGGAGACAGCCAGGTGTGATGATCTCTCATAGGAGACAGCCAGGTGTGATGATCTCTCATAGGAGACAGCCAGGTGTGATGATCTGTCATAGGAGACAGCCAGGTGTGATGATCTGACATAGGAGACAGCCAGGTGTGATGATCTGACATAGGAGACAGCCAGGTGTGATGATCTCTCATAGGAGACAGCCAGGTGTGATGATCTCTCATAGGAGACAGCCAGGTGTGATGATCTCTCATAGGAGACAGCCAGGTGTGATGATCTGTCATAGGAGACAGCCAGGTGTGATGATCTGTCATAGGAGACAGCCAGGTGTGATGATCTGTCATAGGAGACAGCCAGGTGTGATGATCTGACATAGGAGACAGCCAGGTGTGATGATCTCTCATAGGAGACAGCCAGGTGTGATGATCTGACATAGGAGACAGCCAGGTGTGATGATCTGTCATAGGAGACAGCCAGGTGTGATGATCTGACATACGAGACAGCCAGGTGTGATGATCTGACATAGGAGACAGCCAGGTGTGATGATCTCTCATAGGAGACAGCCAGGTGTGATGATCTGACATAGGAGACAGCCAGGTGTGATGATCTGACATAGGAGACAGCCAGGTGTGATGATCTGTCATAGGAGACAGCCAGGTGTGATGATCTCTCATAGGAGACAGCCAGGTGTGATGATCTGACATAGGAGACAGCCAGGTGTGATGATCTGTCATAGGAGACAGCCAGGTGTGATGATCTGACATAGGAGACAGCCAGGTGTGATGATCTGATATAGGAGACAGCCAGGTGTGATGATCTGTCATAGGAGACAGCCAGGTGTGATGATCTCTCATAGGAGACAGCCAGGTGTGATGATCTGTCATATGAGACAGCCAGGTGTGATGATCTGTCATAGGAGACAGCCAGGTGTGATGATCTCTCATAGGAGACAGCCAGGTGTGATGATCTGACATAGGAGACAGCCAGGTGTGATGATCTGACATAGGAGACAGCCAGGTGTGATGATCTGACATAGGAGACAGCCAGGTGTGATGATCTGTCATAGGAGACAGCCAGGTGTGATGATCTGTCATAGGAGACAGCCAGGTGTGATGATCTGACATAGGAGACAGCCAGGTGTGATGATCTCTCATAGGAGACAGCCAGGTGTGATGATCTCTCATAGGAGACAGCCAGGTGTGATGATCTCTCATAGGAGACAGCCAGGTGTGATGATCTGTCATAGGAGACAGCCAGGTGTGATGATCTGTCATAGGAGACAGCCAGGTGTGATGATCTCTCATAGGAGACAGCCAGGTGTGATGATCTCTCATAGGAGACAGCCAGGTGTGATGATCTCTCATAGGAGACAGCCAGGTGTGATGATCTGTCATAGGAGACAGCCAGGTGTGATGATCTCTCATAGGAGACAGCCAGGTGTGATGATCTGTCATAGGAGACAGCCAGGTGTGATGATCTGACATAGGAGACAACCAGGTGTGATGATCTGTCATAGGAGACAGTCAGGTGTGATGATCTCTCATAGGAGACAGCCAGGTGTGATGATCTGTCATAGGAGACAGCCAGGTGTGATGATCTCTCATAGGAGACAGCCAGGTGTGATGAACTGACATAGGAGACAGCCAGGTGTGATGATCTCTCATAGGAGACAGCCAGGTGTGATGACCTGTCATAGGAGACAGCCAGGTGTGATGATCTCTCATAGGAGACAGCCAGGTGTGATGACCTGTCATAGGAGACAGCCAGGTGTGATGATCTGACATAGGAGACAGCCAGGTGCGATGATCTCTCATAGGAGACAGCCAGGTGTGATGATCTGTCATAGGAGACAGCCAGGTGTGATGATCTCTCATAGGAGACAGCCAGGTGTGATGACCTGTCAATGGGGACAGCCAGGTGTGATGATCTCTCATAGGAGACAGCCAGGTGTGATGACCTGTCATAGGAGACAGCCAGGTGTGATGATCTCTCATAGGAGACAGCCAGGTGTGATGACCTGTCATAGGAGACAGCCAGGTGTGATGATCTCTCATAGGAGACAGCCAGGTGTGATGACCTGTCATAGGAGACAGCCAGGTGTGATGATCTGACATAGGAGACAGCCAGGTGTGATGATCTGTCATAGGAGACAGCCAGGTGTGATGATCTGACATAGGAGACAGCCAGGTGTGATGATCTATCATAGGAGACAGCCAGGTGTGATGATCTGTCATAGGAGGCAGCCAGGTGTGATGATCTGACACAAGGAGACAGCCAGGTGTGATGATCTGACATAGGAGACAGCCAGGTGTGATGATCTCTCATAGGAGACAGCCAGGTGTGATGATCTGTCATAGGAGGCAGCCAGGTGTGATGATCTGACATAGGAGACAGCCAGGTGTGATGATCTCTCATAGGAGACAGCCAGGTGTGATGATCTGACATAGGAGACAGCCAGGTGTGATGATCTGTCATAGGAGACAGCCAGGTGTGATGATCTGTCATAGGAGACAGCCAGGTGTGATGATCTGACATAGGAGACAGCCAGGTGTGATGATCTCTCATAGGAGACAGCCAGGTGTGATGATCTGACATAGGAGACAGCCAGGTGTGATGATCTGTCATAGGAGACAGCCAGGTGTGATGATCTCTCATAGGAGACAGCCAGGTGTGATGATCTCTCATAGGAGACAGCCAGGTGTGATGATCTCTCATAGGAGACAGCCAGGTGTGATGATCTGTCATAGGAGACAGCCAGGTGTGATGATCTGACATAGGAGACAGCCAGGTGTGATGATCTGACATAGGAGACAGCCAGGTGTGATGATCTCTCATAGGAGACAGCCAGGTGTGATGATCTCTCATAGGAGACAGCCAGGTGTGATGATCTCTCATAGGAGACAGCCAGGTGTGATGATCTGTCATAGGAGACAGCCAGGTGTGATGATCTGTCATAGGAGACAGCCAGGTGTGATGATCTCTCATAGGAGACAGCCAGGTGTGATGATCTGTCATAGGAGACAGCCAGGTGTGATGATCTGACATAGGAGACAGCCAGGTGTGATGATCTCTCATAGGAGACAGCCAGGTGTGATGATCTGACATAGGAGACAGCCAGGTGTGATGATCTGTCATAGGAGACAGCCAGGTGTGATGATCTGACATACGAGACAGCCAGGTGTGATGATCTGACATAGGAGACAGCCAGGTGTGATGATCTCTCATAGGAGACAGCCAGGTGTGATGATCTGACATAGGAGACAGCCAGGTGTGATGATCTGACATAGGAGACAGCCAGGTGTGATGATCTGTCATAGGAGACAGCCAGGTGTGATGATCTCTCATAGGAGACAGCCAGGTGTGATGATCTGACATAGGAGACAGCCAGGTGTGATGATCTGTCATAGGAGACAGCCAGGTGTGATGATCTGACATAGGAGACAGCCAGGTGTGATGATCTGATATAGGAGACAGCCAGGTGTGATGATCTCTCATAGGAGACAGCCAGGTGTGATGATCTCTCATAGGAGACAGCCAGGTGTGATGATCTCTCATAGGAGACAGCCAGGTGTGATGATCTGTCATAGGAGACAGCCAGGTGTGATGATCTGTCATAGGAGACAGCCAGGTGTGATGATCTCTCATAGGAGACAGCCAGGTGTGATGATCTGTCATAGGAGACAGCCAGGTGTGATGATCTCTCATAGGAGGCAGCCAGGTGTGATGATCTGTCATAGGAGACAGCCAGGTGTGATGATCTGTCATAGGAGACAGCCAGGTGTGATGATCTGACATAGGAGACAGCCAGGTGTGATGATCTGACATAGGAGACAGCCAGGTGTGATGATCTGTCATAGGAGACAGCCAGGTGTGATGATCTCTCATAGGAGACAGCCAGGTGTGATGATCTGTCATAGGAGACAGCCAGGTGTGATGATCTGACATAGGAGACAGCCAGGTGTGATGATCTCTCATAGGAGACAGCCAGGTGTGATGATCTCTCATAGGAGACAGCCAGGTGTGATGATCTGACATAGGAGACAGCCAGGTGTGATGATCTGACATAGGAGACAGCCAGGTGTGATGACCTGTCATAGGAGACAGCCAGGTGTGATGATCTCTCATAGGAGACAGCCAGGTGTGATGATCTGTCATAGGAGACAGCCAGGTGTGATGATCTCTCATAGGAGACAGCCAGGTGTGATGATCTGACATAGGAGACAGCCAGGTGTGATGACCTGACATAGGAGACAGCCAGGTGTGATGATCTGTCATAGGAGACAGCCAGGTGTGATGATCTGACATAGGAGACAGCCAGGTGTGATGATCTCTCATAGGAGACAGCCAGGTGTGATGATCTGTCATAGGAGACAGCCAGGTGTGATGATCTGTCATAGGAGACAGCCAGGTGTGATGATCTGACATAGGAGACAGCCAGGTGTGATGATCTCTCATAGGAGACAGCCAGGTGTGATGATCTGTCATAGGAGACAGCCAGGTGTGATGATCTGACATAGGAGACAGCCAGGTGTGATGATCTCTTATAGGAGACAGCCAGGTGTGATGATCTGTCATAAGAGACAGCCAGGTGTGATGATCTCTCATAGGAGACAGCCAGGTGTGATGATCTGACATAGGAGACAGCCAGGTGTGATGATCTCTCATAGGAGACAGCCAGGTGTGATGATCTGACATAGGAGACAGCCAGGTGTGATGATCTGTCATAGGAGACAGCCAGGTGTGATGATCTCTCATAGGAGACAGCCAGGTGTGATGATCTGACATAGGAGACAGCCAGGTGTGATGATCTGTCATAGGAGACAGCCAGGTGTGATGATCTGACATAGGAGACAGCCAGGTGTGATGATCTGATATAGGAGACAGCCAGGTGTGATGATCTCTCATAGGAGACAGCCAGGTGTGATGATCTCTCATAGGAGACAGCCAGGTGTGATGATCTCTCATAGGAGACAGCCAGGTGTGATGATCTGTCATAGGAGACAGCCAGGTGTGATGATCTGACATAGGAGACAGCCAGGTGTGATGATCTCTCATAGGAGACAGCCAGGTGTGATGATCTGACATAGGAGACAGCCAGGTGTGATGATCTGACATAGGAGACAGCCAGGTGTGATGATCTGTCATAGGAGACAGCCAGGTGTGATGATCTGTCATAGGAGACAGCCAGGTGTGATGATCTCTCATAGGAGACAGCCAGGTGTGATGATCTCTCATAGGAGACAGCCAGGTGTGATGATCTCTCATAGGAGACAGCCAGGTGTGATGATCTGTCATAGGAGACAGCCAGGTGTGATGATCTCTCATAGGAGACAGCCAGGTGTGATGATCTGTCATAGGAGACAGCCAGGTGTGATGATCTGACATAGGAGACAGCCAGGTGTGATGATCTGTCATAGGAGACAGTCAGGTGTGATGATCTCTCATAGGAGACAGCCAGGTGTGATGATCTGTCATAGGAGACAGCCAGGTGTGATGATCTCTCATAGGAGACAGCCAGGTGTGATGAACTGACATAGGAGACAGCCAGGTGTGATGATCTCTCATAGGAGACAGCCAGGTGTGATGACCTGTCATAGGAGACAGCCAGGTGTGATGATCTCTCATAGGAGACAGCCAGGTGTGATGACCTGTCATAGGAGACAGCCAGGTGTGATGATCTGACATAGGAGACAGCCAGGTGCGATGATCTCTCATAGGAGACAGCCAGGTGTGATGATCTGTCATAGGAGACAGCCAGGTGTGATGACCTGTCATAGGAGACAGCCAGGTGTGATGATCTGTCATAGGAGACAGCCAGGTGTGATGATCTCTCATAGGAGACAGCCAGGTGTGATGACCTGTCATAGGAGACAGCCAGGTGTGATGATCTCTCATAGGAGACAGCCAGGTGTGATGACCTGTCATAGGAGACAGCCAGGTGTGATGATCTCTCATAGGAGACAGCCAGGTGTGATGACCTGTCATAGGAGACAGCCAGGTGTGATGATCTCTCATAGGAGACAGCCAGGTGTGATGACCTGTCATAGGAGACAGCCAGGTGTGATGATCTGACATAGGAGACAGCCAGGTGTGATGATCTGTCATAGGAGACAGCCAGGTGTGATGATCTGACATAGGAGACAGCCAGGTGTGATGATCTATCATAGGAGACAGCCAGGTGTGATGATCTGTCATAGGAGGCAGCCAGGTGTGATGATCTGACACAAGGAGACAGCCAGGTGTGATGATCTGACATAGGAGACAGCCAGGTGTGATGATCTCTCATAGGAGACAGCCAGGTGTGATGATCTGTCATAGGAGGCAGCCAGGTGTGATGATCTGACACAAGGAGACAGCCAGGTGTGATGATCTGACATAGGAGACAGCCAGGTGTGATGATCTCTCATAGGAGACAGCCAGGTGTGATGATCTGATATAGGAGACAGCCAGGTGTGATGATCTGTCATAGGAGACAGCCAGGTGTGATGATCTCTCATAGGAGACAGCCAGGTGTGATGACCTGTCATAGGAGACAGCCAGGTGTGATGATCTGACATAGGAGACAGCCAGGTGTGATGATCTGTCATAAGAGACAGCCAGGTGTGATGATCTCTCATAAGAGACAGCCAGGTGTGATGATCTCTCATAGGAGACAGCCAGGTGTGATGACCTGTCATAAGAGACAGCCAGGTGTGATGATCTCTCATAGGAGACAGCCAGGTGTGATGATCTCTCATAGGAGACAACCAGGTGCGATGATCTCTCATAGGAGACAGCCAGGTGTGATGATCTGTCATAGGAGACAGCCAGGTGTGATGATCTGTCATAGGAGACAGCCAGGTGTGATGATCTCTCATAGGAGACAGCCAGGTGTGATGATCTGACATAGGAGACAGCCAGGTGTGATGATCTGTCATAGGAGACAGCCAGGTGTGATGATCTCTCATAGGAGACAGCCAGGTGTGATGATCTCTCATAGGAGACAGCCAGGTGTGATGATCTGACATAGGAGACAGCCAGGTGTGATGATCTCTCATAGGAGACAGCCAGGTGTGATGATCTGTCATAGGAGACAGCCAGGTGTGATGATCTCTCATAGGAGACAGCCAGGTGTGATGATCTCTCATAGGAGACAGCCAGGTGTGATGATCTGACATAGGAGACAGCCAGGTGGGATGATCTGTCATAGGAGACAGCCAGGTGTGATGATCTGTCATAAGAGACAGCCAGGTGTCATGATCTCTCATAGGAGACAGCCAGGCGTGATGATCTCTCATAGGAGACAGCCAGGTGTGATGATCTGACATAGGAGACAGCCAGGTGTGATGATCTCTCATAGGAGACAGCCAGGTGTGATGATCTGACATAGGAGACAGCCAGGTGTGATGATCTGACATAGGAGACAGCCAGGTGTGATGATCTCTCATAGGAGACAGCCAGGTGTGATGATCTGACACAAGGAGACAGCCAGGTGTGATGATCTGACATAGGAGACAGCCAGGTGTGATGATCTGTCATAGGAGACAGCCAGGTGTGATGATCTGTCATAGGAGACAGCCAGGTGTGATGATCTGTCATAGGAGACAGCCAGGTGTGATGATCTCTCATAGGAGACAGCCAGGTGTGATGATCTGTCATAGGAGACAGCCAGGTGTGATGATCTGTCATAGGAGACAGCCAGGTGTGATGATCTGACATAGGAGACAGCCAGGTGCGATGATCTGTCATAGGAGACAGCCAGGTGCGATGATCTGACATAGGAGACAGCCAGGTGCGATGATCTGTCATAGGAGACAGCCAGGTGCGATGATCTGACATAGGAGACAGCCAGGTGTGATGATCTGTCATAGGAGGCAGCCAGGTGTGATGATCTGACATAGGAGACAGCCAGGTGTGATGATCTCTCATAGGAGACAGCCAGGTGTGATGATCTGACATAGGAGACAGCCAGGTGTGATGATCTGACATAGGAGACAGCCAGGTGTGATGATCTGACATAGGAGACAGCCAGGTGTGATGATCTGACATAGGAGACAGCCAGGTGTGATGACCTGACATAGGAGACAGCCAGGTGTGATGATCTGACATAGGAGACAGCCAGGTGTGATGATCTGACATAGGAGACAGCCAGGTGTGATGATCTGACACAAGGAGACAGCCAGGTGTGATGATCTGTCATAGGAGACAGCCAGGTGTGATGATCTGACATAGGAGACAGCCAGGTGTGATGATCTGTCATAGGAGACAGCCAGGTGTGATGATCTGTCATAGGAGACAGCCAGGTGTGATGATCTCTCATAGGAGACAGCCAGGTGTGATGATCTGACACAAGGAGACAGCCAGGTGTGATGATCTGTCATAGGAGACAGCCAGGTGTGATGATCTGTCATAGGAGACAGCCAGGTGTGATGATCTGACATAGGAGACAGCCAGGTGTGATGATCTCTCATAGGAGACAGCCAGGTGTGATGATCTCTCATAGGAGACAGCCAGGTGTGATGATATCTCATAGGAGACAGCCAGGTGTGATGATCTGACATAGGAGACAGCCAGGTGTGATGATCTGTCATAGGAGACAGCCAGGTGTGATGATCTCTCATAGGAGACAGCCAGGTGTGATGATCTGTCATAGGAGACAGCCAGGTGTGATGATCTCTCATAGGAGACAGCCAGGTGTGATGATCTCTCATAGGAGACAGCCAGGTGTGATGACCTGTCATAGGAGACAGCCAGGTGTGATGATCTGACATAGGAGACAGCCAGGTGTGATGATCTGACATAGGAGACAGCCAGGTGTGATGACCTGTCATAGGAGACAGCCAGGTGTGATGATCTGACATAGGAGACAGCCAGGTGTGATGACCTGTCATAGGAGACAGCCAGGTGTGATGATCTGTCATAGGAGACAGCCAGGTGTGATGATCTGTCATAGGAGACAGCCAGGTGTGATGATCTCTCATAGGAGACAGCCAGGTGTGATGATCTGTCATAGGAGACAGCCAGGTGTGATGATCTGTCATAGGAGACAGCCAGGTGTGATGATCTGACATAGGAGACAGCCAGGTGTGATGATCTCTCATAGGAGACAGCCAGGTGTGATGATCTCTCATAGGAGACAGCCAGGTGTGATGATCTGACATAGGAGACAGCCAGGTGTGATGATCTGTCATAGGAGACAGCCAGGTGTGATGATCTGATATAGGAGACAGCCAGGTGTGATGACCTCTCATAGGAGACAGCCAGGTGTGATGATCTCTCATAGGAGACAGCCAGGTGTGATGATCTGTCATAGGAGACAGCCAGGTGTGATGATCTCTCATAGGAGACAGCCAGGTGTGATGATCTCTCATAGGAGACAGCCAGGTGTGATGATCTCTCATAGGAGACAGCCAGGTGTGATGATCTCTCATAGGAGACAGCCAGGTGTGATGATCTGTCATAGGAGACAGCCAGGTGTGATGATCTGACATAGGAGACAGCCAGGTGTGATGACCTGTCATAGGAGACAGCCAGGTGTGATGATCTGTCATAGGAGACAGCCAGGTGTGATGATCTCTCATAGGAGACAGCCAGGTGTGATGATCTGATATAGGAGACAGCCAGGTGTGATGATCTGTCATAGGAGACAGCCAGGTGTGATGATCTGTCATAGGAGACAGCCAGGTGTGATGATCTCTCATAGGAGACAGCCAGGTGTGATGATCTCTCATAGGAGACAGCCAGGTGTGATGATCTGTCATAGGAGACAGCCAGGTGTGATGATCTGTCATAGGAGACAGCCAGGTGTGATGATCTGTCATAGGAGACAGCCAGGTGTGATGATCTCTCATAGGAGACAGCCAGGTGTGATGATCTGTCATAGGAGACAGCCAGGTGTGATGATCTCTCATAGGAGACAGCCAGGTGTGATGACCTGTCATAGGAGACAGCCAGGTGTGATGATCTCTCATAGGAGACAGCCAGGTGTGATGACCTGTCATAGGAGACAGCCAGGTGTGATGATCTGTCATAGGAGACAGCCAGGTGTGATGATCTCTCATAGGAGACAGCCAGGTGTGATGACCTGTCATAGGAGACAGCCAGGTGTGATGATCTCTCATAGGAGACAGCCAGGTGTGATGACCTGTCATAGGAGACAGCCAGGTGTGATGATCTCTCATAGGAGACAGCCAGGTGTGATGATCTGATATAGGAGACAGCCAGGTGTGATGATCTGTCATAGGAGACAGCCAGGTGTGATGATCTGTCATAGGAGACAGCCAGGTGTGATGATCTCTCATAGGAGACAGCCAGGTGTGATGACCTGTCATAGGAGACAGCCAGGTGTGATGATCTGACATAGGAGACAGCCAGGTGTGATGATCTGACATAGGAGACAGCCAGGTGTGATGATCTGTCATAGGAGACAGCCAGGTGTGATGACCTGTCATAGGAGACAGCCAGGTGTGATGACTTGTCATAGGAGACAGCCAGGTGTGATGACTTGTCATAGGAGACAGCCAGGTGTGATGATCTGTCATAGGAGACAGCCAGGTGTGATGACTTGTCATAGGAGACAGCCAGGTGTGATGATCTGACATAGGAGACAGCCAGGTGTGATGACCTGTCATAGGAGACAGCCAGGTGTGATGATCTGACATAGGAGACAGCCAGGTGTGATGACTTGTCATAGGAGACAGCCAGGTGTGATGAACTGTCATAGGAGACAGCCAGGTGTGATGACTTGTCATAGGAGACAGCCAGGTGTGATGATCTGTCATAGGAGACAGCCAGGTGTGATGATCTCTCATAGGAGACAGCCAGGTGTGATGATCTCTCATAGGAGACAGCCAGGTGTGATGATCTGTCATAGGAGACAGCCAGGTGTGATGATCTGACATAGGAGACAGCCAGGTGTGATGATCTCTCATAGGAGACAGCCAGGTGTGATGATCTCTCATAGGAGACAGCCAGGTGTGATGATCTGACATAGGAGACAGCCAGGTGTGATGATCTCTCATAGGAGACAGCCAGGTGTGATGATCTGACATAGGAGACAGCCAGGTGTGATGATCTGTCATAGGAGACAGCCAGGTGTGATGATCTGACATAGGAGACAGCCAGGTGTGATGATCTGACATAGGAGACAGCCAGGTGTGATGATCTGACATAGGAGACAGCCAGGTGTGATGATCTCTCATAGGAGACAGCCAGGTGTGATGATCTGACATAGGAGACAGCCAGGTGTGATGACCTGACATAGGAGACAGCCAGGTGTGATGATCTCTCATAGGAGACAGCCAGGTGTGATGATCTGACATAGGAGACAGCCAGGTGTGATGATCTGACATAGGAGACAGCCAGGTGTGATGATCTCTCATAGGAGACAGCCAGGTGTGATGATCTCTCATAGGAGACAGCCAGGTGTGATGACCTGTCATAGGAGACAGCCAGGTGTGATGACTTGTCATAGGAGACAGCCAGGTGTGATGACCTGTCATAGGAGACAGCCAGGTGTGATGATCTCTCATAGGAGACAGCCAGGTGTGATGATCTGTCATAGGAGACAGCCAGGTGTGATGATCTGACATAGGAGACAGCCAGGTGTGATGATCTCTCATAGGAGACAGCCAGGTGTGATGATCTCTCATAGGAGACAGCCAGGTGTGATGATCTCTCATAGGAGACAGCCAGGTGTGATGATCTCTCATAGGAGACAGCCAGGTGTGATGATCTGACATAGGAGACAGCCAGGTGTGATGATCTCTCATAGGAGACAGCCAGGTGTGATGATCTCTCATAGGAGACAGCCAGGTGTGATGATCTCTCATAGGAGACAGCCAGGTGTGATGATCTGACATAGGAGACAGCCAGGTGTGATGATCTCTCATAGGAGACAGCCAGGTGTGATGATCTGACATAGGAGGCAGCCAGGTGTGATGATCTGACATAGGAGACAGCCAGGTGTGATGATCTGACATAGGAGACAGCCAGGTGTGATGATCTGACATAGGAGACAGCCAGGTGTGATGATCTGTCATAGGAGGCAGCCAGGTGTGATGATCTCTCATAGGAGACAGCCAGGTGTGATGATCTGACATAGGAGACAGCCAGGTGTGATGATCTCTCATAGGAGACAGCCAGGTGTGATGATCTGACATAGGAGGCAGCCAGGTGTGATGATCTGACATAGGAGACAGCCAGGTGTGATGATCTGACATAGGAGACAGCCAGGTGTGATGATCTGACATAGGAGACAGCCAGGTGTGATGATCTGTCATAGGAGGCAGCCAGGTGTGATGATCTCTCATAGGAGACAGCCAGGTGTGATGATCTGTCATAGGAGACAGCCAGGTTTGATATCTGTCATAGGAGACAGCCAGGTGTGATGATCTGTCATAGGAGACAGCCAGGTGTGATGATCTGTCATAGGAGACAGCCAGGTGTGATGATCTCTCATAGGAGACAGCCAGATGTGATGATCTCTCATAGGAGAAAGCCAGGTGTGAGGACCTGTCATAGGCTCTCTGGCTCCTCTCTGGCTCCTCTCTGGCTCCTCTCTGGCTCCTCTCTGGCGTCTCTCTGGCGTCTCTCTGGCTCCTCTCTGGTTCCTCTCTGGCATCTCTTTGGCTCCTCTCTGGTTCCTCTCTGGCATCTCTCTGGCATCTCTCTGCCTCCTCTCTGGCTGCTCTTTGGCACCTCTCTAACGTCTTTCTGGTTCATCTCTGGCGTCTCTCTGGCTCCTCTCTGGCTCCTCTCTGATTCCTCTCTTACGTCACTCTGACTCCTCTCTGACGCCTCTCTGGTGTCTCTCTATCTCCTCTTTGGCGTCTCTCTAACGTCTCTCTGGCTCCTCTCTGGTTCCTCTCTGGTGTCTCTCTGGCTCCTCTCTGGTTCCTCTCTGGCGTCTCTCTGGCGCCTCTCTGGCTCCTATCTGGCGTCTCTCTGGAGTCTCTCTGGCTCCTCTCTGGTTCCTCTCTGGCGTCTCTCTGGCTCCTCTCTGATTCCTCTCTGGCGCCTCTCTGACTCCTTTCTGACGCCTCTCTGGCTCCTCTCTCGCGTCACTCTGACTCCTCTCTGACGCCTCTCTGGCTCCTCTCTAGCGCCTCTCTGGCTCCTCTCTGATGTCTCTCTGGAGTCTCTCTGGCTCCTCTCTGGTTCCTCTCTGGCGTCTCTCTGGCTCCTCTCTGGGGTCTCTCTGATTTCTCTCTGGCTCCTCTCTAATGTCTCTCTGGCGCCTCTCTGACTCCTATCTGACGCCTCTCTAACTCCCCTTTGGTTCCTCTCTGGCGTCTCTCTGGCTCCTCTCTGGTTCCTCTCTGGTTCCTCTCTGGTTCCTCTCTGGCTCCTCTCTGATTCCTCTCTCACGTCACTCTGACTCCTCTCTGACGCCTCTCTGGCTCCTCTCTAGCGCCTCTCTGACTCCTCTCTGGTGTCTCTCTATCTCCTCTCTGGCGTCTCTCTGGTGTCTCTGTGGCTCCTCTCTGGCATCTATCTGGCGCCTCTCTGGCTCCTATCTGGCATCTCTCTGGAGTCTCTCTGGCTCCTCTCTGGTTCCTCTCTGGCGTCTCTCTGGCTCCTCTCTGGCTCCTCTCTGATTCCTCTCTGGCTCCTCTCTGGCTCCTCTCTGATTCCTCTCTGGCTCCTCTCTGGCGCCTCTCTGACTCCTTTCTGACGCCTCTCTGGCCCCTCTCTGGTTCCTCTCTCGCGTCACTCTGACTCCTCTCTGATGCCTCTCTGGCTCCTCTCTCGCATCACTCTAACTCCTCTCTGACGCCTCTCTGGCTCCTCTCTAGCGCCTCTCTGGCTCCTCTCTGGTGTCTCTCTGGAGTCTCTCTGGCTCCTCTCTGGTTCCTCTCTGGCGTCTCTCTGGCTCCTCTCTGGTTCTTCTCTGGAGTTTCTCTGTCTCCTCTCTTGCTCCTCTCTGGCGTCTCTCTGGCTCCTCTCTGGCTCCTCTCTGGGGTCTCTCTGATTTCTCTCTGGCTCCTCTCTAATGTCTCTCTGGCGCCTCTCTAACTCCTCTCTGGCTCCCCTCTGGTTCCTCTCTGGCGTCTCTCTGGCTCCTCTCTGGCATCTCTCTGGCTCCTCTCTGGCGTCTCTCTGACTCCTCTCTGGCTCCCCTCTGGCGTCTCTCTGTCCCCTCTCTGGCCCCTCTCTGGCTCCTCTCTGGCTCCTCTCTGGCGCCTCTCTGACGCCTCTCTGGCTCCTCTCTAGCGCCTCTCTGGCTCCTCTCTAGATTCTATCTGGCTCCTCTCTAATGTCTCTCTGGCTCCTCTCTGGCGCCTCTCTGACTCCTCTCTGGTGTCTCTCTGTCTCCTCTTTGGCGTCTCTCTAACGTCTCTCTGGCTCCTCTCTGGAGTCTCTCTGGCTCCTCTCTGGTTCCTCTCTGGTG
Source organism: Lithobates clamitans (assembly GCA_037952925.1). Taxonomy (NCBI): domain Eukaryota; kingdom Metazoa; phylum Chordata; class Amphibia; order Anura; family Ranidae; genus Lithobates; species Lithobates clamitans. Next base: position 30,563 of record JBBGZY010002833.1, read on the forward strand.
TCTCTCTGGCTCCTCTCTGGTTCCTCTCTGGGGTCTCTCTGATTTCTTTCTGGCGTCTCCTTGGCTCCTCCCTAACGTCCCTCTGGCGCCTCTATGGCGCCTCTCTGATTTCTCTCTGGCGCTTCTTTGGCCCCTCTCTGGTGTCTCTCTGGCTCCTCTCTGGCATCTCTCTGGCTCCTCTCTGGCATCTCTCTGGCTCCTCTCTGGTTCCTCTCTGGCATCTCTCTGCCTCCTCTCTGGTGCCTCTCTGGCTGCTCTTTGGCACCTCTCTAACGTCTTTCTGGTTCATCTCTGGCGTCTCTCTGGCTCCTCTCTGGTTCCTCTCTGGTTCCTCTCTGGCTCCTCTCTGATTCCTCTCTCACGTCACTCTGACTCCTCTCTGACGCCTCTCTGGCTCCTCTCTAGCGCCTCTCTGACTCCTCTCTGGTGTCTCTCTATCTCCTCTTTGGCATCTCTCTAACGTCTCTCTGGCTCCTCTCTGGTTCCTCTCTGGTGTCTCTCTGGCTCCTCTCTGGTTCCTCTCTGGCGTCTCTCTGGTGTCTCTGTGGCTCCTCTCTGGCATCTATCTGGCGCCTCTCTGGCTCCTCTCTGGCGTCTCTCTGGAGTCTCTCTGGAGTCTCTCTGGCTCCTCTCTGGTTCCTCTCTGGCGTCTCTCTGGCTCCTCTCTGGCTCCTCTCTGATTCCTCTCTGGCTCCTCTCTGGCGCCTCTCTGACTCCTCTCTGACGCCTCTCTGGCTCCTCTCTCGCGTCACTCTGACCCCTCTCTGACGCCTCTCTGGCTCCTCTCTATCCCCTCTCTGGCTCCTCTCTGGTGTCTCTCTGGAGTCTCTCTGGCTCCTCTCTGGTTCCTCTCTGGCGTCTCTCTGGCTCCTCTCTTGTTCTTCTCTGGAGTTTCTCTGTCTCCTCTCTTGCTCCTCTCTGGCGTCTCTCTGGCTCCTCTCTTGCTCCTCTCTGGCGTCTCTCTGGCTCCTCTCTGGCTCCTCTCTGGGGTCTCTCTGATTTCTCTCTGGCTCCTCTCTAATGTCTCTCTGGCGCCTCTCTGACTCCTATCTGGCGCCTCTCTAACTCCTCTCTGGCTCCTCTCTGGCTCCTCTCTGGCATCTCTCTGGCTCTACTCTGGTTCCTCTCTCGCGTCAATTTGACTCCTCTCTGACGCCTCTCTGGCTCCTCTCTAGCGCCTCTCTGTCTCCTCTCTGGCTCCTCTCTGGCGTCTCTCTGGCTCCTCTCTGGCATCTCTCTGGCTCCTCTCTGGCTCCTCTCTAGCGTCTCTCTGGCTCCTCTCTGGTGTATCTCTGGCTCCTCTCTGGCTCCTCTCTGGCGTCTCTCTGGCGTCTCTCTGGCTCCTCTCTGGTGTCTCTCTGGTGTCTCTCTGGCTCCTCTCTGGTGTCTCTCTGGCTCCTCTCTGGCTCCTCTGTTGCTCCTCTCTGGTGTCTCTCTGGCTCCTCTCTGGCTCCTCTCTGGCGTCTCTCTGGCTCCTCTCTTGTGTCTCTCTGGCTCCTCTCTGGCGTCTCTCTGGCTCCTCTCTGGCGTCTCTCTGGCTCATCTCTGGTTCCTCTCTCGCGTCACTCTGACTCCTCTCTAGCGCCTCTCTGGCTCCTCTCTGGATTCTATCTGGCTCCTCTCTAATGTCTCTCTGGCTTCTCTCTGGCGCCTTTCTGGCCCCTCTCTGGAGTCTCTCTGTCTCCTCTCTGGCTCCTCTCTGGCGCCTCTCTGGCTCCTCTCTGGCGCCTCTCTGGCTCCTCTCTGGCGTCTCTCTGGCTCCTCTCTGGCTCCTCTCTGGTGTCTCTCTGGCTTCTCTCTGGTGTCTCTCTGGCTTCTCTCTGGCTCCTCTCTGGCTCCTCTCTGGCGTCTCTCTGGCTCCTCTCTGGTGTCTCTCTGGCTCCTCTCTGGCGTCTCTCTGGCTCCTCTCTGGCGTCTCTCTGGCTCATCTCTGGTTCCTCTCTCGCGTCACTCTGACTCCTCTCTAGCGCCTCTCTGGCTCCTCTCTGGATTCTATCTGGCTCCTCTCTAATGTCTCTCTGGCTTCTCTCTGGCGCCTTTCTGGCCCCTCTCTGGAGTCTCTCTGTCTCCTCTCTGGCTCCTCTCTGGCACCTCTCTGGCTCCTCTCTGGCGTCTCTCTGGAGTCTCTCTGGCTCCTCTCTGGCTCCTCTCTGGCGTCTCTCTGGTTCCTCTCTGGTTCCTCTCTGGCATCTCTCTGGCTCCTCTCTGGCTCCTCTCTGGGGTCTCTGTGATTTCTCTCTGGCGTCTCCTTGGCTCCTCTCTAACGTCTCTCTGGCTCCTCTCTAACGTCTCTCTGGCGCCTCTCTGACTCCTATCTGGCACCTCTCTGACTCCTCTTTGGCACCTGTAACGACACCCCGAGTATGAAAGGGGTTAAAGTCGTTTAGGAGATTTCAAACCCAAACACAAAGGCAGCTACCGAACACTCCAATCAGCCAAACAAGGAACCCATACAAATAATCCACCCCAAAAACGAGACACAGCTCTGTCTTCAGGTTCCAAGCAGGAATGAATCTTTATTCAAAAAACACATGTTATACAGATCCCACTTCAAAACATTTCCCCCCCACCCTTGGAAAACAGGGCGGGTTAAACTGTCCAATAACAATGGACACACAGGTCAGGTGTGCTTAACTTCTCATCAGTTAACAGGGGGGCTGCTGGAGGAATCCCCCCTCCCTCTTTCCTCACAGAAGTACACTTCCTGTGATCCCAGGCAGACAAACACAATGGAACATTGGAATACAGCCCCACCCCAAAGTAGCACAGCAAACAGTACACATTCTATATACACATATATACAGCATTGAGTCTCTGACTAGCACAGATCATAGTGGGGTTCTCATTCACCTTGTGCCCCTATTAGTGACTCCCATCACAATGGCATATCCAGGGTCCCCAGAGTCTGTGTGTCTTGGGGGACATGGACCTGAATCTAAAGTAACGCCACCTCCAGGGTCCCCAGGCATACAGCTCACAAAGAGCACCGTCCCCCCAAATGCCAAGGCCCATAATCGGTTTGCAGGAGGCTAGCCATCAGTCCCCTCCAAAAGCCTCTTTTCCAGATAGGTCTGTCACAGCACCTCTCTGACTCCTCTCTGGCTCCTCTCTGGTTCCTCTCTGGCGTCTCTCTGGCTCCTCTCTGGCATCTCTCTGGCTCCTCTCTGGCGTCTCTCTGACTCCTCTCTGGCTCCTCTCTGGCTCCTCTCTGGCGTCTCTCTGGAGTCTCTCTGTCTTCTCTCTGGCTCCTCTCTGGTGCCTCTCTGGCTCCACTCTGGCTCCTCTTTGGCACCTCTCTAACGTCTTTCTGGTTCCTCTCTGGCGTCTCTCTGGCTCCTCTCTGGTTCCTCTCTGGCGCCTCTCTGACTCCTCTCTGACGCCTCTCTGGCTCCTCTCTGGTTCCTCTCTCGCGTCACTCTGGCTTTTTTCTAACGTCTCTCTGGTGCCTCTCTGGCTCCTCTCTGGCCTCTCTGGGGTCTCTCTGGGGTCTCTCTGGTTCCTCTCTAATGTCTGTCTGTCTCCTCTTTGGTTCCTCTCTGGCTTCTCTCTGGCGCCTCTCTGGCTCCTCTCTGGCGTCTATCTGGCGCCTCTCTGGCTCCCCTCTGGCTCCTCTCTGGCGTCTCTCTGCAGTCTCTCTGGCTCCTCTCTGGTTCCTCTCTGGCGTCTCTCTGGCTCCTCTCTGGTTCTTCTCTGGCGTTTCTCTGGAGTCTCTCTGTCTCCTCTCTGGCTCCTCTCTGGCGTCTCTCTGGAGTCTCTCTGGCTCCTCTCTTGTTCCTCTCTGGCATCTCTCTGGCTCCTTTCTGGGGTCTCTCTGATTTCTCTCTGGCGTCTCCTTGGCTCCTCTCTAACGTCTCTCTGGCGCCTCTCTAACGTCTCTCTGGTGCCTCTCTAACGTCTCTCTGGCGTCTCTCTTGCTCCTCTCTGGTGTCTCCCTGTCTCCTCTCTGACGCTTCTCTGGCTCCACTCTGGCATCTCTCTGGCTCCTCTCTGACTCCCCTCTGGCATCTCTCTGTCTCCTCTCTGACTCCTCTCTGTCTCCTCTCTGGCTCTTGTCTGGCATCTCTCTGGCTCCTCTCTGGCTCCTCTCTGGCTCCTCTCTGGCGTCTCTCTGGCGTCTCTCTGGCGTCTCTCTGGCTCCTCTCTGACGTCTCTCTGGCTCCTCTCTGGCATCTCTCTGTCTCCTCTCTGGTGTCTCTCTGGCTCCTGTCTGGCATCTCTCTGGCTCCTCTCTGGCTCCTCTCTGGTGTCTCTATGGCTCCCCTTTGGCTCCTCTCTGGCTCCTCTATGGCATCTCTCTGGCTCCTCTCTGGCTCCTCTCTGGCTCCTCTCTGGCGTCTCTCTGGCTCCTCTCTGGCGTCTCTCTGGCGTCTCTCTGGCTCCTCTCTGACGTCTCTCTAGCTCCTCTCTGGCGTCTCTCTGTCTCCTCTCTGGTGTCTCTCTGGCTCCTCTCTGGCGTCTTTCCGGCGTCTATCTGGCTCCTCTCTGGCGTCTCTCTGGCTCCTCTCTGACGTCTCTCTGGCTCCTCTCTGGCGTCTCTCTGTCTCCTCTCTGGTGTCTCTCTGGCTCCTCTCTGGCGTCTTTCCGGCGTCTATCTGGCTCCTCTCTGGCGTCTCTCTGGCTCCTCTCTGGCGTCTCTCTGGCTCCTCTCTGGCGTCTCTCTGGCTCCTCTCTGGCGTCTCTATGGCTCCCCTCTGGCTCCTCTCTGGCGTCTCTCTGGCTCCTCTCTGGCGTCTCCCTGTCTCCTCCCTGTCTCCTCTCTTTGGTCCTCTCTGGGGTCCCTCTGGCTCCTCTCTGGCGTCTCTCTGTCTCCTCTCTGGTGTCTCTCTGGCTCCTCTCTGGCGTCTTTCTGGCGTCTCTCTGGCTCCTCTCTGGCGTCTCTATGGCTCCCCTCTGGCTCCTCTCTGGCTCCTCTCTGGCGTCTCTCTAGCTCCTCTCTGGCTTCTCCCTGTCTCCTCTCTGGCTCCTCTCTGGCTTCTCTCTGGCGTCTCTCTGGCATCTCTCTGGCGTCTCTCTGGCTCCTCTCTGGCGTCTCTCTGGCTCCTCTCTGGCTCCTCTCTGGCGTTTCTCTGGCTCCTCTCTGGCGTCTCCCTGTCTCATCTCTGGCTCCTCTCTGGCTCCTCTCTGGCTCCTCTCTGGCGTCTCTCTGGCTCTTCTCTGGTGTCTCTCTAGCCTCTCTCTGGCTCCTTTTTGGCGTCTCTCTGGCTCCTCTTTGGCGTCTCTCTGGCTCCTCTCTGGCGTCTCTCTGGCTCCTCTCTGGCGTCTCCCTGTCTCCTCTCTGGCTCCTCTCTGGCGTCTCTCTGGCTCCTCCCTGGCGTCTCTCTGGCGTCTCTCTGGCTCCTCTCTGGCTCCTCTCTGGCGTCTCTCTGGCGTCTCTCTGGCTCCTCTCTGGCGTCTCTATGGCTCCTCTCTGGCGTCTCTCTGGCTTCTCTCTGGCTCCTCTCTGGCGTCTTTCTGGCGTCTTTCTGGCGTCTATCTGGCTCCTCTCTGGCGTCTCTCTGGCTCCTCTCTGGCGTCTCTCTGGCTCCTCTCTGGCGTCTCTCTGGCTCCTCTCTGGCTCCTCTCTGGCGTCTCTATGGCTCCCCTCTGGCTCCTCTCTGGCTCCTCTCTGGCGTCTCTCTGGCTCCTCTCTGGCGTCTCCCTGTTTCCTCTCTGGCTCCTCCCTGTCTCCTCTCTGGCTCCTCTCTGGGATCTCTCTGGCTCCTCTCTGACTTTTCTCTGTCTCCTCTCTGGCGTCTCTCTGGCTCTTCTCTTGATCCTCTCTTGCGTCTCTCTGGCTCCTCTCTGGCGTTTCTATGGCTCCCCTCTGACTCCTCTCTGGCGTCTCTCTGGCTCCTCTCTGGCGTCTCTCTGGCTCCTCTCTGGCGTCTCTCTGGTGTCTCTCTGGCTCCTCTCTGGCGTCTCTCTGGCATCTCTCTGGCTCCTCTCTGGCGTCTCCCTGTCTCCTCTCTGGCTCCTCTCTGGCGTCTCTCTGGCTCTTCTCTGGTGTCTCTCTAGCGTCTCTCTGGCTCCTCTTTGGCGTCTCTCTGGCTCCTCTTTGGCGTCTCTCTGGCTCCTCTCTGGCGTCTCTCTGGCTCCTCTCTGGCGTCTCCCTCGTCTCCTCTCTGGCTCCTCTCTGGCGTCTCTCTGGCTCCTCTCTGGCGTCTCTCTGGCGTCTCCCTGGCTCCTCTCTGGCTCCTCTCTGGCTCCTCTCTGGCGTCTCTCTGGCTCCTCTCTGGCATCTCTATGGCTCCTCTCTGGCGTCTCTCTGGCTTCTCTCTGGCTCCTCTCTGGCATCTCTCTGGCTCCTCTCTGGTGTCTCTCTGGCTCCTCTCTGGCTCCTCTCTGGCGTCTCTCTGGCTCCTCTTTGGCGTCTCTCTGGCTCCTCTCTGGCATTTCTCTGGCTCCTCTCTGGCTCCTCTCTGGCGTCTCTCTGGCTCCTCTATGGCTCCTCTCTGGCATCTCTCTGGCTCCTATCTGGCGTCTCTCTGGCTCCTCTCTGGCATCTCATTGGCTCCTCTCTGGCTCCTCTCTGGCGTCTCTCTGGCTCCTCTCTGGCGTCTCTCTGGCTCCTCTCTGGCATTTCTCTGGCTCCTCTCTGGCTCCTCTTTGGCGTCTCTCTGGCTCCTCTCTGGCATTTCTCTGGCTCCTCTCTGGCTCCTCTCTGGCGTCTCTCTGGCTCCTCTCTGGCGTCTCTCTGGCTCCTCTCTGGCGTCTCTCTGGCTCCTCTCTGGTGTCTCTCTGGCTCCTCTCTGGCTCCTCTCTGGTGTCTCTCTGGCTCCTCTCTGGCTTCTCTCTGGTGTCTCTCTGGCTCCTCTCTGGCTCCTCTCTGGCTCCTCTCTGGCGTCTCTCTGGCTCCTCTCTGGTGTCTCTCTGGCTCCTCTCTGGCATCTCTCTGGCTCCTCTCTGGTGTCTCTCTGGCGTCTCTCTGGCTCCTCTCTGGCTCCTCTCTGGCGTCTCTCTGGCTCCTTTCTGGCGTCTCTCTGGCTCCTCTCTTTCGTCTCTCTGGCTCCTCTCTGGTGTCTCTCTGGCTCCTCTCTGGCTCCTCTCTGGCATCTCTCTGGCTACTCTCTGGCTCCTCTCTGGTGTCTCTCTGGCGTCTCTCTGGCGTCTCTCTGGCTCCTCTCTGGCTCCTCTCTGGCGTCTCTCTGGCTCCTTTCTGGCGTCTCTCTGGCTCCTCTCTTTCGTCTCTCTGGCTCCTCTCTGGCTCCTCTCTGGCGTCTCTCTGGCTCCTCTCTGGCGTCTCTCTGGCATCTCTCTGGCTCCTCTCTGGCTCCTCTCTGGCTCCTCTTTGGCATCTCTCTGGCTCCTCTCTGGCGTCTCTCTGGCGTCTCCCTGGCTCCTCTCTGGCGCCTCTCTGGCGTCTCTCTGTCTCCTCTCTGGCTCCTCTCTGGTGTCTCTCTGGCTCCATTGGCGTCTCTCTGGCTCCTCTTTGGCGTCTCTCTGTCTCCTCTCTGGCTCCTCTCTGGCTCCTCTCTGGCGTCTCTCTGACTCCTCTCTGGCTCCTCTCTGGCGTCTCTCTGGCTCCTATCTGGCGTCTCTCTGGCTCCTCTCTGGCTCCTCTCTGGCGTCTCTCTGGCTCCCCTCTAGCTCCTCTCTGGCTCCCCTCTGGCTCCTCTCTGGCTCCTCTCTGGCGTCTCTCTGGCTCCTCTCTGGCGTCTCTCTGGCTCCTCTCTGGCTCCTCTCTGGCGTCTCTCTGGCTCCTCTCTGGTGTCTCTCTGGCTCCTCTCTGGCTCCTCTCTGGCTCCTCTTTGGCGTCTCTTTGGCTCCTCTCTGGATCCTCTCTGGTGTCTCTCTGGCTCCTCTCTGGTGTCTCTCTGGCTCCTCTCTGGCTCCTCTCTGGCTCCTCTTTGGCGTCTCTTTGGCTCCTCTCTGGATCCTCTCTGGCGTTTCTCTGGCTCCTCTCTGGCTCCTCTCTGGCGTCTCTCTGGCTCCTCTCTGGCTCCTCTCTGGCGTCTCTCTGGCTCCTCTCTGCTCCTCTCTGGCTCCTCTTTGGTGTCTCTCTGGCGTCTCTCTGGCTCCTCTCTGGCTCCTCTCTGGTGTCTCTCTGGCTCCTCTCTGGCTTCTCTCTGGTGTCTCTGGCTCCTCTCTGGCGTCTCTCTGGCTCCTCTCTGGCTCCTCTCTGGCTCCTCTCTGGCGTCTCTCTGGCTCCTCTCTGGTGTCTCTCTGGCTCCTCTCTGGCTCCTCTCTGGCATCTCTCTGGCTACTCTCTGGCTCCTCTCTGGTGTCCCTCTGGCTCCTCTCTGGCGTCTCTCTGGCGTCTCTCTGGCTCCTCTCTGGCTCCTGTCTGATGTCTCTCTGGCGTCTCTCTGGCTCCTCTCTAGTTCCTTTCTGGCGTCTTTCTGGCTCCTCTCTGGTGTCTCTCTGGCTCCTCTCTGGCTCCTCTCTGGCTCCTCTCTGGTGTCTCTCTGTCTCCTCTCTGGCTCCTCTCTGGTGTCTCTCTGGTTCCTCTCTGGCTCCTCTCTGGCATCTCTCTGGCTCTTCTCTGGTGTCTCTCTGGCTTCTCTCTGGCTCCACTCTGGCTCTTTTCTGGTGTCTCTCTGGCTCCTCTCTGGCTCCACTCTGGCTCCTCTCTGGCTCCTCTCTGGTGTCTCTCTGGCTCCTCTCTGGCTCCTCTCTGGTGTCTTTCTGGCTCCTCTCTGGCTCCTCTCTGGCATCTTTCTGGTGTCTCTCTGGCTCCTCTCTGGCGTCTTTCTGGCTCCTCTCTGGCTCCTCTCTGGTGTCTCTCTGGCTCCTCTCTGGCTCCTCTCTGGCTCCTCTCTGGTGTCTCTCTGACTCCTCTCTGGCTCCTCTCTGGTGTCTCTCTGTCTCCTCTCTGGCTCCTCTCTGGCTCTTCTCTGGTCTCTCTCTGACTCCTCTCTGGTGTCTCTCTGGCTCCTCTCTGGCTCCTCTCTGGTGTCTCTCTGACTCCTCTCTGGCTCCTCTCTGGTGTCTCTCTGTCTCCTCTCTGGCTCCTCTCTGGCTCTTCTCTGGTCTCTCTCTGCCTCTTCTCTGGTGTCTCTCATGCTCCTCTCTGGCATCTCTCTGGCTCTTCTCTGGTGTCTCTCTGGTGTCTCTCTGGCTCCTCTCTGGTGTCTCTCTGGCTCCTCTCTGGTGTCTCTCTGGTGTCTTTCTGGCTCCTCTCTTGCATCTCTCTGGCTCCTCTCTTGCTCCTCTCTGGTGTCTCTCTGGCTCCTCTCTGGTGTCTCTCTGGCGTCTCTCTTGCTCCTCTCTGGTGTCTTTGTGGCTCCTCTCTGGTGTCTCTCTGGTTCCTCTCTGGTGTCTTTGTGGCTCCTCTCTGGTGTCTCTCTGGCGTCTCTCTGGCTCCTCTCTGGTGCCTCTCTGGCTACTCTCTGCTGTCTCTCTGGCGTCTCTCTGGCTCCTCACTGGTGTCTCTCTGGCGTCTCTCTGGCTCCTCTCTGGCTCCTCTCTGGCTCCTCTCTGGCATCTCTCTGGCATCTCTCTGGCTCCTCTCTGGCTCCTCTCTGGCTCCTCTCTGGCATCTCTCTGGCTCCTCTCTGGCATCTCTCTGGCTCCTCTCTGGCTCCTCTCTGGCATCTCTCTGGCTCCTCTCTTGCTCCTCTCTGGTGTCTCTCTGGCTCCTCTCTGGTGTCTCTCTGGCTCCTCTCTGGCGTCTTTCTGGCTCCTCTCTGGTGTCTCTCTGCTATCTCTCTGGCTCCTCTCTGGCTCCTCACTGGCTCCTCTCTGCCATCTCTCTGGCTCCTCTCTGGCTCCTCACTGGCTCCTCTCTGGCTCCTCTCTGGTGTCTTTCTGGCTCCTCTCTGGTGTCTCTCTGGCGTCTCTCTGGCTCCTCTCTGGTGTCTCTCTGGCGTCTCTCTGGCTCCTCTCTGGTGTCTTTGTGGCTCCTCTCTGGTGTCTTTGTGGCTCCTCTCTGGTGGCGTTTTGTGGCTCCTCTCTGGTGTCTCTCTGGCGTCTCTCTGGCTCCTCTCTGGTGTCTCTCTGGCTACTCTCTGCTGTCTCTCTGGCGTCTCTCTGGTGTCTCTCTGGCGTCTCTCTGGCTCCTCTCTGGTGTCTCTCTGGCTACTCTCTGGTGTCTCTCTGGCGTCTCTCTGGCTCCTCTTTGGCGTCTCTCTGGCTCCTCTCTGGCTCCTCTCTGGCTCCTCTCTGGTGTCTCTCTGGCTCCTCTCTGGCTCCTCTCTGGTGTCTTTCTGGCTCCTTTCTGGCTCCTCTCTGGCATCTCTCTGGTGTCTCTCTGGCTCCTCTCTGGCGTCTTTCTGGCTCCTCTCTGGCTCCTCTCTGGTGTCTCTCTGGCTCCTCTCTGGCTCCTCTCTGGTGTCTCTCTGACTCCTCTCTGGCTCCTCTCTGGTGTCTCTCTGTCTCCTCTCTGGCTCCTCTCTGGCTCTTCTCTGGTCTCTCTCTGACTCCTCTCTGGTGTCTCTCTGGCTCCTCTCTGGCTCCTCTCTGGTGTCTCTCTGACTCCTCTCTGGCTCCTCTCTGGTGTCTCTCTGTCTCCTCTCTGGCTCCTCTCTGGCTCTTCTCTGGTCTCTCTCTGCCTCTTCTCTGGTGTCTCTCATGCTCCTCTCTGGCATCTCTCTGGCTCTTCTCTGGTGTCTCTCTGGCTCCTCTCTGGCGTCTCTCTGGCTCCTCTCTGGTGTCTCTCTGGTGTCTTTCTGGCTCCTCTCTTGCATCTCTCTGGCTCCTCTCTTGCTCCTCTCTGGTGTCTTTCTGGCTCCTCTCTGGTGTCTCTCTGGCTCCTCTCTGGTGTCTCTCTGGCGTCTCTCTTGCTCCTCTCTGGTGTCTTTGTGGCTCCTCTCTGGTGTCTCTCTGGTTCCTCTCTGGAGTCTTTGTGGCTCCTCTCTGGTGTCTCTCTGGCGTCTCTCTGGCTCCTCTCTGGTGCCTCTCTGGCTCCTCACTGGTGTCTCTCTGGCGTCTCTCTGGCTCCTCTCTGGCTCCTCTCTGGCATCTCTCTGGCTCCTCTCTGGCTCCTCTCTGGCTCCTCTCTGGCATCTCTCTGGCTCCTCTCTGGCATCTCTCTGGCTCCTCTCTGGCTCCTCTCTGGCTCCTCTCTGGCATCTCTCTGGCTCCTCTCTTGCTCCTCTCTGGTGTCTCTCTGGCTCCTCTCTGGTGTCTCTCTGGCGTCTTTCTGGCTCCTCTCTGGTGTCTCTCTGCCATCTCTCTGGCTCCTCTCTGGCTCCTCACTGGCTCCTCTCTGCCATCTCTCTGGCTCCTCTCTGGCTCCTCACTGGCTCCTCTCTGGCTCCTCTCTGGTGTCTTTCTGGCTCCTCTCTGGTGTCTCTCTGGCGTCTCTCTGGCTCCTCTCTGGTGTCTCTCTGGCGTCTCTCTGGCTCCTCTCTGGCTCCTCTCTGGTGTCTTTGTGGCTCCTCTCTGGTGTCTTTGTGGCTCCTCTCTGGTGTCTTTGTGGCTCCTCTCTGGTGTCTCTCTGGCGTCTCTCTGGCTCCTCACTGGTGTCTCTCTGGCTACTCTCTGCTGTCTCTCTGGCTCCTCTCTGGCTCCTCTCTGTCGTCTCTCTGGTTCCTCTCTGGTGTCTCTCTGGTGTCTCTCTGGCTCCTCTCTGGTGTCTCTCTTTCGTCTCTCTGGCTCCTCTCTGGCTCCTCTCTGTCGTCTCTCTGGTTCCTCTCTGGTGTCTCTCTGGCGCCTCTCTGGCTCCTCTCTGGTGTCTCTCTTTCGTCTCTCTGGCTCCTCTCTGGTGTCTCTCTGGCTCCTCTCTGGCATCTCTCTGGCTCCTCTCTGGCATCTCTCTGGCTCCTCACTGGTGTCTCTCTGGCTCCTCTCTGGCATCTCTCTGGCTCCTCTCTGGCTCCTCTCTGGCATCTCTCTGGCTCCTCACTGGTGTCTCTCTGGCTCCTCTCTGGCATCTCTCTGGCTCCTCACTGGTGTCTCTCTGGCGTCTCTCTGGCTCCTCTCTGGCATCTCTCTGGCTCCTCACTGGTGTCTCTCTGGCTCCTCTCTGGCATCTCTCTGGCTCCTCTCTGGCTCCTCTCTGGCATCTCTCTGGCTCCTCACTGGTGTCTCTCTGGCTCCTCTCTGGCATCTCTCTGGCTCCTCACTGGTGTCTCTCTGGCGTCTCTCTGGCTCCTCTCTGGCATCTCTCTGGCTCCTCACTGGTGTCTCTCTGGCTCCTCTCTGGCTCCTCTCTGGCATCTCTCTGGCTCCTCACTGGTGTCTCTCTGGCTCCTCTCTGGCATCTCTCTGGCTCCTCACTGGTGTCTCTCTGGCTCCTCTCTGGCATCTCTCTGGCTCCTCTCTGGCTCCTCTCTGGCTCCTCTCTGGCGCCTCTCTGGCTCCTCTCTGGCATCTCTCTGGCTCCTCACTGGTGTCTCTCTGGCTCCTTTCTGGCATCTCTCTGGCTCCTCACTGGTGTCTCTCTGGCTCCTCTCTGGCATCTCTCTGGCTCCTCTCTGGCTCCTCTCTGGCATCTCTCTGGCTCCTCTCTGGCTCCTCTCTGGCATCTCTCTGGCTCCTCACTGGTGTCTCTCTGGCGTCTCTCTGGCTCCTCTCTGGCATCTCTCTGGCTCCTCACTGGTGTCTCTCTGGCTCCTTTCTGGCATCTCTCTGGCTCCTCACTGGTGTCTCTCTGGCTCCTCACTGGTGTCTCTCTGGCGTCTCTCTGGCTCCTCTCTGGTGTCTCTCTGGCATCTCTCTGGCTCCTCTCTGGTGTCTCTCTGGCTCCTCTCTGGTGTCTCTCTGGTATCTCTCTGGCTCCTCTCTGGCTCCTCTCTGTTGTCTCTCTGGCTCCTCTCTGGCTCCTCTCTGTTGTCTCTCTGGCGTCTCTCTGGCTCCTCTCTGGCGTTGCGCCGTAGCGCAGGTGTGTTTGTTTTTCCCGGATATATGTGTGCCGGGGGAGGGGGGATTTCTCCACTGAAAATGAATGATGATGTCCCACAATGCACCTTAGAAGGTGAGTTTTATCACAAGCACAAAGGTGTGACTCCGCCCTAAATAAATAAACGCTGTGCGCCGCAACAAGATACATACGAGAGGAGAGACGTCCCCCACCCCCACTTCATTTTATTTTTACTGTGTTATATATGTATAGCGTGTATATACTATATACTGTATTACATTTGTATAGGCTTTATATAATTGATGATAAATATTCATTATACATTGTATCTATTATATGTGTATAGAGTGTATATATGATAGTATATTATACATTGTATATATTCCCCTTGGCCCAGGCTGGGGGGGGGAGGGGTGAGAATTAGTTGCAGGAAAGGCACCATTCCCATGGCGTCACTCTATAAACATCCGATTGGTCGGTCTCTCCTCTGGATTCTGGATGTGAGTCACAGACTCGGAATTGTTGGGCTGTGCAGGATGGAGGTCAGTGCAGCGCAGAGAGTTTTCAGTGCAGTTTGGGGGGACAAAGAATATGGGGTGCAGAGAGTTTGGAGGGGGGAGACTGAGACGTTGGGGGTAGAGAATTTATGATGCATCTGAAAAGTACTCACAGCGCTTCACTTTTTCCACATTTTGTTATGTTACAGCCTTATTCCAAAATAGATTAAATTCATTATTTTCACAGGCTCCTCCCATGTACATAAGTATCACAGGCTCCTCCCATGTACATAAGTATCACAGACTCCTCCCATGTACATAAGTATCACAGACCCCTCCCATGTACATAAGTATCACAGGCTCCTCCCATGTACATAAGTATCACAGGCTCCTCCCATGTACATAAGTATCACAGACTCCTCCCATGTACATAAGTATCACAGACCCCTCCCATGTACATAAGTATCACAGGCTCCTCCCATGTACATAAGTATCACAGGCTCCTCCCATGTACATAAGTATCACAGGCTCCTCCCATGTACATAAGTATCACAGGCTCCTCCCATGTACATAAGTATCACAGACCCCTCCCATGTACATAAGTATCACAGACTCCTCCCATGTACATAAGTATCACAGGCTCCTCCCATGTACATAAGTATCACAGACTCCTCCCATGTACATAAGTATCACAGGCTCCTCCCATGTACATAAGTATCACAGACTCCTCCCATGTACATAAGTATCACAGACTCCTCCCATGTACATAAGTATCACAGACCCCTCCCATGTACATAAGTATCACAGGCTCCTCCCATGTACATAAGTATCACAGGCTCCTCCCATGTACATAAGTATCACAGGCTCCTCCCATGTACATAAGTATCACAGGCTCCTCCCATGTACATAATTATCACAGACTCCTCCCATGTACATAAATATCACAGGCTCCTCCCATGTACATAAGTATCACAGACTCCTCCCATGTACATAAGTATCACAGACCCCTCCCATGTACATAAGTATCACAGGCTCCTCCCATGTACAGAAGTATCACAGACTCCTCCCATGTACATAAGTATCACAGGCTCCTCCCATGTACAGAAGTATCACAGACTCCTCCCATGTACATAAGTATCCCAGACTCCTCCCATGTACATAAGTATCACAGGCTCCTCCCATGTACATAAGTATCACAGGCTCCTCCCATGTACATAATTATCACAGACTCCTCCCATGTACATAAGTATCACAGGCTCCTCCCATGTACATAAGTATCACAGGCTCCTCCCATGTACATAAGTATCACAGGCTCCTCCCATGTACATAAGTGTCACAGACTCCTCCCATGTACATAAGTATCACAGACTCCTCCCATGTACATAAATATCACAGACTCCTCCCATCTACATAAATATCACAGACTCCTCCCATCTACATAAGTATCACAGACTCCTCCCATGTACATAAGTATCACAGGCTCCTCCCATGTACATAAGTACCACAGGCTCCTCCCATGTACAGAGGTCTCCTCCCATGTACATCACAGACTCCTCCCATCACAGACTCCTCCCATCACAGACTCCTCCTATGTACATAAATACCACAGGCTCCTCCCATGTAAAGAGGTCTCCTCCCATGTACATCACAGACTCCTCCCATTACAGACTCCTCCCATCACAGACTCCTCCCATCACAGACTCCTCCTATTTACATAAGTATCACAGGCTCCTCCCATGTACATGGGAGGAACCTGTGGTATTTATGTACATAGGAGGAGTCTGTGATACTTATGTAGATGGGAGGAGCCTGTGATACTTATGTAGATGGGAGGAGTCTGTGATACTTATGTAGATGGGAGGAGTCTGTGATACTTATGTAGATGGGAGGAGCCTGTGATACTTATGTAGATGGGAGGAGTCTGTGATACTTATGTAGATGGGAGGAGCCTGTGATACTTATGTACATGGGAGGAGCCTGTGATACTTATGTACATGGGAGGAGCCTGTGATACTTATGTACATGGGAGGAGCCTGTGATACTTATGTACATGGGAGGAGCCTGTGATACTTATGTACATGGGAGGAGTCTGTGATACTTATGTACATGGGAGGAGTCTGTGATACTTATGTACATGGGAGGAGCCTGTGATACTTATGTACATGGGAGGAGTCTGTGATACTTATGTAGATGGGAGGAGCCTGTGATACTTATGTATATGGGAGGAGCCTGTGATACTTATGTATATGGGAGGAGTCTGTGATACTTATGTAGATGGGAGGAGCCTGTGATACTTATGTACATGGGAGGAGTCTGTGATACTTATGTACATAGGAGGAGTCTGTGATGGGAGGAGTCTGTGATACTTATGTACATAGGAGGAGTCTGTGATGGGAGGAGTCTGTGATACTTATGTACATGGGAGGAGTTGGTGATGGGAGGAGTCTGTGATACTTATGTACATGGGAGGAACCTGTGGTATTTATGTACATAGGAGGAGTCTGTGATACTTATGTAGATGGGAGGAGCCTGTGATACTTATGTAGATGGGAGGAGTCTGTGATACTTATGTAGATGGGAGGAGTCTGTGATACTTATGTAGATGGGAGGAGCCTGTGATACTTATGTATATGGGAGGAGTCTGTGATACTTATGTAGATGGGAGGAGCCTGTGATACTTATGTACATGGGAGGAGTCTGTGATACTTATGTACATAGGAGGAGTCTGTGATGGGAGGAGTCTGTGATACTTATGTACATAGGAGGAGTCTGTGATGGGAGGAGTCTGTGATACTTATGTACATGGGAGGAGTTGGTGATGGGAGGAGTCTGTGATACTTATGTACATGGGAGGAGTCTGTGATGGGAGGAGTCTGTGATGGGAAGAGTCTGTGATACTTATGTATATGGGAGGAGCCTGTGATACTTATGTACATAGGAGGAGTCTGTGATGGGAGGAGTCTGTGATACTTATGTACATGGGAGGAGTCTGTGATACTTATGTAGATGGGAGGAGCCTGTGATACTTATGTACATGGGAGGAGCCTGTGATACTTATGTACATAGGAGGAGTCTGTGATGGGAGGAGTCTGTGATACTTATGTACATGGGAGGAGTCTGTGATACTTATGTAGATGGGAGGAGCCTGTGATACTTATGTACATAGGAGGAGTCTGTGATGGGAGGAGTCTGTGATACTTATGTACATGGGAGGAGTTGGTGGTGGGAGGAGTCTGTGATACTTATGTACATGGGAGGAGTCTGTGATACTTCTGTACATGGGAGGAGTCTGTGATGGGAGGAGCCTGTGATACTTATGTAGATGGGAGGAGTCTGTGATACTTATGTACATGGGAGGAGTCTGTGATACTTATGTAGATGGGAGGAGCCTGTGATACTTATGTACATGGGAGGAGTCTGTGATACTTATGTACATAGGAGGAGTCTGTGATGGGAGGAGTCAGTGATACTTATGTACATGGGAGGAGTCTGTGATGGGAGGAGTCAGTGATACTTATGTACATGGGAGGAGTCTGTGATGGGAGGAGTCAGTGATACTTATGTACATGGGAGGAGTCTGTGATACTTATGTACATGGGAGGAGTCTGTGATACTTATGTACATGGGAGGAGTTGGTGATAGGAGGAGTCTGTGATACTTATGTACATGGGAGGAGTCTGTGATACTTATGTACATGGGAGGAGCCTGTAATACTTATGTACATAGGAGGAGTCTGTGATGGGAGGAGTCAGTGATACTTATGTACATAGGAGGAGTCTGTGATGGGAAGAGTCTGTGATACTTATGTACATGGGAGGAGTCTGTGATGGGAGGAGTCTGTGATACTTATGTAGATGGGAGGAGCCTGTGATACTTATGTACATGGGAGGAGTCTGTGATACTTATGTACATAGGAGGAGTCTGTGATGGGAGGAGTCAGTGATACTTATGTACATGGGAGGAGTCTGTGATACTTATGTACATGGGAGGAGCCTGTGATACTTATGTACATAGGAGGAGTCTGTGATGGGAGGAGTCTGTGATACTTATGTACATGGGAGGAGTCTGTGATGGGAGGAGTCTGTGATGGGAGGAGTCAGTGATACTTATGTACATGGGAGGAATCTGTGATGGGAGGAGTCTGTGATACTTATGTACATGGGAGGAGTCTGTGATACTTATGTACATGGGAGGAGCCTGTAATACTTATGTACATAGGAGGAGTCTGTGATGGGAGGAGTCAGTGATACTTATGTACATAGGAGGAGTCTGTGATGGGAAGAGTCTGTGATACTTATGTACATGGGAGGAGTCTGTGATGGGAGGAGTCTGTGATACTTATGTAGATGGGAGGAGCCTGTGATACTTATGTACATGGGAGGAGTCTGTGATACTTATGTACATAGGAGGAGTCTGTGATGGGAGGAGTCAGTGATACTTATGTACATGGGAGGAGTCTGTGATGGGAGGAGTCTGTGATACTTATGTACATGGGAGGAGTCTGTGATACTTATGTACATGGGAGGAGCCTGTGATACTTATGTACATGGGAGGAGCCTGTGATACTTATGTACATAGGAGGAGTCTGTGATGGGAGGAGTCTGTGATACTTATGTACATAGGAGGAGTCTGTGATGGGAGGAGTCTGTGATACTTATGTACATGGGAGGAGTCTGTGATGGGAGGAGTCTGTGATGGGAGGAGTCAGTGATACTTATGTACATGGGAGGAGTCTGTGATGGGAGGAGTCTGTGATACTTATGTACATGGGAGGAGTCTGTGATACTTATGTACATGGGAGGAGTCTGTGATACTTATGTACATGGGAGGAGTCTGTGATACTTATGTACATGGGAGGAGTCTGTGATACTTATGTACATGGGAGGAGTCTGTGATGGGAGGAGTCTGTGATACTTATGTACATAGGAGGAGTCTGTGATGGGAGGAGTCTGTGATACTTATGTACATAGGAGGAGTCTGTGATGGGAGGAGTCTGTGATACTTATGTACATGGGAGGAGTTGGTGATGGGAGGAGTCTGTGATACTTATGTACATGGGAGGAGTTTGTGATGGGAGGAGTCTGTGATGGGAAGAGTATGTGATACTTATGTACATGGGAGGAGTCTGTGATGGGAGGAGTCTGTGATATTTATGTACATGGGAGGAGTCTGTGATGGGAGGAGTCTGTGATACTTATGTACATGGGAGGAGTCTGTGATGGGAGGAGTCTGTGATGGGAGGAGTCAGTGATACTTATGTACATGGGAGGAGTCTGTGATGGGAGGAGTCTGTGATACTTATGTACATGGGAGGAGTCTGTGATACTTATGTACATGGGAGGAGTCTGTGATACTTATGTACATGGGAGGAGTCTGTGATACTTATGTACATGGGAGGAGTCTGTGATACTTATGTACATGGGAGGAGTCTGTGATACTTATGTACATGGGAGGAGTCTGTGATACTTATGTACATGGGAGGAGTCTGTGATGGGAGGAGTCTGTGATACTTATGTACATAGGAGGAGTCTGTGATGGGAGGAGTCTGTGATACTTATGTACATGGGAGGAGTTGGTGATGGGAGGAGTCTGTGATACTTATGTACATGGGAGGAGTTTGTGATGGGAGGAGTCTGTGATGGGAAGAGTCTGTGATACTTATGTACATGGGAGGAGTCTGTGATGGGAGGAGTCTGTGATGGGAGGAGTCTGTGATACTTATGTACATGGGAGGAGTCTGTGATGGGAGGAGTCTGTGATATTTATGTACATGGGAGGAGTCTATGATGGGAGGAGTCTGTGATACTTATGTACATGGGAGGAGTCTGTGATGGGAGGAGTCTGTGATACTTATGTACATGGGAGGAGCCTGTGATGGGAGGAGTCTGTGATACTTATGTACATGGGAGGAGTCTGTGATGGGAGGAGTCTGCGATGGGAGGAGTCTGTGATACTTATGTACATGGGAGGAGTCTGTGATGGGAGGAGTCTGTGATGGGAGGAGTCTGTGATACTTATGTACATGGGAGGAGTCTGTGATGGGAGGAGTCTGTGATACTTATGTACATGGGAGGAGTCTGTGATACTTATGTAGATGGGAGGAGCCTGTGATATTTGTGTACATGGGAGGAGTCTGTGATGGGAGGAGCCTGTGATACTTATGTACATAGGAGGAGTCTGTGATGGGAGGAGTCTGTGATACTTATGTACATAGGAGGAGTCTGTGATGGGAGGAGTCTGTGATACTTATGTACATGGGAGGAGTCTGTGATGGGAGGAGCCTGTGATACTTATGTAGATGGGAGGAGCCTGTGATACTAATGAACATGGGAGGAGTCTGTGATACTTATGTACATGGGAGGAGTCTGTGATACTTATGTAGATGGGAGGAGCCTGTGATACTAATGTACATGGGAGGAGTCTGTGATACTTATGTACATGGGAGGAGTCTGTGATACTTATGTAGATGGGAGGAGCCTGTGATATTTGTGTACATGGGAGGAGTCTGTGATGGGAAGAGTCTGTGATACTTATGTACATGGGAGGAGTCTGTGATGGGAGGAGCCTGTGATACTTATGTAGATGGGAGGAGCCTGTGATATTTGTGTACATGGGAGGAGTCTGTGATGGGAGGAGCCTGTGATACTTATGTACATGGGAGGAGTCTGTGATGGGAGGAGTCTGTGATACTTATGTACATGGGAGGAGTCTGTGATGGGAGGAGTCTGTGATGGGAGGAGTCTGTGATACTTATGTACATGGGAGGAGTCTGTGATGGGAGGAGTCTGTGATGGGAGGAGTCTGTGATAATCTTCTCTCACGTCGTCATTATGGGGAATGTTTGTAGAATTTTGAGGAAAATAATGAATTGAATCCATTTTGGAATGAGGCTGTAACATAAGAAAATGTGGAACAAGTGAAGCCCTGTGAGTACTTTCCGGATGCTCTGTAGGGTGCAGAGGGTTTGGGGGCAGAAAATGTGACCTTTTCTTCCCTCCCCCCAGCACTCGGAGATTTTCCAGCACGCGGGGAAGTCTAGTTCCATCACCTCCTGTGAACGGGTCTGTCAGTCCAATCGTGATAAATCCTCTCTAAGTGGAGGGCGAAGTCACCTACTGGAGGGCGGTGGGTTTGGGGGGTCCCCTCCTGTAGGTCCCCCCTCGGTGCTCCCGCTCCATATCACACAGAACATTCTGGCAATGTGTGAATATTCTGATATGATATAAATTGTAATTTTGCTGATGGGAAATCTGCATCTGATGGTTGTAAAGGAAGAAGTTGCCCCATTGTCTGTGCAGCCCGTAGGCTGAGGCCTGCTCTGCCTTCTGGTAAAGGGGGGGGGGCTCTGTGGTGTTTTTATTGTCTGGATGAGGGAAATGTTTATCAGATGATTCATTAGAAGGTGCTAATTGTGAATATTCAGTGCAGGAGGATCACAAAGACCCCCAACGAGGAGCCCATCCCCCCAGGTGAGACATTTCACACTCGTCACCTGCGGCCTCTCCCTCTATGAGAATGAAGAATGAAGAGCTCCATCTGTGATCCGACACCCTTCCAGACAGCACAGCCCGGCCCCGCACCCCCTACAGAAAGGGTTTAGTCAAATAAAAATGACCCGCCAGTATAACACCTCCAGTCTGTATTCATATTGTCTTCTCACAGTCAGGTGTGGGGGAGGGGTCCCACTCCATTACACTGACATGTTTCAGGTTCTGGGTGCATTCATGCTCTGGAGTTGCAGATAAAATTCATATTAGGGCGGCACAGTGGTGTAGTGGGGGGCACAGTGGTGTAGTGGGGGGCACAGTGGTGTAGTGGGGTGGCACAGTGGTGTAGTGGGCGGCACAGTGGTGTAGTGGGGGGCACAGTGGTGTAGTGGGGAGCACAGTGGTGTAGTGGGGAGCACAGTGGTGTAGTGGGCGGCACAGTGGTGTAGTGGGCGGCACAGTGGTGTAGCGGGTAGCACAGTGGTGTAGTGGGCGGCACAGTGGTGTAGTGGGGAGCACAGTGGTGTAGTGGGCGGCACAGTGGTGTAGTGGGGAGCACAGCGGTGTAGTGGGCGGCACAGTGGTGTAGTGGGGAGCACAGTGGTGTAGTGGGAGGCACAGTGGTGTAGTGGGGTGGCACAGTGGTGTAGTGGGTAGCACAGTGGTGTAGTGGGCGGCACAGTGGTGTAGTGGGGAGCACAGTGGTGTAGTGGGCGGCACAGTGGTGTAGTGGGTAGCACAGTGGTGTAGTGGGCGGCACAGTGGTGTAGTGGGGTGGCACAGTGGTGTAGTGGGTGGCACAGTGGTGTAACGAATAGCACAGTGGTGTAGTGGGTAGCACAGTGGTGTAGTGGGTGGCACAGTGGTGTAGTGGGCGGCACAGTGGTGTAGTGGGGAGCACAGTGGTGTAGTGGGTAGCACAGTGGTGTAGTGGGGTGGCACAGTGGTGTAGTGGGTAGCACAGTGGTGTAGTGGGTAGCACAGTGGTGTAGTGGGCGGCACAGTGGTGTAGTGGGGAGCACAGTGGTGTAGTGGGCGGCACAGTGGTGTAGTGGGGTGGCACAGTGGTGTAGTGGGTAGCACAGTGGTGTAGTGGGCGGCACAGTGGTGTAGTGGGGAGCACAGTGGTGTAGTGGGGTGGCACAGTGGTGTAGTGGGTAGCACAGCGGTGTAGTGGGGAGCACAGTGGTGTAGTGGGGAGCACAGTGGTGTAGTGGGCGGCACAGTGGTGTAGTGGGGTGGCACAGTGGTGTAATGGGTAGCACAGTGGTGTAGTGGGCGGCACAGTGGTGTAGTGGGGAGCACAGTGGTGTAGTGGGTGGCACAGTGGTGTAGTGGGGTGGCACAGTGGTGTAGTGAGTAGCACATCGGTGTAATGGGCGGCACAGTGGTGTAGTGGGGAGCACAGTGGTGTAGTGGGGAGCACAGTGGTGTAGTGGGGAGCACAGTGGTGTAGTGGGCGGCACAGTGGTGTAGTGGGGTGGCACAGTGGTGTAGTGGGGAGCACAGTGGTGTAGTGGGCGGCACAGTGGTGTAGTGGGGAGCACAGTGGTGTAGTGGGGTGGCACAGTGGTGTAGTGGGTAGCACAGTGGTGTAGTGGGCGGCACAGTGGTGTAGTGGGGTGGCACAGTGGTGTAGTGGGTAGCACAGTGGTGTAGTGGGCGGCACAGTGGTGTAGTGGGGAGCACAGTGGTGTAGTGGGGTAGCACAGTGGTGTAGTGAGTAGCACAGCGGTGTAATGGGCGGCACAGTGGTGTAGTGGGTAGCACAGTGGTGTAGTGAGTAGCACAGTGGTGTAGTGGGTAGCACTTTCGCCTAGCAGTAAGAAGGGTCACTGGTTCGAATCCCAACCACGACACTACCTGCCTGGAGTTTGCATGTTCTCCCTGTGCCTGTGTTGGGTTTCCTCCGGGTACTCCGGTTTCCTCTCACACTCTAAAGACATGCTGGGAGGTTAATTGGATCCTGTCTAAATTGTCCCCGGTATGTATGAATGTGGGATTAGGGACCTTAGATTGGAAGCTCCTTGAGGGTAGGGACTGATGTGAATGTACAATGTATATGTAAAGCGCTGCGTAAATTGATGGCGCTATATAAGTACATAAAATAAATAAAATATTAGTGCCAGCTTTATCACAACGCACAATACATGCGTTGGGGCGTGTCCTGGGCGTGTCTCCCTCCATGAGCTCCCGGACCTCTCCTTTTCCCCAACACTTGTTGGTTGTGCTAATTTCCACGGCTCCGTGTGCACTACAAGTCCCACAGTACATACTCCACAGTACATAGTCCACAGTACATAGTCCCACAGTACATAGTCCACAGCACATAGTCCACAGCACATAGTCCACAGTACATAGTCCACAGTACATAGTCCACAGCACATAGTCCACAGTACATAGTCCACAGTACATAGTCCACAGTACATAGTCCACAGCACATAGTCCACAGTACATAGTCCACAGTACATAGTCCACAGCACATAGTCCACAGTACATAGTCCACACTACATACTCCACAGTACATAGTCCACAGTACATAGTCCCACACTACATACTCCACAGTACATAGTCCACAGTACATAGTCCCACACTACATACTCCACAGTACATAGTCCACAGTACATAGTCCACAGTACATAGTCCACACTACATACTCCACAGTACATAGTCCACAGTACATAGTCCCACACTACATACTCCACAGTACATAGTCCACAGCACATAGTCCACAGTACATAGTTCCACAGTACATACTCCACAGTACATAGTTCCACACTACATACTCCACAGTACATAGTTCACAGTACATAGTCCACACTACATACTCCACAGTACATACTCCACAGTACATAGTCCACAGTACATAGTCCACAGTACATAGTCCACAGCACATAGTCCCACAGCACATAGTCCACAGCACATAGTCCCACAGCACATAGTCCACAGTACATAGTCCCACAGTACATAGTCCACAGTACATACTCCACAGTACATAGTCCACAGTACATAGTCCACACTACATACTCCACAGTACATAGTCCACAGTACATAGTCCACAGCACATAGTCCCACAGCACATAGTCCACAGTACATACTCCACAGTACATAGTCCACAGTACATAGTCCACAGTACATAGTCCACAGTACATAGTCCACAGTACATACTCCACAGTACATAGTCCACAGTACATAGTCCACAGTACATACTCCACAGTACATAGTCCACAGTACATACTCCACAGTACATAGTCCACAGTACATACTCCACAGTACGTACTCCACAGTTCATAGTCCACAGCACATAGTCCCACAGTACATAGTCCACAGTACATAGTCCACAGTACATACTCCACAGTACATAGTCCACAGTACATAGTCCACAGCACATAGTCCACAGCACATAGTCCACAGTACATACTCCACAGTACATAGTCCCACAGTACATAGTCCACAGCACATAGTCCACAGCACATAGTCCACAGCACATAGTCCACAGTACATACTCCACAGTACATAGTCCACAGTACATAGTCCACAGTACATACTCCACAGTACATAGTCCACAGTACATACTCCACAGTACATAGTCCACAGTACATACTCCACAGTACATAGTCCACAGTACATAGTCCACAGTTCATAGTCCACAGCACATAGTCCCACAGTACATAGTCCACAGCACATAGTCCACAGTACATAGTCCACAGTACATAGTCCACAGTACATAGTCCACAGTACATACTCCACAGTACATACTCCACAGTACATAGTACATAGTCCACACTACATACTCCACAGTACATACTCCACAGTACATAGTCCCACAGCACATAGTCCACAGTACATAGTCCACAGTACATAGTCCACAGTACATACTCCACAGTACATACTCCACAGTACATAGTCCACAGTTCATAGTCCACAGCACATAGTCCCACAGTACATAGTCCACAGCACATACTCCACAGCTCATAGTCCCACAGTACATAGTCCACAGCACATAGTCCACAGTACATAGTCCACAGTACATAGTCCACAGCACATAGTCCCACAGTACATAGTCCACAGTACATACTCCACAGCACATAGTCCCACAGTAAATACTCCACAGTACATAGTTCACAGTACATAGTCCACAGTACATAGTCCACAGTACATAGTCCACAGTACATACTCCACAGTACATAGTGCACAGCACATAGTCCCACAGTACATAGTCCCACAGTACATAGTCCACAGCACATAGTCCACAGCACATAGTCCACAGTACATAGTCCCACAGTACATACTCCACAGTACATAGTCCACAGTACATACTCCACAGTACATAGTTCACAGTACATAGTCCACACTACATACTCCACAGTACATAGTCCACAGTACATAGTCCACAGCACATAGTCCACAGCACATAGTCCCACAGCACATAGTCCACAGTACATAGTCCACAGTACATAGTCCCACAGTACATAGTCCCACAGTACATAGTCCACAGTACATAGTCCACAGTACATACTCCACAGTACATAGTCCACAGTACATAGTCCACACTACATACTCCACAGTACATAGTCCACAGTACATAGTCCACAGCACATAGTCCCACAGCACATAGTCCACAGCACATACTCCACAGTACATAGTCCACAGTACATAGTCCACACTACATACTCCACAGTACATAGTCCACAGTACATAGTCCACAGTACATAGTCCACAGTACATACTCCACAGTACATAGTCCACAGTACATAGTCCACAGTACATAGTCCACAGTACATACTCCACAGTACATACTCCACAGTTCATAGTCCACAGCACATAGTCCCACAGTACATAGTCCACAGTACATAGTCCACAGTACATAGTCCACAGTACATACTCCACAGTACATAGTCCACAGTACATAGTCCCACAGTACATAGTCCACAGCACATAGTCCACAGCACATAGTCCACAGTACATAGTCCACAGTACATACTCCACAGTACATAGTCCACAGTACATACTCCACAGTACATAGTCCACAGTACATAGTCCACAGTACATAGTCCACAGTACATAGTCCACAGTTCATAGTCCACAGCACATAGTCCCACAGTACATAGTCCACAGCACATAGTCCACAGTACATAGTCCACAGTACATACTCCACAGTACATACTCCACAGTACATACTCCACAGTACATAGTACATAGTCCACAGTACATAGTCCCACAGCACATAGTCCACAGTACATAGTCCACAGTACATACTCCACAGTACATACTCCACAGTACATAGTCCACAGTTCATAGTCCACAGCACATAGTCCCACAGTACATAGTCCACAGTACATAGTCCACAGTTCATAGTCCACAGCACATAGTCCACAGCACATAGTCCACAGTACATAGTCCACAGTACATAGTCCACAGCACATAGTCCCACAGTACATAGTCCACAGTACATACTCCACAGCACATAGTCCCACAGTAAATACTCCACAGTACATAGTTCACAGTACATAGTCCACAGTACATAGTCCACAGTACATAGTCCACAGTACATAGTCCCACAGTACATACTCCACAGTACATAGTGCACAGCACATAGTCCCACAGTACATAGTCCCACAGTACATAGTCCACAGTACATAGTCCACAGTACATAGTCCACAGTACATAGTCCCACAGTACATAGTCCAAAGTACATAGTCCACAGTACATAGTCCACAGTACATAGTCCACAGTATATAGTCCACAGTACATACTCCACAGTACATAGTCCACAGTACATAGTCCACAGCACATAGTCCACAGCACATAGTCCCACAGTACATAGTCCACAGCACATAGTCCACAGTACATAGTCCACAGCACATAGTCCCACAGTACATAGTCCACAGCACATAGTCCCACAGTACATAGCCCACAGCACATAGTCCACAGT
Organism: Lithobates clamitans; assembly: GCA_037952925.1. Classification (NCBI taxonomy): domain Eukaryota; kingdom Metazoa; phylum Chordata; class Amphibia; order Anura; family Ranidae; genus Lithobates; species Lithobates clamitans. The sequence goes on from JBBGZY010002833.1 coordinate 57,203, forward strand.
ACATAGTCCCACAGTACATACTCCACAGTACATAGTCCACAGCACATAGTCCACAGTACATAGTCCACAGTACATAGTCCACAGTATATAGTCCACAGTACATACTCCACAGTACATAGTCCACAGTACATAGTCCACAGCACATAGTCCACAGCACATAGTCCCACAGTACATAGTCCACAGCACATAGTCCACAGTACATAGTCCACAGCACATAGTCCCACAGTACATAGTCCACAGCACATAGTCCACAGTACATAGTCCCACAGTACATACTCCACAGTACATAGTCCACAGCACATAGTCCACAGTACATAGTCCCACAGTACATAGTCCCACAGTACATAGTCCCACAGTACATAGTCCCACAGTACATAGTCCACAGTACATAGTCCACAGTACATAGTCCACAGCACATACTCCACAGTACATAGTCCACAGTACATAGTCCACAGCACATAGTCCCACAGTACATAGTCCACAGCACATAGTCCACAGCACATAGTCCCACAGTACATACTCCACAGTACATAGTCCACAGTACATAGTCCACAGCACATAGTCCACAGTACATAGTACCACAGTACATAGCCCCACAGTACATAGTCCACAGCACATAGTCCACACTACATAGTCCACAGTACATAGTCCACAGCACATAGTCCACAGCACATAGTCCCACAGTACATAGTCCCACAGTACATAGTCCACAGCACATAGTCCACAGTACATAGACCACAGTACATAGTCCCACAGTACATAGTCCACAGCACATAGTCCACAGTACATAGTCCACAGCACATAGTCCCACAGTACATAGTCCACAGCACATAGTCCCACAGTACATAGTCCACAGCACATAGTCCACAGTACATAGTCCCACAGTACATACTCCACAGTACATAGTTCACAGTACATAGTCCACAGCACATAGTCCACAGTACATAGTCCCACAGTACATAGTCCCACAGTACATAGTCCACAGTACATAGTCCACAGCACATACTCCACAGTACATAGTCCACAGTACATAGTACACAGTACATAGTCCACAGTACATAGTCCACAGCACATAGTCAACAGTACATAGTCCCACAGTACATAGTCCACAGTACATAGTCCCACAGTACATAGTCCACAGTACATAGTCCACAGCACATAGTCCACAGCACATAGTCTACAGCACATAGTCCACAGTACATACTCCACAGTACATAGTCCACAGTACATAGTCCACAGCGCATAGTCCCACAGTACATAGTCCCACAGTACATAGTCCACAGTACATAGTCCCATAGTACATAGTCCCACAGCACAAAGTCCAAAGCACATAGTCCCACAGTACATAGTCCACAGTACATAGTCCACATCACATAGTCCCACAGTACATAGTCCCACAGTACATAGTCCTGAGTACATAGTCCACAGCACATACTCCACAGTACATAGTCCCACAGTACATAGTCCACAGCACATAGTCCCACAGTACATAGTCCACAGTACATAGTCCACAGTACATAGTCCACACTACATACTCCACAGTACATAGTTCCATAGTACATAGTCCCATAGTACATAGTCCCACAGTACATAGTCCACAGTACACAGTCCACAGTACATAGTCCACAGCACATAGTCCACAGCACATAGTCCACACTACAAAGTCCACACTACATAGTCCCACAGCACATAGCCCAGAGTACATAGTCCACAGTACATAGTCCCACAGTACATAGTCCACAGTACATAAACCCACAGTACATAGTCCCACAGTACATAGTCCCACAGTACATAGTCCCACAGTACATAGTCCACAGTACATAGTCCACAGTACATAGTCCCACAGCACATAGTCCCACAGCACATAGTCCACAGTACATAGTCCACAGTACATAGTCCCACAGTACATAGTCCCACAGTACATAGTCCACAGTATATAGTCCCACAGTACATAGTCCACAGTACATAGTCCCACAGCACATAGTCCACAGTACATAGTCCACAGTACATAGTCCCACAGCACATAGTCCACAGTACATAGTCCACAGTACATAGTCCCACAGTACATCATTCACAGTACATAGTCCACAGTACATAGTCCCACAGTACATAGTCCACAGTACATAGTCCCACAGCACATAGTCCACAGTACATAGTCCACAGTACATAGTCCACAGTACATAGTCCCACAGTACATAGTCCCACAGTACATAGTCCCACAGTACATAGTCCACAGTACATAGTCCACAGTACATAGTCCCACAGAACATAGTCCACAGTACATAGTCCCACAGTACATAGTCCACAGTACATAGTCCCACAGCACATAGTCCACAGTACATAGTCCACAGTACATAGTCCCACAGTACATAGTCCACAGTACATAGTCCACAGCACATATTCCCACAGTACATAGTCCCACAGTACATAGTCCACAGTACATAGTCCACAGTACATAGTCCACACTACATACTCCACAGTACATAGTCCCATAGTACATAGTCCCACAGTACATAGTCCACAGTACATAGTCCACAGTACATAGTCCCACAGTACATAGTCCACAGTACATAGTCCCACAGCACATAGTCCACAGTACATAGTCCCACAGCACATAGTCCACAGTACATAGTCCACAGTACATAGTCCACAGTACATAGTCCCACAGTACATAGTGCACAGTACATAGTCCACAGTACATAGTCCACAGTACATAGTCCACAGCACATAGTCCCACAGTACATAGTCCACAGCACATAGTCCCACAGTACATAGTCCACAGTACATAGTCCACAGCACATACTCCACAGCACATAGTCCCACAGTACATAGTCCACAGCACATAGTCCCACAGTACATAGTCCACAGTACATAGTCCACACTACATACTCCACAGTACATAGTCCCACAGTACATAGTCCACAGTACATAGTCCACACTACATACTCCACAGTACATAGTCCCACAGTACATAGTCCACAGTACATAGTCCACAGCACATAGTCCACACTACAAAGTCCACACTACATAGTCCACAGTACATAGTCCCACAGTACATAGTCCCACAGCACATAGTCCACAGCACATAGTCCACAGTACATAGTCCACAGTACATAGTCCCACAGCACATAGTCCACAGTACATAGTCCCACAGTACATAGTCCACAGTACATAGTCCCACAGTACATAGTCCCACAGTACATAGTCCACAGTACATAATCCACAGTACATAGTCCCATAGTACATAGTCCACAGTACATAGTCCACAGTACATAGTCCCACAGTACATAGTCCACAGTACATAGTCCCACAGCACATAGTCCACAGTACATAGTCCACAGTACATAGTCCCACAGTACATAGTCCACAGTACATAGTCCCACAGCACATAGTTCACAGTACATAGTTCACAGTACATAGTCCCACAGCACATAGTCCCACAGTACATAGTCCCACAGTACATAGTCCCACAGTACATAGTTCACAGTACATAGTTCACAGTACATAGTCCACCGGAACATAGTCCACACTACATAGTCCCACAGTACATAGTCCACAGCACATACTCCACAGTACATAGTCCCACAGTACATAGTCCACAGCACATAGTCCAAAGTACATAGTCCACAGTACATAGTCCACACTACATACTCCACAGTACATAGTCCCATAGTACATAGTCCCATAGTACATAGTCCCACAGTACATAGTCCACAGTACATAGTCCACAGTACATAGTCCCACAGTACATAGTCCACAGTACATAGTCCCACAGTACATAGTCCACAGTACATAGTCCCACAGTACATAGTCCCACAGTACATAGTCCACAGTACATAGTCCACAGTACATAGTCCACAGTACATAGTCCCACAGCACATAGTCCCACAGTACATGGTCCACAGTACATAGTCCACAGTACATAGTCCACAGCACATAGTCCCACAGTACATAGTCCACAGCACATAGTCCCACAGTACATAGTCCACAGTACATAGTCCACAGCACATACTCCACAGTACATAGTCAAACAGTACATAGTCCACAGCACATAGTCCCACAGTACATAGTCCACAGCACATAGTCCACACTACATACTTCACAGTACATAGTCCCACAGTACATAGTCCACAGTACATAGTCCCACAGTACATAGTCCACAGTACATAGTCCACAGTACATAGTCCACACTACATAGTCCCACAGTACATAGTCCACAGCACATAGTCCACACTACATACTTCACAGTACATAGTCCCACAGTACATAGTCCACAGTACATAGTCCCACAGTACATAGTCCACAGTACATAGTCCACAGCACATAGTCCACACTACAAAGTCCACACTACATGGTCCACAGTACATAGTCCCACAGTACATAGTCCCACAGCACATAGCCCAGAGTACATAGTCCATAGTACATAGTCCACAGTACATAGTCCACAGTACATAGTCCCACAGTACATAGTCTACAGTACATAGTCCCACAGCACATAGTCCCACAGTACATAGTCCCACAGTACATAGTCCACAGTACATAGTCCACAGTACATAGTCCCACAGTGCATAGTCCACACTACATAGTCCCACAGTACATAGTCCACAGTACATAGTCCACAGTACATAGTCCCACAGTACATAGTCCACAGTACATAGTCCACAGTACATAGTCCACAGCACATACTCCACAGTACATAGTCCCACAGTACATAGTCCACAGTACATAGTCCACAGTACATAGTCCACAGTACATAGTCCCACAGTACATAGTCCACACTTCATAGTCCCACAGTACATAGTCCACAGTACATAGTCCACAGTACATCGTTCACAGTACATAGTCCACAGCACATACTCCACAGTACATAGTCCCACAGCACATAGTCCCACATTACATAGTTCACAGTACATAGTCCACAGGAACATAGTCCACAGTACATAGTCCACACTACATAGTCCCACAGTACATAGTCCACACTACATAGTCCCACAGTACATTGTTCACAGTACATAGTCCACAGCACATACTGCACAGTACATAGTCCCACAGTACATAGTCCACAGCACATAGTCCCACAGTACATAGTCCCACAGTACATAGTCCCACAGTACATAGTCTACAGTACATAGTCCCAAAGCACATAGTCCCACAGTACATAGTCCCACAGTACATAGTCCACAGTACATAGTCCACAGTACATAGTCCCACAGTACATAGTTCACAGTACATAGTCCACAGCACATAGTCCCACAGTACATAGTCCCACAGTACATAGTCTACAGTACATAGTCCCACAGCACATAGTCCCACAGTACATAGTCCACAGTACATAGTCCACAGTACATAGTCCACACTACATACTCCACAGTACATAGTCCCATAGTACATAGTCCCATAGTACATAGTCCCACAGTACATAGTCCACAGTACATAGTCCACAGTACATAGTCCACAGCACATAGTCCACACTACAAAGTCCACACTACATAGTCCCACAGCACATAGCCCAGAGTACATAGTCCACAGTACATAGTCCACAGTACATAGTCCACACTACATAGTCCACACTACATACTCCACAGTACATAGTCCCATAGTACATAGTCCCATAGTACATAGTCCCACAGTACATAGTCCACAGTACATAGTCCACAGTACATAGTCCACAGCACATAGTCCACACTACAAAGTCCACACTACATAGTCCCACAGCACATAGCCCAGAGTACATAGTCCACAGTACATAGTCCACAGTACATAGTCCACAGTACATAGTCCCACAGTACATAGTCCCACAGTACATAGTCCACAGTACATAGTCCACACTACATACTCCACAGTACATAGTCCCACAGTACATAGTCCACACTACATAGTCCACAGTACATAGTCCACACTACATACTCCACAGTACATAGTCCCACAGTACATAGTCCACAGTACATAGTCCACAGCACATAGTCCACACTACAAAGTCCACACTACATAGTCCACAGTACATAGTCCCACAGTACATAGTCCCACAGCACATAGCCCAGAGTACATAGTCCATAGTACATAGTCCATAGTACATAGTCCACAGCACATAGTCCCACAGCACGTAGTCCCACAGTACATAGTCCACAGTACATAGTCCACAGTACATAGTCCCACAGTACATAGTCCACAGTACATAGTCCCACAGTGCATAGTCCCACAGTACATAGTCCCACAGTACATAATCCACAGTACATAGTCCCACAGTACATAGTCCACAGTACATAGTCCACAGTACATAGTCCCACAGTGCATAGTCCCACAGTACATAGTCCACAGTACATAGTCCCACAGCATATAGTCCACAGTACATAGTCCCACAGTACATAGTCCCACAGTACATAGTCCCACAGTACATAGTCTACAGTACATAGTCTACAGTACATAGTCCCACAGCACATAGTCCCACAGTACATAGTCCACAGTACATAGTCCCACAGCACATAGTCCACAGTACATAGTGCACAGTACATAGTCCCACAGTACATAGTCCCACAGTACATAGTCTACAGTACATAGTCCCACAGCACATAGTCCCACAGTACATAGTCCACAGTACATAGTCCCACAGTACATAGTCCCACAGTACATAGTTCACAGTACATAGTCCACCGGAACATAGTCCACAGTACATAGTCCACACTACATAGTCCCATAGTACATAGTCCACAGTAAATAGTCCCACAGCACATAGTCCCATAGTACATAGTCCCACAGTACATAGTCCACAGTACATAGTCCCACAGTACATAGTCCACATTACATAGTCCACAGTACATAGTCCCACAGCACATAGTCCCATGGTACATAGTCCCATAATACATAGTCCCACATTACATAGTTTCACAGTACATAGTCCACAGTACATAGTCCCGCAGCACATAGTCCCATAATACGTAGTCCTATAGTAGATAGTCCCATTGTACATAGTCCCACACTACATAGTCCACAGTACATAGTCCCATTGTACATAGTCCACAGTACATAGTCCCATAGTACATAGTCCCATAATACATAGTCCCACACTACTTAGTCCACAGGACATAGTCCCATATTACATAGTCCCATAAATACATAGTGCCACAGTACATAGTCCACAGGACATAGTCCCATAGTACTTAGTCCCATAAATACATAGTGCCACAGGACATAATCCACAGGACATAGTCCCATAGTACATAGTCCCATAAATACATAGTGCCACAGCACATAGTCCACATTACATAGTCTCACAGCACATAGTCCACAGCACATAGTCCACATTACATAGTCTCACAGCACATAGTCCACAGCACATAGTCCCATAATACGTAGTCCTATAGTAGATAGTCCCACAGGACATAGTCCCATAGTACATAGTCCCATAAATACATAGTGCCACAGCACATAGTCCACATTACATAGTCTCACAGCACATAGTCCACATTACATAGTCTCACAGCACATAGTCCACAGCACATAGTCCCATAATACGTAGTCCTATAGTAGATAGTCCCACAGGACATAGTCCCATAGTACATAGTCCCATAAATACATAGTGCCACAGCACATAGTCCACATTACATAGTCTCACAGCACGTAGTCCACAGTACATAGTCCCACACTACATACTCCACAGTACATAGTCCACAGTACATAGTCCACAGTACATAGTCCACACTACATACTCCACAGTACATAGTCCACAGTACATAGTCCCACACTACATACTCCACAGTACATAGTCCACAGCACATAGTCCACAGTACATAGTTCCACAGTACATACTCCACAGTACATAGTCCACAGTACATAGTCCCACAGCACATAGTCCATAGTACATAGTCCACAGTACATAGTCCCACAGTACATAGTCCACAGTACATACTCCACAGTACATACTCCACAGTACATAGTCCACAGTACATAGTCCACAGTACATAGTCCACAGTACATAGTCCACAGCACATAGTCCCACAGCACATAGTCCACAGTACATACTCCACAGTACATAGTCCACAGTACATAGTCCACACTACATACTCCACAGTACATAGTCCACAGTACATACTCCACAGTACATAGTCCACAGTACATACTCCACAGTACATACTCCACAGTACATAGTCCACAGTACATACTCCACAGTACATACTCCACAGTTCATAGTCCACAGCACATAGTCCCACAGTACATAGTCCACAGTACATAGTCCACAGTACATAGTCCACAGTACATAGTCCACAGTACATAGTCCACAGTACATAGTCCCACAGTACATAGTCCACAGCACATAGTCCACAGTACATACTCCACAGTACATAGTCCACAGTACATAGTCCACAGTACATACTCCACAGTACATACTCCACAGTACATACTCCACAGTACATAGTCCACAGTACATACTCCACAGTACATAGTCCACAGTACATAGTCCACAGTACATACTCCACAGTACATAGTCCACAGTACATAGTCCACAGTACATAGTCCACAGTACATAGTCCACAGCACATAGTCCCACAGTACATAGTCCACAGCACATAGTCCACAGTACATACTCCACAGTACATACTCCACAGTACATAGTACATAGTCCACACTACATACTCCACAGTACATACTCCACAGTACATAGTACATAGTCCACAGTACATAGTCCCACAGCACATAGTCCACAGTACATAGTCCACAGTACATAGTCCACAGTACATACTCCACAGTTCATACTCCACAGTTCATAGTCCACAGCACATAGTCCCACAGTACATAGTCCACAGTACATACTCCACAGCTCATAGGCCCACAGTACATAGTCCACAGCACATAGTCCACAGTACATAGTCCACAGTACATAGTCCACAGCACATAGTCCCACAGTACATAGTCCACAGTACATACTCCACAGCACATAGTCCACAGTACATAGTCCACACTACATACTCCACAGTACATAGTCCACAGTACATAGTCCACAGTACATAGTCCACAGCACATAGTCCCACAGCACATAGTCCACAGTACATACTCCACAGTACATAGTCCACAGTACATAGTCCCACAGTACATACTCCACAGTACATAGTGCACAGCACATAGTCCCACAGTACATAGTCCCACAGTACATAGTCCACAGTACATAGTCCACAGTACATAGTCCACAGTACATAGTCCCACAGTACATAGTCCACAGTACATAGTCCACAGTACATAGTCCACAGTACATAGTCCACAGTATATAGTCCACAGTACATACTCCACAGTACATAGTCCACAGTACATAGTCCACAGCACATAGTCCACAGCACATAGTCCCACAGTACATAGTCCACAGCACATAGTCCACAGTACATAGTCCACAGCACATAGTCCCACAGTACATAGTCCACAGCACATAGTCCCACAGTACATAGCCCACAGCACATAGTCCACAGTACATAGTCCCACAGTACATACTCCACAGTACATAGTCCACAGCACATAGTCCACAGTACATAGTCCCACAGTACATAGTCCCACAGTACATAGTCCACAGTACATAGTCCACAGTACATAGTCCACAGTACATACTCCACAGTACATACTCCACAGTACATAGTCCACAGTACATAGTCCACAGCACATACTCCACAGTACATAGTCCACAGTACATAGTCCACAGCACATAGTCCCACAGTACATAGTCCACAGCACATAGTCCACAGCACATAGTCCCACAGTACATACTCCACAGTACATACTCCACAGTACATAGTCCACAGCACATAGTCCACAGTACATAGTACCACAGTACATAGCCCCACAGTACATAGTCCACAGCACATAGTCCACACTACATAGTCCACAGTACATAGTCCACAGCACATAGTCCACAGCACATAGTCCCACAGTACATAGTCCCACAGTACATAGTCCACAGCACATAGTCCACAGTACATAGACCACAGTACATAGTCCCACAGTACATAGTCCACAGCACATAGTCCACAGTACATAGTCCACAGCACATAGTCCCACAGTACATAGTCCACAGCACATAGTCCCACAGTACATAGTCCACAGCACATAGTCCCACAGTACATAGTCCACAGCACATAGTCCACAGTACATAGTCCCACAGTACATACTCCACAGTACATAGTTCACAGTACATAGTCCACAGCACATAGTCCACAGTACATAGTCCCACAGTACATAGTCCCACAGTACATAGTCCACAGTACATAGTCCACAGCACATACTCCACAGTACATAGTCCACAGTACATAGTACACAGTACATAGTCCACAGTACATAGTCCACAGCACATAGTCCACAGTACATAGTCCCACAGTACATAGTCCACAGTACATAGTCCCACAGTACATAGTCCCACAGTACATAGTCCACAGTACATAGTCCACAGCACATAGTCCACAGCACATAGTCTACAGCACATAGTCCACAGTACATACTCCACAGTACATAGTCCACAGTACATAGTCCACAGCGCATAGTCCCACAGTACATAGTCCCACAGTACATAGTCCACAGTACATAGTCCCATAGTACATAGTCCACAGTACATAGTCCCACAGTACAAAGTCCACAGCACATAGTCCCACAGTACATAGTCCACAGTACATAGTCCACAGCACATAGTCCCACAGTACATAGTCCCACAGTACATAGTCCACAGCACATAGTCCACAGTACATAGTCCACAGTACATAGTCCACAGTACATACTCCACAGTACATACTCCACAGTACATAGTACATAGTCCACAGTACATAGTCCCACAGCACATAGTCCACAGTACATAGTCCACAGTACATACTCCACAGTACATACTCCACAGTACATAGTCCACAGTTCATAGTCCACAGCACATAGTCCCACAGTACATAGTCCACAGTACATAGTCCCACAGTACATCATTCACAGTACATAGTCCACAGTACATAGTCCCACAGTACATAGTCCACAGTACATAGTCCCACAGCACATAGTCCACAGTACATAGTCCACAGTACATAGTCCACAGTACATAGTCCCACAGTACATAGTCCCACAGTACATAGTCCCACAGTACATAGTCCACAGTACATAGTCCACAGTACATAGTCCCACAGAACATAGTCCACAGTACATAGTCCCACAGTACATAGTCCACAGTACATAGTCCCACAGCACATAGTCCACAGTACATAGTCCACAGTACATAGTCCCACAGTACATAGTCCACAGTACATAGTCCACAGCACATATTCCCACAGTACATAGTCCCACAGTACATAGTCCACAGTACATAGTCCACAGTACATAGTCCACACTACATACTCCACAGTACATAGTCCCATAGTACATAGTCCCACAGTACATAGTCCACAGTACATAGTCCACAGTACATAGTCCCACAGTACATAGTCCACAGTACATAGTCCCACAGCACATAGTCCACAGTACATAGTCCCACAGCACATAGTCCACAGTACATAGTCCACAGTACATAGTCCACAGTACATAGTCCCACAGTACATAGTGCACAGTACATAGTCCACAGTACATAGTCCACAGTACATAGTCCACAGCACATAGTCCCACAGTACATAGTCCACAGCACATAGTCCCACAGTACATAGTCCACAGTACATAGTCCACAGCACATACTCCACAGCACATAGTCCCACAGTACATAGTCCACAGCACATAGTCCCACAGTACATAGTCCACAGTACATAGTCCACACTACATACTCCACAGTACATAGTCCCACAGTACATAGTCCACAGTACATAGTCCACACTACATACTCCACAGTACATAGTCCCACAGTACATAGTCCACAGTACATAGTCCACAGCACATAGTCCACACTACAAAGTCCACACTACATAGTCCACAGTACATAGTCCCACAGTACATAGTCCCACAGCACATAGTCCACAGCACATAGTCCACAGTACATAGTCCACAGTACATAGTCCCACAGCACATAGTCCACAGTACATAGTCCCACAGTACATAGTCCACAGTACATAGTCCCACAGTACATAGTCCCACAGTACATAGTCCACAGTACATAATCCACAGTACATAGTCCCATAGTACATAGTCCACAGTACATAGTCCACAGTACATAGTCCCACAGTACATAGTCCACAGTACATAGTCCCACAGCACATAGTCCACAGTACATAGTCCACAGTACATAGTCCCACAGTACATAGTCCCACAGTACATAGTCCACAGTATATAGTCCCACAGTACATAGTCCCACAGCACAAAGTCCAAAGCACATAGTCCCACAGTACATAGTCCACAGTACATAGTCCACATCACATAGTCCCACAGTACATAGTCCCACAGTACATAGTCCTGAGTACATAGTCCACAGCACATACTCCACAGTACATAGTCCCACAGTACATAGTCCACAGCACATAGTCCCACAGTACATAGTCCACAGTACATAGTCCACAGTACATAGTCCACACTACATACTCCACAGTACATAGTTCCATAGTACATAGTCCCATAGTACATAGTCCCACAGTACATAGTCCACAGTACACAGTCCACAGTACATAGTCCACAGCACATAGTCCACAGCACATAGTCCACACTACAAAGTCCACACTACATAGTCCCACAGCACATAGCCCAGAGTACATAGTCCACAGTACATAGTCCACAGTACATAGTCCACAGCACATATTCCCACAGTACATAGTCCCACAGTACATAGTCCACAGTACATAGTCCACAGTACATAGTCCACACTACATACTCCACAGTACATAGTCCCATAGTACATAGTCCCACAGTACATAGTCCACAGTACATAGTCCACAGTACATAGTCCCACAGTACATAGTCCACAGTACATAGTCCCACAGCACATAGTCCACAGTACATAGTCCCACAGCACATAGTCCACAGTACATAGTCCACAGTACATAGTCCACAGTACATAGTCCCACAGTACATAGTGCACAGTACATAGTCCACAGTACATAGTCCACAGTACATAGTCCACAGCACATAGTCCCACAGTACATAGTCCACAGCACATAGTCCCACAGTACATAGTCCACAGTACATAGTCCACAGCACATACTCCACAGCACATAGTCCCACAGTACATAGTCCACAGCACATAGTCCCACAGTACATAGTCCACAGTACATAGTCCACACTACATACTCCACAGTACATAGTCCCACAGTACATAGTCCACAGTACATAGTCCACACTACATACTCCACAGTACATAGTCCCACAGTACATAGTCCACAGTACATAGTCCACAGCACATAGTCCACACTACAAAGTCCACACTACATAGTCCACAGTACATAGTCCCACAGTACATAGTCCCACAGCACATAGTCCACAGCACATAGTCCACAGTACATAGTCCACAGTACATAGTCCCACAGCACATAGTCCACAGTACATAGTCCCACAGTACATAGTCCACAGTACATAGTCCCACAGTACATAGTCCCACAGTACATAGTCCACAGTACATAATCCACAGTACATAGTCCCATAGTACATAGTCCACAGTACATAGTCCACAGTACATAGTCCCACAGTACATAGTCCACAGTACATAGTCCCACAGCACATAGTCCACAGTACATAGTCCACAGTACATAGTCCCACAGTACATAGTCCACAGTACATAGTCCCACAGCACATAGTTCACAGTACATAGTTCACAGTACATAGTCCCACAGCACATAGTCCCACAGTACATAGTCCCACAGTACATAGTCCCACAGTACATAGTTCACAGTACATAGTTCACAGTACATAGTCCACCGGAACATAGTCCACACTACATAGTCCCACAGTACATAGTCCACAGCACATACTCCACAGTACATAGTCCCACAGTACATAGTCCACAGCACATAGTCCAAAGTACATAGTCCACAGTACATAGTCCACACTACATACTCCACAGTACATAGTCCCATAGTACATAGTCCCATAGTACATAGTCCCACAGTACATAGTCCACAGTACATAGTCCACAGTACATAGTCCCACAGTACATAGTCCACAGTACATAGTCCCACAGTACATAGTCCACAGTACATAGTCCCACAGTACATAGTCCCACAGTACATAGTCCCACAGTACATAGTCCCACAGTACATAGTCCACAGTACATAGTCCCACAGCACATAGTCCACAGTACATAGTCCACAGTACATAGTCCACAGTACATAGTCCCACAGTACATAGTCCATAGTACATAGTCCATAGTACATAGTCCACAGCACATAGTCCCACAGCACGTAGTCCCACAGTACATAGTCCACAGTACATAGTCCACAGTACATAGTCCCACAGTACATAGTCCACAGTACATAGTCCCACAGTGCATAGTCCCACAGTACATAGTCCCACAGTACATAATCCACAGTACATAGTCCCACAGTACATAGTCCACAGTACATAGTCCACAGTACATAGTCCCACAGTGCATAGTCCCACAGTACATAGTCCACAGTACATAGTCCCACAGCATATAGTCCACAGTACATAGTCCCACAGTACATAGTCCCACAGTACATAGTCCCACAGTACATAGTCTACAGTACATAGTCTACAGTACATAGTCCCACAGCACATAGTCCCACAGTACATAGTCCACAGTACATAGTCCCACAGCACATAGTCCACAGTACATAGTGCACAGTACATAGTCCCACAGTACATAGTCCCACAGTACATAGTCTACAGTACATAGTCCCACAGCACATAGTCCCACAGTACATAGTCCACAGTACATAGTCCCACAGTACATAGTCCCACAGTACATAGTTCACAGTACATAGTCCACCGGAACATAGTCCACAGTACATAGTCCACACTACATAGTCCCATAGTACATAGTCCACAGTAAATAGTCCCACAGCACATAGTCCCATAGTACATAGTCCCACAGTACATAGTCCACAGTACATAGTCCCACAGTACATAGTCCACATTACATAGTCCACAGTACATAGTCCCACAGCACATAGTCCCATGGTACATAGTCCCATAATACATAGTCCCACATTACATAGTTTCACAGTACATAGTCCACAGTACATAGTCCCGCAGCACATAGTCCCATAATACGTAGTCCTATAGTAGATAGTCCCATTGTACATAGTCCCACACTACATAGTCCACAGTACATAGTCCCATTGTACATAGTCCACAGTACATAGTCCCATAGTACATAGTCCCATAATACATAGTCCCACACTACTTAGTCCACAGGACATAGTCCCATATTACATAGTCCCATAAATACATAGTGCCACAGTACATAGTCCACAGGACATAGTCCCATAGTACTTAGTCCCATAAATACATAGTGCCACAGGACATAATCCACAGGACATAGTCCCATAGTACATAGTCCCATAAATACATAGTGCCACAGCACATAGTCCACATTACATAGTCTCACAGCACATAGTCCACAGCACATAGTCCACATTACATAGTCTCACAGCACATAGTCCACAGCACATAGTCCCATAATACGTAGTCCTATAGTAGATAGTCCCACAGGACATAGTCCCATAGTACATAGTCCCATAAATACATAGTGCCACAGCACATAGTCCACATTACATAGTCTCACAGCACATAGTCCACATTACATAGTCTCACAGCACATAGTCCACAGCACATAGTCCCATAATACGTAGTCCTATAGTAGATAGTCCCACAGGACATAGTCCCATAGTACATAGTCCCATAAATACATAGTGCCACAGCACATAGTCCACATTACATAGTCTCACAGCACGTAGTCCACAGTACATAGTCCCACACTACATACTCCACAGTACATAGTCCACAGTACATAGTCCACAGTACATAGTCCACACTACATACTCCACAGTACATAGTCCACAGTACATAGTCCCACACTACATACTCCACAGTACATAGTCCACAGCACATAGTCCACAGTACATAGTTCCACAGTACATACTCCACAGTACATAGTCCACAGTACATAGTCCCACAGCACATAGTCCACAGTACATAGTCCACAGTACATACTCCACAGTACATAGTCCACACTACATACTCCACAGTACATAGTCCACAGTACATAGTCCACAGTACATAGTCCACAGTACATAGTCCACAGCACATAGTCCCACAGCACATAGTCCACAGTACATACTCCACAGTACATAGTCCACAGTACATAGTCCACACTACATACTCCACAGTACATAGTCCACAGTACATACTCCACAGTACATAGTCCACAGTACATACTCCACAGTACATACTCCACAGTACATAGTCCACAGTACATACTCCACAGTACATACTCCACAGTTCATAGTCCACAGCACATAGTCCCACAGTACATAGTCCACAGTACATAGTCCACAGTACATAGTCCACAGTACATAGTCCACAGTACATAGTCCCACAGTACATAGTCCACAGCACATAGTCCACAGTACATACTCCACAGTACATAGTCCACAGTACATAGTCCACAGTACATACTCCACAGTACATAGTCCACAGTACATACTCCACAGTACATAGTCCACAGTACATACTCCACAGTACATAGTCCACAGTACATACTCCACAGTACATAGTCCACAGTACATAGTCCACAGTACATAGTCCACAGCACATAGTCCCACAGTACATAGTCCACAGCACATAGTCCACAGCACATAGTCCACAGTACATACTCCACAGTACATACTCCACAGTACATAGTACATAGTCCACACTACATACTCCACAGTACATACTCCACAGTACATAGTACATAGTCCACAGTACATAGTCCCACAGCACATAGTCCACAGTACATAGTCCACAGTACATAGTCCACAGTACATACTCCACAGTTCATACTCCACAGTTCATAGTCCACAGCACATAGTCCCACAGTACATAGTCCACAGTACATACTCCACAGCTCATAGGCCCACAGTACATAGTCCACAGCACATAGTCCACAGTACATAGTCCACAGTACATAGTCCACAGCACATAGTCCCACAGTACATAGTCCACAGTACATACTCCACAGCACATAGTCCACAGTACATAGTCCACACTACATACTCCACAGTACATAGTCCACAGTACATAGTCCACAGTACATAGTCCACAGCACATAGTCCCACAGCACATAGTCCACAGTACATACTCCACAGTACATAGTCCACAGTACATAGTCCCACAGTACATACTCCACAGTACATAGTGCACAGCACATAGTCCCACAGTACATAGTCCCACAGTACATAGTCCACAGTACATAGTCCACAGTACATAGTCCACAGTACATAGTCCCACAGTACATAGTCCACAGTACATAGTCCACAGTACATAGTCCACAGTACATAGTCCACAGTACATAGTCCACAGTATATAGTCCACAGTACATACTCCACAGTACATAGTCCACAGTACATAGTCCACAGCACATAGTCCACAGCACATAGTCCCACAGTACATAGTCCACAGCACATAGTCCACAGTACATAGTCCACAGCACATAGTCCCACAGTACATAGTCCACAGCACATAGTCCCACAGTACATAGCCCACAGCACATAGTCCACAGTACATAGTCCCACAGTACATACTCCACAGTACATAGTCCACAGCACATAGTCCACAGTACATAGTCCCACAGTACATAGTCCCACAGTACATAGTCCACAGTACATAGTCCACAGTACATAGTCCACAGTACATACTCCACAGTACATACTCCACAGTACATAGTCCACAGTACATAGTCCACAGCACATACTCCACAGTACATAGTCCACAGTACATAGTCCACAGCACATAGTCCCACAGTACATAGTCCACAGCACATAGTCCACAGCACATAGTCCCACAGTACATACTCCACAGTACATACTCCACAGTACATAGTCCACAGCACATAGTCCACAGTACATAGTACCACAGTACATAGCCCCACAGTACATAGTCCACAGCACATAGTCCACACTACATAGTCCACAGTACATAGTCCACAGCACATAGTCCACAGCACATAGTCCCACAGTACATAGTCCCACAGTACATAGTCCACAGCACATAGTCCACAGTACATAGACCACAGTACATAGTCCCACAGTACATAGTCCACAGCACATAGTCCACAGTACATAGTCCACAGCACATAGTCCCACAGTACATAGTCCACAGCACATAGTCCCACAGTACATAGTCCACAGCACATAGTCCACAGTACATAGTCCCACAGTACATACTCCACAGTACATAGTTCACAGTACATAGTCCACAGCACATAGTCCACAGTACATAGTCCCACAGTACATAGTCCCACAGTACATAGTCCACAGTACATAGTCCACAGCACATACTCCACAGTACATAGTCCACAGTACATAGTACACAGTACATAGTCCACAGTACATAGTCCACAGCACATAGTCCACAGTACATAGTCCCACAGTACATAGTCCACAGTACATAGTCCCACAGTACATAGTCCCACAGTACATAGTCCACAGTACATAGTCCACAGCACATAGTCCACAGCACATAGTCTACAGCACATAGTCCACAGTACATACTCCACAGTACATAGTCCACAGTACATAGTCCACAGCGCATAGTCCCACAGTACATAGTCCCACAGTACATAGTCCACAGTACATAGTCCCATAGTACATAGTCCACAGTACATAGTCCCACAGTACAAAGTCCACAGCACATAGTCCCACAGTACATAGTCCACAGTACATAGTCCACAGCACATAGTCCCACAGTACATAGTCCCACAGTACATAGTCCTGAGTACATAGTCCACAGCACATTCTCCACAGTACATCGTCCCACAGTACATAGTCCACAGCACATAGTCCCACAGTACATAGTCCACAGTACATAGTCCACAGCACATAGTCCCACAGTACATAGTCCTGAGTACATAGTCCACAGCACATTCTCCACAGTACATAGTCCCACAGTACATAGTCCACAGCACATAGTCCACAGCACATAGTCCCATAGTACATAGTCCACAGTACATAGTCCCATAGTACATAGTCCACAGTACATAGTCCCACAGTACAAAGTCCACAGCACATAGTCCCACAGTACATAGTCCCACAGTACATAGTCCACAGCACATAGTCCCACAGTACATAGTCCCACAGTACATAGTCCTGAGTACATAGTCCACAGCACATTCTCCACAGTACATAGTCCCACAGTACATAGTCCACAGCACATAGTCCCACAGTACATAGTCCACAGTACATAGTCCTGAGTACATAGTCCACAGCACATTCTCCACAGTACATAGTCCCACAGTACATAGTCCACAGCACATAGTCCCACAGTACATAGTCCACAGTACATAGTCCACAGTACATAGTCCACACTACATACTCCACAGTACATAGTTCCATAGTACATAGTCCCATAGTACATAGTCCCACAGTACATAGTCCCACAGTACATAGTCCACAGTACATAGTCCACAGTACATAGTCCACAGCACATAGTCCACAGCACATAGTCCACACTACAAAGTCCACACTACATAGTCCCACAGCACATAGCCCAGAGTACATAGTCCACAGTACATAGTCCCACAGTACATAGTCCACAGTACATAGTCCACAGTACATAATCCCACAGTACATAGTCCCACAGTACATAGTCCCACAGCACATAGTCCACAGTACATAGTCCCACAGTACATAGTCCCACAGTACATAGTCCACAGTACATAGTCCACAGTACATAGTCCCACAGTACATAGTCCCACAGTACATAGTCCACAGTACATAGTCCACAGCACATAGTCCACACTACATAGTCCCACAGCACATAGCCCAGAGTACATAGTCCACAGTACATAGTCCACAGTACATAGTCCACAGTACATAGTCCACAGTACATAGTCCACAGTACATAGTCCACACTACATACTCCACAGTACATAGTCCCATAGTACATAGTCCCACAGTACATAGTCCACACTACATAGTCCACAGTACATAGTCCACACTACATACTCCACAGTACATAGTCCCACAGGACATAGTCCACAGTACATAGTCCACAGCACATAGTCCACACTACAAAGTCCACACTACATAGTCCACAGTACATAGTCCCACAGTACATAGTCCCACAGCACATAGCCCAGAGTACATAGTCCATAGTACATAGTCCATATTACATAGTCCACAGCACATAGTCCCACAGCACGTAGTCCCACAGTACATAGTCCACAGCACATAGTCCACAGTACATAGTCCCACAGTACATAGTCCACAGTACATAGTCCACAGTACATAGTCCCACAGTACATAATCCACAGTACATAGTCCCACAGTACATAGTCCACAGTACATAGTCCACAGTACATAGTCCCACAGTACATAGTCCCACAGTACATAGTCCACAGTACATAGTCCACAGGACATAGTCCCATAGTACATAGTCCCATGAATACATAGTGCCACAGTACATAGTCCACAGGACATAGTCCCATAGTACATAGTCCCATAAATACATAGTGCCACAGTACATAGTCCACAGGACATAGTCCCATAGTACATAGTCCCATAAATACATAGTGCCACAGTACATAGTCCACAGGACATAGTCCCATAGTACATAGTCCCATAAATACATAGTGCCACAGGACATAGTCCACAGGACATAGTCCCATAGTACATAGTCCCATAAATACATAGTGCCACAGGACATAGTCCACAGGACATAGTCCCATAGTACATAGTGCCACAGCACATAGTCCACATTACATAGTCTCACAGCACGTAGTCCACAGCACATAGTCCCATAATACGTAGTCCTATAGTAGATAGTCCCACAGTACATAGTCTCAAAGTACATAGTCCCACACTACATAGTCCACAGTACATAGTACATGAACAAGAGAGAATAGCGGCGTTCCTACATACAGGGGACACGGACGAACGTAGCCGCCCTCTAACTAGAAGTCAGATCACAGCAGCAAACAATGATTAATAATAATAATTTGGAGATGGAGGCGGCTGAGAGCCGTAGAAGGGACTTTCCTGACATCAGAATACAGACTGGAATAAGACGCATTCTTTATCCGGAGCGAAGTGTCACTTTATATTTTTTATTTGACCTTTTCATTGTTTTTTTTTTCTTTCTGTGATAAATAATAATATGAGGCAAATATCTGGTAGGTGAACAGATCTGGGAGAGATGAAAGGAGCTTCTGTAACATTCATAATAGCTTGTCAGACGTCCAGCAATAGAAATAAAGAAAAATAAAAAGAGAAAAAAAAGTGTTAAAAAAATGAAAATGTATTAAAATGAAAGTGGATGTAATTTTTTTTTAAATTAAGGCTTATACCTTGTACAGTAGAGGATGTCATGTCGTTTGTGGCCAGTCTTTCCACGGAGAGATAATCCAGCTCTTAGCAATCCTCTTATCTTTTTTCAGTGAGATAAAAACTGTCAGACAGCATCCCCGAAACATGCTGGAGGTGCCATCAAGACAGAGGTACCCTCCTTCATGTTTGGTGGACGTGTACCCCGTTACAAGCCTTTTGGTCAGAAGTCCACCGTATAGTCGCGCAAATTACCACTTGCAATCCAGAATTCACCCCAGCCCAATTTCTCCTACACCTCTCCCCCCTACCACACAAAACATATCATAAATCACTAATGATGCACTTGATCAATGCAGCAAAACAATTCATCCCTGTACACTGGAACTCAACAAAGATACCCACTCTTAAAGAATGGTTCATCAGAATACAAAAAGGAGCAGAAATGGAAAAACGAATACACACCGCAAGAGACTCGCCGACGAAATTCAGCCGTAAGTGGGCCTGCTGGACACACTACCAGACTTTACCTGAATCCCAAGACACACTAAATTCTCACACATAAAGGTTAAGGTACACCGCATGCCATAACCTATATATAACCAAAAAATATTCACCAATAATACTGCAGTCAAAATACCAAGGATGGATACCATTCACAGAGGGAAGTCAGAGACCTACCCTCCTCCCCCCCCTCCCCCCCCACCCTTTCCTCTACAGTACATAGTCCCACAGTACATAGTCCACAGTACATCGTTCACAGTACCTACCCTCCTACCCCCCCTCCCCCTCCCCACCCTTTCCTCTACTCACCTCCTCTTCTCCTTTTCTACAATCGCCATCTAAACACCCACATAAACACATAGTCTATCCACTTCACATACCAATTAACCGCCCAACCTACGAAATGCATTCCAGAAATTTACGAAGCTGCCCTGTAAGCTTAATGAGCAACCCCATAACATTGAGAGATAAACATAACACATATATTTAAAGCGTACCCATGGGTTCTCGTACGGAATACAGAATATACTTTAGTGGAGTAATAGATATCAGGTAATTAGGACTCATTGGAGGATATATGTTGGGTTGATACCCCTCTCATAACCAGTCAAGTATGGAAGTGATTATCAATACTAGCTGGGACTTTTGTTTTGGAACATATTCTAGAATTTGAAAAATGTTATAATTTATATGCATTGATAAATGTAAAATGTTTGCTGTAAAGACTTTATAACCCTCAATAAAATACTTTGAAACGAAAAACTGTCAGACAGAGAATAAGGAGTCAGTTCTCCCCCCTGCTATGAGTGACGGGTGATTTCCTTATCTCATGCAGGAGGTGAGAGAGACATTCTGTGTACTTCACATCCCCTCCTCCTTTCTTCTCCAGCTCTCCCAGGATTGGCTGCTCCACACCGCAGCATGATAGGGCACGCTGAAGTCATGTGGTGACTTTCCTGGGTTTTGACTGGACGTTGGTGATCATGGGGCATAATTCACAAGACCAGCAGAAGTTCAGTGTAAGAAATATTGATGGCTGACCAAGGGGAGTGTAGAGGTGGGCAGGGAGTCTACTGACACCACGACTCCGCCCACGAGCTCCAGACAACAGACCCCGCCCACAGAATCTGCAGTTTTTCGGGTCTCATAACAGACATAGGGGAGATATTTGACATGTAAGGATACATGAAGGAGATGTGGCAGTAGTTTATCATCACATATGAATGAGAATGTACATGTAGGGTGCCCCACGCACCGCGCATGCCGGAGTGAGAACAAGAATTCTCCTCTTTCGCGGTCATCTCTAAACTGGTGACCTGTAAAGACTTGTAGGGTGTCACCTATGGAGAATTTGGGATACAGACCTTTATTTTTACCATTTTGCGGGTGCACACAATTTTGGTTGACATGTTTGGTATCTTCTTACTCGATGCACCCTCATGTTCTCAAACAATTGAGTATTATATTGTGTAGAATGAAATTCTGAGTGTATTTTTTTCCTAACAATATAGATTTGATAAACAGCAGCGCCAATATCATGTGACAAAAGTTGTGACTACCGCCATTTTCTTCACCCCGGGCCAGCACCGGCTATGATTGTACACAGCGGGAGTCTGTCAGCAAGTCCAGCCAATGATTTATGGGCGGAGCCGGCTGATCAGCGGCGTCCAATCACAGCCCAGAGCTCTGTACAGAGGGAACGATCTCTCTGTTTCTTATCCCTGCGTTGCACTGATTGAGAGATCT
Organism: Lithobates clamitans; assembly: GCA_037952925.1. NCBI lineage: Eukaryota > Metazoa > Chordata > Amphibia > Anura > Ranidae > Lithobates > Lithobates clamitans. The sequence goes on from JBBGZY010002833.1 coordinate 80,851, forward strand.
AGTAGTACAAATCTGCACACGTTTAACCCTTTGATCACCCCTAGATGTTAACCCCTCCCTAGCCAGTGTCATTAGTACAGTGACAGTGTATAGTATTATCACTCATCACTGTATTAGTGTCACTGGAGATATCAGTCCCCCCCCAGCGTCAGTTAGGCCCCTTTTACACGAGGCGGACTCCGTTTCCCGCCTCGGTCCGCCGGCTCAGCGGGAGATCAGTCCGTTCCCTGGGCGGGGGAGGGGCTTGTCAGGCGCCGCTGCCGCCTATGGAGGGATTGGATGAAAATGGACAACATGTCCGTTTTCATCAGATCTCACCCGATCCGATCCTCCAGCGACGGACCTGGACGTAGAGCCATCCGTCTGCTTTTAGTGGATCATGTCTCCGCTGACATCCGACGCTCCATAGACTAACATGGAGCGCCCGTTCAGGTCCGCCATCAAAACTGACAGGTCCGATCGCGTGAAAGGGGCCTTAGTGTCAGATTGTCTGCCGCACTATCACAGTCCCATTATAAATCACTAATAACAGCCATTACTAGTAGAAGAAATACAATCATTTGTAGACAATATAACTTTCACACAGAAAAAGGAAAAGAATATAATTTTTTCTATTTTATTCCTTTATTTTCTATTCTATTTTATTCTCATTGGAAATTGGAAAACTACTGGAGATTCATTTGAAAACTTTTCGAATTGATCTGAATTTGAAAAAATTTGAAAACGGAAAAATGAAACGAATTTCCGAAAACGAACAAAATGAATGAAACGAATTTAACTAAATGAATTTATGTAAATAACGAAACAAAACACATTTTTTCGTTCTGCACATGTCTAAGCAGAATACAGATTGGACTAAATTTATGAAGAATTTTTTTTTTTTTTTTATTGATTATGTTTTATTGCAGAAAGTAAAAAATATTTTTTTTTCCAACAACTTCAGTCTTTTTTCATTTAAATAATAAACAATAAAAAAGAAAAATATTAAAAAAAAACAGAGGTGATCAAAATAGCACCAAAAGAAATCTCTATTAGTGGGAAAAATAATGATATAAATGTCATTTGGGTTCAGCGTCGCACGACCGCGCAATTACCAGGTAAAGTAACGCAGTGCTGAATAGCAGACAATGGCCTGGTCATGAAGGGGGAACGCCTTCCGGAGCTGAAGTGGTTAATGTGTGTGTGGAAAAAAAATAACTCCAGCAGAACAAGGGTTAAAGTTCATTATACCCCCCAAAAAACACCTTAACCCCCCCTTTATTTATTCCAATATAGCGAATTTCACCCAAATCTCCTAATGTTTGCGTGGATGTCACACCACTTCCTCAAACTCAACTTGTCCAAAACTGAGCTTATAATATTTCCTCCCCCACGTGCCTCTTCCCCTGACTTCTCTGTCAATAGCAATGGCAAAACCATCCACCCGTCCCCACATGTCAAGGTGCTAGGTGTTATCCTAGATTCTGAACTCTCCTTTCAGCCCCACATCCAATCACTTTCCAAAGCTTGCCGCCTCAACCTCCGCAACATCTCTAAACTACGTCCCTTTCTAACCAGTGAAACCACAAAGCTCCCGATTCCCTCCCTGGTTATCTCTCGCCTTGACTACTGCAACTCACTCCTCATTGGCTTACCTTTAAATAGACTATCCTCCCTTCAGTCCATCATGAATGCTGCTGCCAGACTCATCCACCTTACAAACCGATCAGTGTCTGCTACCCCTCTCTGCCAATCCCTCCATTGGTCTCCATTCAGTGTCTGCTACCCCTCTCTGCCAATCCCTCCATTGGCTGCCACTCGCCCAACGAATTAAATTCAAAATACTAACAATAAGTTACAAAGCCATCCACAACTGTGCCCCCAGCTACATCACCAACCTAGTCTCAAAATACCAACCTAAATGCCCTCTCCGTTCCTCCCAAGATCTCCTGCTCTCTAGCTCCCTCATCACCTCCTCCCATATCCGCCTCCAGGACTTCTCCCGAGCCTCGCCCATCCTCTGGAATTCCCTACCCCAATCTGTCAGACTGTCTCCAAATTTTTCCACTTTTCGGCGATCCCTGAAGACTTTCCTCTTCAGAGAGGCCTATCCTGCCTCCATCTAACAACTGCATTATTTTCTTCATTAGCTCATCCCCCACAGCTATTACCCTTTTGTATAACTTGACCCTCCCTCCTAGATTGTAAGCTCTAACGAGCAGGGCCCTCTGATTCCTCCTGTATTGAATTGTATTGTACTTGTACTGTCTGCCCTAATGTTGTTGTAAAGCGCTGCGTAAACTGTCGGCGCTATATAAATCCTGTATAATAATAATAATAATAATAATTTCGGGGAACGCTCTCAGTTTGGCGGAATCGGTGACTTTTGCTCGCAGTTCCACTTTGAAGCCGTCACATGGCGTCTATAAAAGACGATGCGGGGCCGTGGCTGGTGAAGGTGACCCCGGGGTGTTTGTGGTTGGGCTGGAATGTCAGGCTTGTAGATCCGGTCTGAGAAACGAAAGAGACGACTTGGGGGTCAGATTCCACCCTGTGCAAAGAAAACAACAGAGACACCAGTGACCCCTCCCCCACCACATCCCACTATAGATTGTCAGCTCTGCAGGCAAGAATAGTCTCCAGGCAGAATCTGCAATAAAAACTCACATAGGGGTTAAAACCCACCAATAAATGGCCAATTATACGGCATTACACAGAACTGAAATGTAATTGGCCAATATTCTGCCCTCCTGAGTCCAGACACAGAAGATCGCCGCCCCCAAAATTCAGGAAGAAATTCGTTTTTTTTTTCTTTATTAAATGTTTTATAGCAGAAAGGAAAAAAAAACATTTATTTAGCAAAACAAAAAAAGCCCATTAAATACCACCAAAAGAAAGTTCTATTTGTGTGAAAATGTAATAATATAAATGTCATTTGGGTCACATGACCGTGCAATTACCAGGTAAAGTAGCTCAGTGCTGAATAGCATGAAATGGCCTGGTCAAGAGGGGTAAAACCTTCCAGAGCTAAAGGGGGTTAAACATGGGAATATCAGTTTTAGGTGGAATGACCATTTACAATATTCCCCTAAACTGTGACAGGAAGAGAAACAGGAAGTTACATTAGTTCTCTGGTGGGGGGGGGGGGGGGGGATGGTACTGTGGGGGGATTGCTGAGCTTTAGAATTTTCAAAAGCTTGAAAGTGTCCGGAGCTACCAGCTGTCCAGGTAAGGAGGGGCCAGGGGAATATGCAGGGGAGGGGCCGGGGGGTACGCAGGGGAGGGCCCTGGGGTACACAGGGGAGGGGCCGGGGGTACACAGGGGAGGGCCCTGGGGTACACAGGGGAGGGGCCGGGGGGTACACAGGGGAGGACCTGTGCTCCAGTGACATATGCTCCAGTGTTCCCATCTCACCCTGTGACTCCAAGTGACCTCCTGGGCACCGCAATGACCTCCAGTGTTCCCTTGTCATCCTGTGGCCCCAAGTGACCTCCTGGGCACCGCAATGACCTCCAGTGTTCCCTTGTCATCCTGTGGCCCCAAGTGACCTCCTGGGCACCCCAGTTTCATCCACTGCTCCCCCCCCCAGTGTGCCCATCTCACCCTGTGACCCCAAGTGACTTCTTGGGCACCTCAGTGTACTCCAGTGCCCCCAAGTTTACCCATCTCATTCTGTGACCTCCAGGGCACTACAGTGACATTCAATGTTTCCTTGTCACCCTGTGGCCCTATAAGACCTCCGGTATGGGGTGATAAGAGGACCTGTCTCCATTTTCTGGGTTTAGGGTAATAAGAGAACCTGCCTCTGTGGTTGGGGTATGGGGTGATAAACGGACCTGTCTCCATGGTCGGGGTATTGGGTAATAAGAGGACCTGTCTCCATGGTTGGAGTATGAGGTGATAAGAGGACCTGTCTTTGTGGTTGGGGTATGGGGTAATAAGAGGACCCGTCTCCATGGTTGGGGTATGGGTGATAAGAGGACCTGTCTCTGTGGTCGGGGTATGGGTAATAAGAGGACCCGTCTCCATGGTTGGGGTATGGGGTGATAAGAGGACCTGTCTCCATGGTTGGGGTATGGGGTGATAAGAGGACCTGTCTCCATGGTAGAGGTATGGGTGATAAGAGGACCTGTCTCCATGGTAGAGGTATAGGGTGATAAGAGGACCTGTCTCTGTGGTCGGGGTATGGGGTGATAAGAGGACCTGTCTCCATGGTTGGGGTATGGGGTAATAAGAGGACCTGTCTCCATGGTTGGGGTATGGGTGATAAGAGGACCTGTCTTTGTGGTTGGGGTATGGGTAATAAGAGGACCCGTCTCCATGGTTGGGGTATGGGTGATAAGAGGACCTGTCTCTGTGGTCGGGGTATGGGTAATAAGAGGACCCGTCTCCATGGTTGGGGTATGAGGTGATAAGAGGACCTGTCTCCATGGTTGGGGTATGAGGTGATAAGAGGACCTGTCTCCATGGTTGGGGTATGGGGTGATAAGAGGACCTGTCTCCATGGTTGGGGTATGGGTGATAAGAGGACCTGTCTCCATGGTTGGGGTATGAGGTGATAAGAGGACCTGTCTCCATGGTTGGGGTATGGGTGATAAGAGGACCTGTCTCCATGGTTGGGGTATGAGGTGATAAGAGGACCTGTCTCCATGGTTGGGGTATGGGTGATAAGAGGACCCGTCTCCATGGTTGGGGTATGGGTGATAAGAGGACCTGTCTCCATGGTTGGGGTATGAGGTGATAAGAGGACCTGTCTCCATGGTTGGGGTATGGGTGATAAGAGGACCTGTCTCCATGGTTGGGGTATGAGGTGATAAGAGGACCTGTCTCCATGGTCAGGGTATGGGTGATAAGAGGACCTGTCTCCATGGTTGGGGTATGAGGTGATAAGAGGACCCGTCTCCATGGTTGGGGTATGAGGTGATAAGAGGACCCGTCTCCATGGTTGGGGTATGGGTGATAAGAGGACCTGTCTCCATGGTTGGGGTATGGGGTGATAAGAGGACCTGTCTCCATGGTTGGGGTATGGGGTGATAAGAGGACCTGTCTCCATGGTTGGGGTATGAGGTGATAAGAGGACCTGTCTCCATGGTTGGGGTATGGGGTGATAAGAGGACCTGTCTTCATGGTTGGGGTATGGGTGATAAGAGGACCTGTCTCCATGGTTGGGGTATGAGGTGATAAGAGGACCTGTCTCCATGGTCAGGGTATGGGTGATAAGAGGACCTGTCTCCATGGTTGGGGTATGAGGTGATAAGAGGACCCGTCTCCATGGTTGGGGTATGAGGTGATAAGAGGACCCGTCTCCATGGTTGGGGTATGGGTGATAAGAGGACCTGTCTCCATGGTTGGGGTATGGGGTGATAAGAGGACCTGTCTCCATGGTTGGGGTATGGGGTGATAAGAGGACCTGTCTCCATGGTTGGGGTATGAGGTGATAAGAGGACCTGTCTCCATGGTTGGGGTATGGGGTGATAAGAGGACCTGTCTTTGTGGTTGGGGTATGGGTAATAAGAGGACCTGTCTCCATGGTTGGGGTATGGGTGATAAGAGGACCTGTCTCCATGGTTGGGGTATGAGGTGATAAGAGGACCTGTCTCCATGGTTGGGGTATGGGTAATAAGAGGACCCGTCTCCATGGTTGGGGTATGGGTGATAAGAGGACCTGTCTCCATGGTTGGGGTATGGGTGATAAGAGGACCTGTCTCCATGGTTGGGGTATGGGTGATAAGAGGACCTGTCTCCATGGTTGGGGTATGGGTAATAAGAGGACCCGTCTCCATGGTTGGGGTATGGGGTGATAAGAGGACCTGTCTCCATGGTCAGGGTTGAGGTGATAAGAGGACCTGTCTCCATGGTTGGGGTATGGGTGATAAGAGGACCTGTCTTTGTGGTTGGGGTATGGGTAATAAGAGGACCTGTCTCCATGGTTGGGGTATGGGTGATAAGAGGACCTGTCTCCATGGTTGGGGTGTGGGTGATAAGAGGACCTGTCTCCATGGTTGGGGTATGGGTGATAAGAGGACCCGTCTCCATGGTTGGGGTGTGGGTGATAAGAGGACCTGTCTCCATGGTTGGGGTATGGGTGATAAGAGGACCTGTGTCACGTACCTGGTAGGTGGAGCCCGGAATGCAGAGAACGGCCTCTCGTATACCTCTGACTTAAGAACCCCTGAAGGTGTGAACGTACAGAGGGGCACAAGTGCCTGACTGGAACACTGAAGCAGAAGGCAGGATCCTGTAGTCAGCAGGGAGGTGCACTGTAGTCCCGTAGCAGGTTGCAGACAGCAGGGAGGTGCACTGTAGTCCCGTAGCAGGTTGCAGACAGCAGGGAGGTGCACTGTAGTCCCGTAGCAGGTTGTAGACAGCAGGGAGGTGCACTGTAGTCCCGTAGCAGGTTGCAGACAGCAGGGAGGTGCACTGTAGTCCCGTAGCAGGTTGCAGACAGCAGGGAGGTGCACTGTAGTCCCGTAGCAGGTTGCAGACAGCAGGGAGGTGCACTGTAGTCCCGTAGCAGGTTGCAGACAGCAGGGAGGTGCACTGTAGTCCCGTAGCAGGTTGCAGACAGCAGGGAGGTGCACTGTAGTCCCGTAGCAGGTAGCAGACAGCAGGGAGGTGCACTGTAGTCCTGTAGCAGGTTGCAGACAGCAGGGAGGTGCACTGTAGTCCTGTAGCAGGTTGCAGACAGCAGGGAGGTGCACTGTAGTCCTGTAGCAGGTTGCAGACAGCAGGGAGGTGCAGACAAGCCGGGTCAAGGTACTGGCGGGCAGATCAGGTACAGAAGGGCAAACCAAGAGAATAGTCAGAGTCCAAGCCCAGATCGGGGCGGGCAGCAAGCAGGTAAGTCAGGAACAAGCCAAGTAAATACTGGATACAGGAAAACTGGTAACAAGGTAGCAGGGGTCTCAGGAAACGCTGTAGACCGGACAGCAAGGCAGCATTGAAACAGTCTTCTTTAAATAGCCTATCTTTGGCGCCAAGTGGCGCTATCGCGCATGCGCGTACGCACGTTAGCACTATTAGAGCTATTGCCACTATTGCACATGTGCGTACGTTTGTTAGCACTATTAGCCCATTGGCGCTATTGCGCGCCCGCGAGCGCCGGATGGCGCTTCTATGCACAGGCATTCGTTTAATCCTCAATCCGCTGGGAAAACTGCAAGAGGGCTTTTCCTGACAACCTGTCTCCATCTTTGGGGTATGGGGTGATAAGAGGACCTGTCTCTATGGTTGGGGTATTGGTGATAAGAGGACCTGTCTCCATGGTTGGTGTATGGGGTAATAAGAGGACCTGTCTTTGTGGTTGGAGTATGGGGTGATAAGAGGACCTGTCTTCATGGTTGGGATATGGGAGATAAGAGGACCTGTCTCCATAGTTGGGGTATGGGAGATAAGAGGACCTGTCTCCATGGTCAGGGTAGGGATGATAAGAGGACCTGACTCTGTAGTTGGGGTATGAAGTGTTAAGAGGACCTGTCTCCAAAATTGGGGTATGGGTGATAGGGGGACCTGTCTCCATCGTCAGGGTAGGCGTGATAAGAGGACCTGTCTCCATGGTTGGGGTATGGGGTGATAAGAGGACCTGTCTTTGTGGTTGGGGTATGGGGTGATAAGAGGACCTGTCTCCATGGTTGGGGTATGGGGTGATAAGAGGACCTGTCTCCATGGTTGGGTGAAGGGTGATAAGAGGACCTGTCTCCATGAATGGGGTGTGGGTGATAAGAGAACCTGTCTCTGTGGTTGGGTTATGGGGTGATAAGAGGACCAGTCTCCATGAATGGGGTGTGGGTGATAAGAGGACCTGTCTCCATGGTTGGGGTGATAAGAGGACCTGTCTCCATGGTTGGCATGTGGGGTGATAAGTGGACCTGTCTCCATGGTTGGGGTGTGGGGTGATAAGAGGACCTGTCTCCATGGTCGTGGTATGAGTGGTAAGAGGACCTATCTCCATAGTCGGGGTGATAAGAGAACCTGTCTCCATGGTTGAGGTATGGGTGATAAGAGGACCTGTCTACATGGTTGTGGTATGAGTGGTAAGAGGACCAGTCCCCATGGTTGGGATGATAAGAGGACCTGTCACCATGGTTGGGGGAAGGGTGATAAGAGGACCTGTCTCTGTGGTTGGGGTATGGGGTGATAAGAGGACCTGTCTCCATGGTTGGGGGAAGGGTGATAAGAGGACCTGTTACCATGGTTGGGGGAAGAGTGATAAGAGGACCTGTCTCCATGCTCAGGGTTGGGATCATTAGAGGACCAGTCTCCATGGTTGGGATGATAAGAGGACCTGTCACCATAGTTGGGGGAAGGGTCATAAGAGGACCTGTCTCCATGGTCAGGGTTGGGGTGATAAGAAGACCTGTCACCATGGTTGGGGGAAGGGTGATAAGAGGACCCGTCTCTGTGGTCGGGGTATGGAGTGATGAGAGGACCTGTCTCCATGGTTGGGGCAATAAGCGGACATGTCTCCATCGTTGGGGTATGGGTGATAAGAGGACCTGTCTCCATGGTTGGGGTGTGGGGTGATAAGTGGACCTGTCTCTGTGGTCGGTGTATGGGGTGATAAGAGGACCTGTCTCTATAGTTGGGGTGTGGGTGATAAGAGGACCTGTCTCCATGGTTGGTGTATGGGGTGATAAGAGGACCTGTCTTTGTGGTTGGGGTATGGGGTGATAAGAGGACCTGTCTCCATGGTCAGGGTAGGGATGATAAGAGGACCCTTGCTCCATGGTTGGGGTATGGGGTGATAAGAGGACCTGTCTCCATGAATGGGGTGTGGGTGATAAGAGGACCTATCTCTGTGGTTGGGTTAGGGGTGATAAGAGGACCTGTCTCCATGAATGGGGTGTGGGTGATAAGAGGACCTGTCTCTGTGGTTGGGGTATGGGGTGATAAGAGGACCTGTCTCCATGGTTGGGGTAATAAGAGGACCTGTCTCCATGGTTGGGATGTGGGGTGATAAGTGGACCTGTCTCCATGGTTGGGGTGTGGGGTGATAAGAGGACCTGTGTACATGGTCGTGGTATGAGTGGTAAGGGGACCAGTCTCCATGATTGGGATGATAAGAGGACCTGTCACCATGGTTGGGGGAAGGGTGATAAGAGGACCTGTCTCTGTGGTTGGGGTATGGGGTGATAAGAGGACCTGTCTCCATGGTTGGGGTATGGGTTATAAGAGGACCATTCTCCATGGTTGGGGTATAGGTGATAAGAGGACCTGTTTTCATGGTCAGGGTATGGGTGATAAGAGGACCTGTCTCCATGGTTGGGGTGATATGAGGACCTGTCTCCATGGTTGGTGTATGGGGTGATAAGAGGACCTGTCTCCATGGTTAGGGGAAGGATGATAAGAGGACCTGTCACCATGGTTAGGGGAAGGATGATAAGAGGACCTGTCACCATGGTTAGGGGAAGGATGATAAGAGGACCTGTCACCATGGTTAGGGGAAGGGTCATAAGAGGACCTGTCACCATGGTCAGGGTTGGGGTAATAAGAAGACCTGTCACCATGGTTGGGGGAAGGGTGATAAGAGGACCTGACTTCATGGTTGGGTGAAGGGTGATAAGAGGACCTGTCTCCATGGTTGGGGTGATATGAGGACCTGTCTCCATGGTTGGTGTATGGGGTGATAAGAGGACCTGTCTCCATGGTTGGGGGAAGGATGATAAGAGGACCGGTTTCCATGGTTAGGGGAAGGATGATAAGAGGACCTGTCTCCATGGTTAGGGGAAGGATGATAAGAGGACCTGTCACCATGGTTGGGGTGATAAGAGGACCTGTCTCCATGGTTGGGGTGATAAGAGGACCAGTCTCCATGGTCAGTCTTGGGGTGATAAGAAGACCTATCACCATGGTTGGGGGAGGGGTGATAAGAGGACCTGTCTCAAGTGATAAAGGTCGCAGTACGGATACAATGTATCACATTATTCTCATATCACCTGCTGATAAAATTCCACTTTGTACTCAGTTCCCCCTCCCCCGGCCGGCCCCGAGACAACAGGCGAGAAGGAGAAGTGAGACCTGTGGGGGCCCCGGGGAGTTCCATGTCACATGGCTCATAAATCTCCAGTACAGAACAGTCATCTGATGTTTTCTATATCTGAGACGAGGAAGCTGTGGGATGGTATGCTGGAACTTGTAGTTCCCCACCTCCGTCCAGCATGAGATAGCGGACATTTTTCAGGGGATACATTAATGTGTTTGACATAAAAATCCAGAAATTTGGATTGGAAGTAAAAGAGTTCAGTGAGAGTTCAGCTCATTTAAAGTGGATCTAAAACCCAATTGATCTTTCAGATTAAATCAGCTAAATACTTTCCAGGCAAAGCAGGGGTCTCTCTGCAGAGGTCCGACACGCCTCCTGCTGTGTTAAACTTACAGCTCTCCAATCTGCAGGGGGCATGAGCTTTACCCACTGAACCCCAATATAATTTACATCCACAAAACAAAAGGTGTGCAAAGTCCCATCTTTAGTTTTCTATAGAAAGCAGCCACAGCCTGAGTAGAACAGCCCCTCCCCGGCCAGCAATCTGCAGAGAAGGACCCGCGCTCTCTGTGCGGAAGCAGTGGTCTCTCTTTAATTTGCAAAACTCGTCTTCCCTGATTGGGCAGCTCTGGCTCTGACTCACCAGGTGGCATGTTTGTCCTCTGCAGAGAGACCACTGCTTCCACACAGAGAGCACGGGTCCTTTCTACAGCATGCTGGCCAGGGAAAGGCTTTTCTACTCAGGCTGTGGCTGTTTTCTAAAGAAAATGAATTATAAGATTTAGTTTTTAAACATTTGGAATGTATTCAGCTAAAAATTCAGTTGGGGTTCAGTTAGTTAATCTTGTGCTCCCTGCTGATTGGAGAGTTATAGGTGTGACCCAGCAGGGGGCGTGTCAGATCTCTTCAAGGAGACCGCTGCTTCCACACACAGCAAAGGACCCTTCCCTGCAGCATGCTGGCGGGGGAGAGGCTTTTCACTCCAGGCTGTGGCTGTTTTACAATTAAAATTATATTTATATAATGAACTGTAGAAGGCTGTAGAGCGCCCCCTGTAAAAATTAGGAACAACGGTCTGGCAATCACCTGACTGAGTTCCCTAAGTACCCTCGGGTGCAAGCCATCTGGTCCCGGTGATTTATTAATGTTAAGTTTCTCAAGTCTAGTTTTAATTCTGTCCTCTGTTAACCATGGAGGTGCTTCCTGTGTTGTGTCCTGAGGATAAACACTGCAGTTTTGGTTACTGAAGCCCCCCGATTCACTCGTGAAGACTGAGGAGAAGAATAAATTCAATACCTTCGCCATCTCCCCATCCTTTGTAACCAGATGTCCTTCCTCATTCTTTATGGGGCCAATATGGTCTGTCCTCCCTTTTTACTGTTTACATACTTAAAGAATTTCTTGGGATTTTTTTTGCTCTCCTCCGCTATGTGTCTTTCATGTTCTATCTTAGCCGTCCTAATTGCACCCTTACATTTCTTGTTGCATTCTTTGTAAAGTCTGAATGCTGATGATGATCCCTCAACCTTGTATTTTTTGAAGGCCTTCTCCTTTGCTTTTATATGCATTTTTACATTGGAGTTAAGCCATCCATAAAGAGGACCTGTCATCTCTTATTACATGAGATCTCTCCATAAAGAGGACCTGTCATCTCTTATTTCTATTACATGAGATCTCCATAAAGAGGACCTGTCATCTCTTATTTCTATTACATGATCTCTCCATAAAGAGGACCTGTCATCTCTTATTTCTATTACATGAGATCTCCATAAAGAGGACCTGTCATCTCTTATTTCTATTACATGAGATCTCTCCATAAAGAGGACCTGTCATCTCTTATTTCTGTTACATGAGATCTCCCCATAAAGAGGACCTGTCATCTCTTATTTCTATTACATGAGATCTCTCCATAAAGAGGACCTGTCATCTCTTATTTCTATTACATGAGATCTCCATAAAGAGGACCTGTCATCTCTTATTTCTATTACATGAGATCTCCATAAAGAGGACCTGTCATCTCTTATTTCTATTACATGAGATCTCCATAAAGAGGACCTGTCATCTCTTATTTCTATTACATGATCTCCATAAAGAGGACCTGTCATCTCTTATTTCTATTACATGAGATCTCTCCATAAAGAGGACCTGTCATCTCTTATTTCTATTATATGAGATCTCCATAAAGAGAACCTGTCATCTCTTATTTCTATTACATGAGATCTCTATAAAGAGGACCTGTCATCTCTTATTTCTATTACATGAGATCTCTCTATAAAGAGGACCTGTCATCTCCTATTACTATTACATGAGATCTCTCCATAAAGAGGACCTGTCATCTCTTATTTCTATTACATGAGATCTCCATAAAGAGGACCTGTCATCTCTTATTTCTATTACATGAGATCTCCCCATAAAGAGGACCTGTCATCTCTTATTTCTATTACATGAGATCTCTCCATAAAGAGGACCTGTCATCTCTTATTTCTATTACATGAGATCTCCATAAAGAGGACCTGTCATCTCTTATTTCTATTACATGAGATCTCTCCATAAAGAGGACCTGTCATCTCTTATTTCTATTACATGAGATCTCTCCATAAAGAGGACCTGTCATCTCTTATTTCTATTATATGAGATCTACATAAAGAGGACCTGTCATCTCTTATTTCTATTACATGAGATCTCCATAAAGAGGACCTGTCATCTCTTATTTCTATTACATGAGATCTCCATAAAGAGGACCTGTCATCTCTTATTTCTATTACATGAGATCTCCATAAAGAGGACCTGTCATCTCTTATTTCTATTACATGAGATCTCTCCATAAAGAGGACCTGTCATCTCTTATTTCTATTACATGAGATCTCCATAAAGAGGACCTGTCATCTCTTATTTCTATTACATGACATCTCTCCATAAAGAGGACCTGTCATCTCTTATTTCTATTATATGATCTCCATAAAGAGGACCTGTCATCTCTTATTTCTATTACATGAGATCTCCATAAAGAGGACCTGTCATCTCTTATTTCTATTACATGAGATCTCCATAAAGAGGACCTGTCATCTCTTATTTCTATTACATGAGATCTCTCCATAAAGAGGACCTGTCATCTCTTATTTCTATTACATGAGATCTCCATAAAGAGGACCTGTCATCTCTTATTTCTATTACATGAGATCTCTCCATAAAGAGGACCTGTCATCTCTTATTTCTATTACATGATCTCCATAAAGAGGACCTGTCATCTCTTATTTCTATTACATGAGATCTCCATAAAGAGGACCTGTCATCTCTTATTTCTATTACATGAGATCTCCATAAAGAGGACCTGTCATCTCTTATTTCTATTACATGAGATCTCCATAAAGAGGACCTGTCATCTCTTATTTCTATTACATGAGACCTCTCCATAAAGAGGACCTGTCATCTCTTATTACTATTACATGAGATCTCTCCATAAAGAGGACCTGTCATCTCTTATTTCTATTACATAAGATCTCTATAAAGAGGACCTGTCATCTCTTATTTCTATTACATGAGATCTCTCCATAAAGAGGACCTGTCATCCCTTATTTCTATTACATGAGATCTCCATAAAGAGGACCTGTCATCTCTTATTTCTATTACATGAGATCTCCATAAAGAGGACCTGTCATTTCTTATTTCTATTACATGAGATCTCCATAAAGAGGACCTGTCATCTCTTATTTCTATTACATGACATCTCTCCATAAAGAGGACCTGTCATCTCTTATTTCTATTACATGAGATCCCCATAAAGAGGACCTGTCATCTCTTATTTCTATTACATGGGGTGTTTACATTTCTTGTAAAAGGAGTAAAAGTCATAAAAAAAAACTGCAACCCGCCCTCATCCCTCTGCGCTCACCTGCAGAATTGAACATATATGTAAACGGTTGTCGCACCACACATGGGAGGTATTGCCACGATCGTTATAGCGAGAGCAATAATTCTCTGTAACTCTAGACTGGTAACCTGCAAAAACATTTTAAAGAGTCGCCTATGAAGATTTTTAAGTATCATAGTTTGTCGCCATTCCTCGAGCGTGACATGTTTGGTATCTATTTACTTGGCGTAACATCATCTTTTATATTTTACTAAAAAATTGGGGGATATATTGTGGGGTTTTTTTGCATTAAAATGAATTCAGGTGTATTTTGTCCAGAAAAAATGCGTTTGAAATACCACTGTGAAAATACTGTGTAAAATAAGACATTGCAAGGAACGCTATTTTATTCTCTAGGTTCTCTGCTAAAAAAAAAATACAACATATATAATGTTTTGGAGTTCTAAGTAATTTTCTAGCAAAAAATACTGATGTTTATTGGTAAACAAAGAGTACCAGAAAAGGCCTGGGGGAGGGGGGGTGGAAATGCGGTCAATGGTGTCTCATCCTGTGTTTTCATGTGACACCTCCTAGAAGAGACCTCGGGAATCAATGAAGAGGATCTCACACTCTCATCACCTCTGTATGTGGCCGATTCATTATTTCCTCGTTATCACCTTATCTGTATAATTAATTGTATACTTCCCTACAGCCAATGGAAGCCTCACCTGTGCAGAGGATGACTCCTCCCATCATCCTGACCCCAGACATCATCATCCCACATCACAATCCGCCATCTCTTCTGCCCTCTACAGGAATGCTCAGGCTGCAGAAAGTTCCTGTTTAGTCAATGGACCAGCATTGGGTGGGGGAGGGGTTATGTCTTCACTGATGTCGATTTATCTGGACGTGGCTTTCTATCCCGCCGATCGCTCATTCCGGAGAGTGTACAGGGGGGATGTCCTCCGGCTGTATTTAGACACGGTAAAATCTCCCCTTAGCAATTTTATATTTTCTGGATGCAGAGACCCTGGGGAATAAAATGGCAGCTGCTGCAATTTTTACGTCTCACAATATTTGTGCTCCAGCCTATGACATTTAGATTTTCTGGACAAAATACACTAAAGTTATTTCAGTGACCACAATATATATTATCGGATTTTCAGGAAAATATAAAAAGATGAGGTTGCATGTAGTAAGTAGATACCAAACGTGTCACGCCTTAATATTGTCCATAGGTGGCGCTTTACAGGTCATCCTTGTAGAGCTGAGTGAAAAGAGAGAAGAGCGGCGCAGAGCACACAAGTCACTCTATCACTGCTCACATAAGAATCCCAGCAGAGGCGGGGGTGGGGGGGGGAATAACATACAGCTGGCAGCACCCCCAGCTACACACTCCCCCCACCAAGGAATCTTTGGTCCCCAAAGGAGACATTGATTTAAGTGTAACCACTTGCTCACCAGTTACATACCTGATACGTCATTGTACCAACCGCTCAATTGCTATTATGTACGTCACGCCCCCTAACCACCTTCCGCAGCTTGCTCGGCCTCTCCCGTCCCATACAATCCGGTTTAATTGGGTCTCCACTATGGTGACCTCGAAGGGATGGCGTGACATCACTTCCGGTTTACACGAATGTTATCAACGTGATTTTTCAAAAATTTAAAGTATTCAAAAATACAGATCTTAGTGTTTGGAATGCTTTTAAGTGCAGAGGGGGAATTTCTCTCTCATTGACCCCAGACCTCTCCATAAAGAGGACCTGTCACCCCCTATTACTGTCACATGGGATGTTTACATTCATTATAGACCCCAGATCTCTCCATAAAGAGGACCTGTCACCCCCTATTACTGTCACATGGGATGTTTACATTCATTATAGACCCCAGATCTCTCCATAAAGAGGACCTGTCACCACCTATTACTGTCACATGGGATGTTTACATTCATTATACACCCCAGATCTCTCCATAAAGAGGACCTGTCACCACCTATTACTGTCACATGGGATGTTTACATTCATTATACACCCCAGATCTCTCCATAAAGAGGACCTGTCACCACCTATTACTGTCACATGGGATGTTTACATTCATTATAGACCCCAGATCTCTCCATAAAGAGGACCTGTCACCTCCTATTACTGTCACATGGGATGTTTACATTCATTATAGACCCCAGATCTCTCCATAAAGAGGACCTGTCACCACCTATTACTATCACATGGGATGTTTACATTCATTATAGACCCCAGATCTCTCCATAAAGAGGACCTGTCACCACCTATTACTGTCACATGGGATGTTTACATTCATTATAGACCCCAGATCTCTCCATAAAGAGGACCCGTCACCACCTATTACTGTCACATGGGATGTTTACATTCATTATAGACCCCAGATTTCTCCATAAAGAGGACCTGTCACCTCCTATTACTGTCACATGGGATGTTTACATTCATTATAGACCCCAGATCTCTCCATAAAGAGGACCTGTCACCTCCTATTACTGTCACATGGGATGTTTACATTCATTATAGACCCCAGATCTCTCCATAAAGAGGACCTGTCACCCCCTATTACTGTCACATGGGATGTTTACATTCATTATAGACCCCAGATCTCTCCATAAAGAGGGCCAGTCACCTCCTATTACTGTCACATGAGCTTACACTCTAATGTCCCCTCCCCCCACAGTAACATCAGTCTCTATACAGAGGAGCTTACACTCTAATGTCCCCTCCCCCACACAGTCACATCAGTCTCTATACAGAGGAGCTTACACTCTAATGTCCCCTCCCCCCACAGTCACATCAGTCTCTATACAGAGGAGCTTACACTCTAATGTCTCCTCCCCCCACAGTAACATCAGTCTCTATACAGAGGAGCTTACACTCTAATGTCCCCTCCCCCACACAGTCACATCAGTCTCTGTACAGAGGAGCTTACACTCTAATGTCCCCTCCCCCACAGTCACATCAGTCTCTATACAGAGGAGCTTACACTCTAATGTCCCCTCCCCCACACAGTCACATCAGTCTCTATACAGAGGAGCTTACACTCTAATGTCCCCTCCCCCCACAGTCACATCAGTCTCTGTACAGAGGAGCTTACACTCTAATGTCCCCTCCCCTACAGTCACATCAGTCTCTGTACAGAGGAGCTTACACTCTAATGTCCCCTCCCCCACAGTCACATCAGTCTCTATACAGAGGAGCTTACACTCTAATGTCCCCTCCCCCACAGTCACATCATTCTCTGTACAGAGGAGCTTACACTCTAATGTCCCCTCCCCCACAGTCACATCAGTCTCTATACAGAGGAGCTTACACTCTAATGTCCCCTCCCCCCACAGTCACATCAGTCTCTATACAGAGGAGCTTACACTCTAATGTCCCCTCCCCCTACAGTCACATCAGTCTCTATACAGAGGAGCTTACACTCTAATGTCCCCTCCCCCACAGTCAAAAGAAGAAAATATTACAGCGCACACATGCAAAAAAGACATTTACCTCAAGCAAGGCTAGTTTAAAACACCTAAGCATTTCTAGAAAAACATTATCAAAAAATATGTGGATTTGGTCACACCGTATTGCTATATGGTGCTAAGCCCACTTACTGTGACAAAGTACCCCATATTCAGTGGGTCCTTCACTATCCATGGAGTGGGAGATCCTGCATCTCTGAACCATGAGAGCATTGCACTCTTCTATATGGGAGAATCATAAGGTCTCCACCCATCACACAAGTGGACACTAACTAACAGTCACACACTATTATTATTATACATGTATAGTATGTGACAAAAGTAAGTACACCCCTCAGTGACATTTTTGTAAATCTTTTCTTCTATCTTTTCATGTGACAACACTGAAGAAATGACACTTGTCTACAATGTAAAGTAGTGAGTGTACAGCTTGTATAACAGTGTAAATTTGCTGTCCCCTCAAAATAACTCAACACACAGCCATTAATGTCTAAACCGCTGGCACCAAAAGTCAGTACACCCCTAAGTGAAAATCTCCAAATTGGGCCCAAAGTGTCAATATTTTGTGTGGCCACCATTATTTTCCAGCACTGCCTTTACCCTCTTGGGCATGGAGGTCACCAGAGCTTCACAGGTTGTCACTGGAGTCCTCTTCCCCTCCTCCATGATGACATCACAGAGCTGGTGGATGTTAGAGACCTTGTGCTCCTCCACCTTCTGTTTGAGGATGCCCCACAGATGATCAATAGGGTTTAGGTCTGGAGACATGCTTGGCCAGTCCATCACCTTTACCCTCAGCTTCTTTAGCAAGGCAGTGGTGGTCTTGGAGGTGTGTTTGGGGTGGTTATCATGTTGGAATACTGCCCTGCGGTCCAGTCTCTGAAGGGAGGGGATCATGCTCTGCTTCAGTAGGTCACAGATGGAAGTTGTAGTGCATAGATTGGAGTTGTAGTACATAGATGAGAGTTGTAGTACATAGATTGGAGTTGTAGTACATAGATTGGAGTTGTAGTACATAGATGAGAGTTGTAGTACATAGATTGGAGTTGTAGTACATAGATTGGAGTTGTAGTACATAGATGGGAGTTGTAGTACATAGATGGAAGTTGTAGTACATAGATGGAAGTTGTAGTACATAGATTGGAGTTGCAGTACATAGATTGGAGTTGTAGTGCATAGATGGGAGTTGTAGTGCATAGATTGGAGTTGTAGTACATAGATGGGAGTTGTAGTACATAAATTGGAGTTGTAGTTGCAGTACATAGATGGGACTTGTAGTGCATAGATGGGAGTTGTAGTACATAGATTGGAGTTGTAGTACATAGACGGGAGTTATAGTACATAGATGTGAGTTGGGAGTTGTAGTACATAGATGGGAGTTGTAGTTGTAGTACATAGATTGGCGTTGTAGTACATAGATTGGAGTTGTAGTACATAGACGGGAGTTATAGTATATAGATGGGAGTTGTAGTACATAGACGGGAGTTATAGTACATAGATGGGAGTTGTAGTACATAGATTGAAATTTTAGTACATAGATGGGAGTTGGGAATTGTAGTACATAGATTGGAGTTGGAGTTGTAGTACATAGATTGGAGTTGTAGTTGTAGTACATAGATTGGAGTTGTAGTACATAGATGGGAGTTGTAGTACATAGATTGGAGTTGTAGTGCATAGATGAGAGTTGTAGTACATAGATTGGAGTTGTAGTACATAGATTGGAGATGTAGTACATAGACGGGATTTGGGAGTTGTAGTACATAGATTGAAGTTGTAGTACATAGACGGGAGCTGTAGTACATAGATGGGAGCTGTAGTACATAGATGGGAGTTGTAGTGCATAGATGGGAGTTGTAGTACATAGATGGGAGTTGTAGTGCATAGATGGGATTTGTAGTACATAGATGGGAGTTGTAGTAAATAGATTGGAGTTGTAGTACATAGATGGAAGTTGTAGTACATAGATGGAAGTTGTAGTACATAGATTGGAGTTGTAGTACATAGATGGAAGTTGTAGTACATAGATTGGAGTTGTAGTACATAGATTGGAGTTGTAGTACATAGACGGGAGTTGTAGTACATAGATTGGAGTTGTAGTACATAGATTGGAGTTGTAGTACATAGATGGAAGTTGTAGTACATAGATGGGAGTTGTAGTACATAGATGGAAGTTGTAGTACATAGATGGGAGTTGTAGTACATAGATGGGATTTGTAGTACATAGATGGGAGTTGTAGTACATAGATGGGAGTTGTAGTGCATAGATGGGAGTTGTAGTACATAGATGGGAGTTGTAGTGCAAAGATGGGAGTTGTAGTACATAGATGGGATTTGTAGTACATAGATGGGAGTTGTAGTAAATAGATTGGAGTTGTAGTACATAGATGGAAGTTGTAGTACATAGATGGAAGTTGTAGTACATAGATTGGAGTTGTAGTACATAGATGGAAGTTGTAGTACATAGACGGGAGTTGTAGTACATAGATTGGAGTTGTAGTACATAGATGGAAGTTGTAGTACATAGATTGGAGTTGTAGTACATAGATGGAAGTTGTAGTACATAGACGGGAGTTGTAGTACATAGATTGGAGTTGTAGTACATAGACGGGAGTTGTAGTACATAGATTGGAGTTGTAGTACATAGACGGGAGTTGTAGTACATAGATTGGAGTTGTAGTACATAGATGGGCGTTGTAGTACATAGATGGGAGCTGTAGTACATAGATGGGAGTTGTAGTTGTAGTGCATAGATGGGAGTTGTAGTACATAGATGGGAGTTGTAGTACATAGACGGGAGTTGTAGTACATAGATTGGAGTTGTAGTACATAGATGGGAGTTGTAGTGCATAGATGGGAGTTGTAGTACATAGATGGGATTTGTAGTGCATAGATTGGAGTTGTAGTACATAGATTGGAGTTGTAGTACATAGACGGGAGTTGTAGTACATAGATTGGAGTTGTAGTACATAGATGGGCGTTGTAGTACATAGATGGGAGTTGCAGTACATAGATGAGAGTTGTAGTTGTAGTGCATAGATGGGAGTTGTAGTACATAGATGGGAGTTGTAGTACATAGACGGGAGCTGTAGATGGGATTGGGACTGCACCTCTTTGAATTTGAATTCAATACCCCGATATATGGCGGCTGGCTGCCCCCTGGTGGTCATATTAGAGAACTGCTCGCTTTGCTCCTTCCAGGCACAGAACGTTTCGGCGCCATGCTTATATTACCACATGGATGCCGCCATGGATTGGCACATTATTACTATTTGATACAATTTTCCATTTTTTGGTGGTTCTTTCTCTTTTACTAAAATATCAGATTGTGGAAATTTTGGGGCGGCCCAAATTATACCTAAAATTTTGACAGATCTTTAAATTGTCAAAATTTGCCAACAATAACAAAATTTGTTTTTTTATCAAAGTCAAAATTAGAGAGAAAATCAGCAGCCAAACGGCTTCATTAAACTGTCACACACATTCCAATCTGATTGCTCGATCTCTGATCCCCCTATTCGCAATGTGGCTCCTCTCTACCACCCTTACATAATTTTTGATCTATAGACTCACCCCTCCCCCTCCTCCACCTTCCCTGTCCTTCCAATAAAAGGACTATCTCTGTCAGGTGTGACTTGGCCGACATCTGTGCGGCTTAATATACAAATGTCTGTGGGAGTCGCACCTGAAATCGGCAAAACCAGCGCAGGAACTATTTATTTTTCCAATCCGTGCCGCACCGCAGACTCGGCGTCACTCAGATTTGAACGGTTCCATTGCTGACGAAGGGGTGCGACTTGTCATGTGATCTCACCTGACAAATCGCACGACACGTCGCATCAGTGTGAGTCGCTATAAACATAACGGGGTCTTTGGTGGGACGGCTCTGGACTTTATTTTCTGGGAACCCCTCATTGCATTCTGTCCCCCGAAATCTTCCCATTTCCTGTAAGGGGTGTAATCTTCATCTCAGGATCCGAGAATGAGAAACAATGTAACACTAATCCGGATACAGAGACCCCGGAGGATGGGAGATGCTCCATAGACCCCGGAGGATGGGAGATGCTCCATAGACCCCGGAGGATGGGAGATGCTCCAGAGACCCTGGAGGATGGGAGATGCTCCAGAGACCCCGGAGGATGGGAGATGCTCCAGAGACCCCGGAGGATGGGAGATGCTCCATAGACCCCGGAGGATGGGAGATGCTCCAGAGACCCCGGAGGATGGGAGATGCTCCAGAGACCCCGGAGGATGGGAGATGCTCCAGAGACCCCGGAGGATGGGAGATGCTCCAGAGACCCCGAAGGATGGGAGATGCTCCATAGACCCCGAAGGATGGGAGATGCTCCATAGACACCGGAGGATGGGAGATGCTCCATAGATCCTGGAGGATGGGAGATTCTCCATAGACACCGGAGGATGGGAGATGCTCCATAGACACCGGAGGATGGAAGATGCTCCATAGACCCTGGAGGATGGGAGATGCTCCAGAGACCCCGGAGGATGGGAGATGCTCCAGAGACCCTGGAGGATGGGAGATGCTCCATAGCCCCCGGAGGATGGGAGATGCTCCATAGACCCCGGAGGATGGGAGATGCTCTATAGACCCCGGAGGATGGATGATGCTCTATAAACCCCGGAGGATGGGAGATGCTCCAGAGACCCCGGAGGATGGGAGATGCTCCAGAGACCCCAGAGGATGGGAGATGCTCCAGAGACCCCAAAGAATGGGAGATGCTGCGGAGACCCCGGAGGATGGGAGATGCTCCAGAGACCCCGAGGATGGAAGATGCTCCACAGATCCCGGAGGATGGGAGATGCTCCAGAGATCCCGGAGGATGGGAGATGCTCTGGAGACCCCGGAGGATGGGAGATGCTCCAGAGACCCGGAAGGATAGGAGATGCTCCATAGACCCCGGAGGATGGGAGATGCTCCATAGACCCCGGAGGATGGGAAATGTTCGAGAGACCCAGGAGGATGGGAGATGCTCCATAGACCCCGAAGGATGGGAGATGCTCCATAGACCCCGGAGGATGGAGATGCTCCAGAGATCCTGGAGGATGGGAGATGCTCTATAGACCCCGGTGGATGGGAGATGCTCCATAGACCCCGAAGGATGGGAGATGCTCCATAGACCCCGAAGGATGGGAGATGCTCCATAGACACCGGAGGATGGGAGATGCTCCATAGATCCTGGAGGATGGGAGATTCTCCATAGACACCGGAGGATGGGAGATGCTCCATAGACACCGGAGGATGGAAGATGCTCCATAGACCCTGGAGGATGGGAGATGCTCCAGAGACCCCGGAGGATGGGAGATGCTCCAGAGACCCTGGAGGAAGGGAGATGCTCCAGAGACCCCGGAGGATGGGAGATGCTCCAGAGACCCTGGAGGATGGGAGATGCTCCATAGCCCCCGGAGGATGGGAGATGCTCCATAGACCCCGGAGGATGGGAGATGCTCTATAGACCCCGGAGGATGGATGATGCTCTATAAACCCCGGAGGATGGGAGATGCTCCAGAGACCCCGGAGGATGGGAGATGCTCCAGAGACCCCAGAGGATGGGAGATGCTCCAGAGACCCCAAAGAATGGGAGATGCTCCATAGACCCCGGTGGATGGGAGATGCTCCATAGACCCCTGAGGATGGGGAATGCTCCATAGACCCCTGAGGATGGGGAATGCTCCAGAGACCCTGGAGGATGGGAGATGCTCCAGAGACCCAGGAGGATGGGAGATGCTCCATAGACCCCGGAGGATGGGAGATGCTCCATAGACCCCGGAGGATGGAGATGCTCCAGAGACCCTGGAGGATGGGAGATGCTCCATAGACCCCGGAGGATGGGAGATGCTCCATAGACCCCAGAGGATGGGGAATGCTCCAGAGACCCCTGAGGATGGGGAATGCTCCAGAGACCCTGGAGGATGGGAGATGCTCCAGAGACCCTTGAGGAAGGGAGATGCTCCATAGACCCCGGAGGATAGGAGATGCTCCAGAGACCCTGGAGGATGGGAGATGCTCCATAGACCCCGGAGGATGGGAGATGTTCCAGAGACCCCGGAGGATGGGGGATGTTCCATAGACCCCGGAGGATGGGAGATGCTCCAGAGACCTCGGACAATGGGGATGCTCCAGAGACCCCGGAAGATGGGAGATGCTCCATAGACCCCAGAGGATGGGAGATGCTCCATAGACCCCGGAGGATGGGAGATGCTCCATACTGAAGGGTTCTTTCTGACCAGTGCTGACCCCTACTGGAGGACATTTATATTGCTATATCCAGCATTGCTGTTCCATATTTTATTACCTGGAGTTCACGGACAGATTCCCAGAGGCTCCCCCTAGTGGTGATCCGTATGTCATTGTCGCCAGGACAGGAATTGAGGAGGAATCTTCACCTCTTCGGTGACAACTAAGAGATGATTTTCTCTCACTTCCTGTTGTAATCCTGGGACAGGAAGCAAAGGAAATTTTTCCCAGTAGGACAGAAAAAAATAGAAAAAACTGTCAGGAGGTCCAACGTTTCCTACTCCGCCCGAAGGATAAGCGTATTGTAGGGGAGTGCGGGAGGATCACAATGTCCGTTGGGGTATTCCTGTCCTGATGATGCCCCCCCCATTTCTTCCACAGGTGTCACAGGACAGGAAATGAGAGAAAGATCTCCCCATGTGGGGTGGTGGGATAAATACAGAAACAGAACGAAAAAAAGAAACCTGCCAGGAAATGTAACCCCCTTCACCCCCTATATCCCTCCATCTTCAGTCTTCCTCTCATCCACCACCAGAGGGCGATATAATACAGGTCATGATATGGTGGGAGAGCAATAGATGGCCCGGATAGGGGCTCCAGAATCTCACTACAAGGGTCCGCCATATATTTTACAAATATTTGGGGGCTGAAAAAATCCTGATCAGAGCTCCTCCCTCCCCTCTCCTCCTTCTTTACATCTACTAACCCCTTGCAAAAGGTGTCTCCATCCTAGACCCTCCTTGAGGCTGGGTTCACATCAGAGCCCCCCTTACACATGTAGACCCATCACACCCTCCATTATGAAACGGACCCCATAGGCATCCTCTGAAGACCTGAATTCTCAAGCTGTGTCTCTCAGCAGTTTGTGTTTTTTTGTCCCCAGTGCCTGCAATATGTGATAATTTGTGGGGTGCTCATTTTAGGTCAGAACCTCCTACACCGCGCCCAGCACCTATAGGGACCACTTATGGGGTGACTTGTTTTTTCCAGAGTTTTCACCCTGGATGCACTGACCTCATCATTACATCAAACACTGAGCCAATCACATCAGTCTCTGTACGGAAGAGCTTACACTCTAATGCCCCCTCCCCCACAGTCACACACTATTATTATTATACCTTTATATAGCTCTGACATATACCGTAGTGCTGTACAGAGATCACTGAGCCAATCACATCAGTCTCTGTACAGAGGAGCTTACACTCTAATGATGTCCCCTCCCCCATAGTCACATCAGTCTCTGTACCAGAGGAGCTTACACTCTAATGCCCCCCCCCCAGTCACGTCAGTCTCTGCACCAGAGGAGCTTCTCCAACAGGTGGTGCTGTTGGCTCAATCCATTGTAATCTCAGAAAGCCTGGGACCTCTCATGCAGGCTTTTCCCAGGCAAGCATGGACCATATTGGGGAAGACAATGGTGGAGGCTCTCCAGAGGCACTGAGGCCTACTCCATGTACTCAAGCTGCAATGGATCCTGGGCCTGTCCCTATGCATGAGGAATCCTTACCAGTCCTCCAGGATAAAGTGGTGAACAGACTTTGCCGCATTGCTAAGGAGGAACAGAAGCTTCCTGTTATAACAGAAGATCTCCAGAAAAAGAAATCTCTGCATAGCAAGTCTGGAAACAGTAAGAGGGAAGTCTCCAAGCTGAAGCCTCTGGAAGAGGCATTGAAAAAGCAGGAGAAGTTGGTTGTCTCTCTGATGGAGAGCAGCGGTGTGTTCAGAGAAAAGTGTGAGAATTAGGGTGCCCACATTTCCAAACTACCATTCAGGGACCCCCCCACCACCGCACCCGCGCCCGCCCAAAAAAAGATGGTTTTTGATACTTTTTTTTTTGCCAATTTTTGGAAAATAAAAAGCAAACAGTGGTAACCAGCTTAGACAGGTGGTATGCCTCATATAGTCTAAATGTAATTCTCAGAGGACCCATGTGAAGCTGCGTAGTCTGTAGAAATGGTATTTCTGCCCCTAATGCCAGAAGTGATGGTGAGTAATATATATATATATATATATATATATATAGTGCTGGTAAAATGGTTAAAGATCATGCAGGCTGCTCAGTCTCAATCAGCTCTACATTTACTCATTAGATATCCACAAAAGTTATTACATGCTCAGTTTAGTGGAGTGCCTTGATGTTTTTTCAAAAGACCTTATAAAATTTTTTAGAATTGTAAAATTGACCTATAAAATACACAAGTGTTTATTTTTGTAATAGACACTGTATTTGAACATCATGCTGCTCTAGCTAGGCATGGAAGAGTAGACCAGAGGCAATGACTAGGGTTGTCCCGATACCACTTTTTTAAGACCGAGTACAAGTACCGATACTTTTTTTCAAGTATTCATCGATACCGATTACCGATACTTTTTTTTTTAATGTCACGTGACAGTGTTTTTTTGTTGTTTTTTTTACAATTTTTTTTTTTTTTTTACAATGCTTTCTTTTTTTTCTTTTTTTTTTAGGGGGGGAGGGGGTGGATGGTGTCTGTGTGTTTTTTATTTATATTTTTATTATTTTTTACAATTTTTTTTTTTTTAATTATTATTTATTGCAATACTTTGTGTGTGTTTTTTTTTTTAATCAGCCCTGTTGGGGGCTTTGGTGAGATATCAGGGGTCTTAACAGACTTCTGATATCTCCCCCTTGAGACAGAGAAAGAGACCGAGGACAGAGATTCCCCAGTCCCTTTCTCTGCAGCCTCAGCCCTCAGCTGCACTGAAAATGAATGGAGAGAAGACAGCGGCTCCTCTCCATTCATAAACTGAGACATCGTAATCACAGGAGATTATAATGTTTCAGTTATGTGAATGGACAGAGTCAGTGATCACCGACTCTGTTCATACAAAAAAGGAAGGAGGAGGACATGGAGAGGGACAGCAGCAGAACGGAGGGGGAAACGGAGGAAAACTGGAGAGGGGCAGCAGCAGAACGGAGGGGGAAACGGAGGAAAACTGGAGAGGGGCAGCAGCAGAACGGAGGGGGAAACGGAGGAAAACTGGAGAGGGGCAGCAGCAGAACGGAGGGGGAGCATGCTCACTGTAACAAAGTGTAACACTGACCTGGAAGTTTGTCAATGTCTGGCGGGCGGCAAACTCGCGGACCTCGTGGGCAGGAGGACTCGGAGGCTCAGCTCAGGAGAGAAGTTGAACTGGAAAAGTCAGGCAGCTCGGAGTCGGGCCGCGCTGCTGGCAATGTGCTGCAGCGGCTGTGGGAGTAGTCGGCAGCGGACCCGGGACTGGCACTGACTGGGCACAGGCTGGATCCTTACCAGCAGTAAGTGTGGCTCTTGTGTGATGTGGCTGGCTGCTCTCTCTCTCGGAGGCGCACTGCTCAGCTGACTGCCCACGTGTCAGCCAACGTCACTGGTTGCTAGACACGGGGCAGCCCTAGCTTGGCAACCAGTTAGGCATATGATTACCAGGGTGGCAGACTGGCGGTGTCTCATGTTTATAAGGGTGGCGGACTGGTGGTGTGTAATGTTTATAAGGGTGGCGGACTGGCGGTGCGGTTTCTTTTTTTCATTCAGGGACACTGTATTGTCCCGGAATGAAGGTGCCCGGGACACGGGACAAAAATCAGAATTAAGGGACAATCCCGGGCAATCCGGGACACGTGGGCACCCTAGTGAGAATAAGGAGAGATTCCAACAGATGAAGGAAAGTTCCTGTGCCAGGAACAACCAGAGGGTGGATACCAGAGCAACGGCGACAGTATGGATGGGGGTTAAGAAAGTGGCTTCACATGGTGGCCCCAGTACTACCCCTGTCTCAAGATCTGTTGCACCTGAGTCAGTATCTGCCCCCCTCCCTCCCCAGCAGCCTGATTCATCTCAGGAGGAGGTTGAGGAAAATGGCGGATTGCTGCAGGCCATTACAGAAATGGAATCTCCCTTGAGTGGCACCAACCCATCAGATGAGGATCATGGGAATGCAGGAAGAGATGGCATGTGTCCAGGCAGAGAAGTTTCTGCTGGCTGTGAGGAGTCCCACATGGACACTAACAGTGCAGAGCAGGAATGTCACATGAACAATGAAACTGCAGAGCAGGAGGGCCGTATGAACGCTGAAACAGCTGGTGTTTTTTCTAAACAGAAGACTTTACTTGATGACTGGACTGCTGGTATCTGTGGTACTTCTGGGACTATGGTGAGTGGAATTCTTGTGCTGGAGGGGGGGAGGGAGGATCAAGTGGTGGGTAATTTACCAAACCAGATTTCGGAGGTTCCTATGCAGCCAGTTATTGTTTCATCTGTACCAATTAGGAGTTATGCTAAGGCTGTGTCGGGACAAAGTCATGCTGCTGCTGGATGAAGGGAGCCAGTTGTGTGACTTTCACCTAACCCACCCTCTTCCATTAAACGCAGGAATGTGGTACAGCTCAGGTGGGAAGGAGGAGGTATTCCACCTATCAGGAGGGAGGTTGTGGATAAGATCCTAGCCTTGGGATTTAAGGCAGAGGATATTTATGCTCTTATCAGTCCGGCTGGTTCCTATGAATATGATTTATCATTTGTGCGTCCAGAATCACTGGATCTGTTTTGGGAGATGTTTGAGCATGTATATGGGGACCAGCTGGACTGGAAGGGACTTGTTCCCAAAGTTGTCTCATGTCAGCCCTTGATTAAGGATGTGACTATCCTGACAAGGAATGAGTCTATACCCCCGAGGATTTATGGGTCTGGTTGAGGAGGTTTGGTGAAACATTGTGTCCCCTAAAAAAGATTGAGGATGATAGAGGAATCTGGACGGGTGGGTGGTCGGTGTCAATGAGGTTGAGTGTGTGTGGGAATGTGGTCCAGCATTTGCCCTCCTCTGCCTTTATTGGTAGAGATAGGATTACTGTCTTCTACCCTGGTCAACCTAAGCTGTGCCATAAATGTGGAGTCAAGGGACATTTCTCCTCTAAATGTCCAGAACAGAAATGTTCTTTGTGTCAGGAACTGGGGTTTCTGGCCAGGGACTGTAACATCATTAAATGTAACCTATGTGATAAGGTTGGTCACCCTTATGGCCGGTGCCCTGAGGCTTTGCACAATAAGCGAGTTAGTGGAGGAATTCTTCCATCTGGATGGTTACATAGTAGGTGAGGTTGAAAAAAGACACAAGTCCATCAAGTCCAACCTATGTGTGTGATTATGTGTCAGTATTACATTACATATCCCTGTATATTGCGGTCATTCAGGTGATTATCTAATAGTTTCTTGAAGCTATCAATGCTCCCCGCTGAGACCACCGCCTGTGGAAGGGAATTCCACATCCTTGCCGCTCTTACAGTAAAGAACCCTCTACGTAGTTTAAGGTTAAACCTCTTTTCTTCTAATTGTAATGAGTGGCCACGAGTCTTATTAAACTCTCTTCTGCGAAAAAGTTTTATCCCTATTGTGGGGTCACCAGTCCGGTATTTATATATTGTGGGGTCACCAGTCCGGTATTTATATATTGTGGGGTCACCAGTACAGTATTTGTAAATTGAAATCATATCCCCTCTCAAGCGTCTCTTCTCCAGAGAGAATAAGTTCAGAGCTCGCAACCTTTCCTCATAACTAAGATCCTCCAGACCCTTTATTAGCTTTGTTGCCCTTCTTTGTACTCGCTCCATTTCCAGTACGTCCCTCCTGAGGACTGGTGCCCAGAACTGGACAGCATACTCCAGGTGCGGGCGGACCAGAGTCTTAAGATGGTGAAGAGTCTGGCTTGGTGGAGGTTGTACCAGGGGATCCTAGTGTCTCTGTCCCATCAGAATCTGTGTCTGTGAGGCCCTCTGTGGTGTCAGTGTCCCCCCAGTCTGCAGTGTCAATGTCCCCCCAGTCTGCGGTGTCAGTGTCCCCCCAGTCTGCGGTGTTAGTGTCTTTCCAGTCTGTGGTGTCGGTGTCCCCCCAGTCTGTGGTGTCGGTGTCCCCCCAGTCTGTGGTGTCGGTGTCCCCCCAGTCTGTGGTGTCAGTGTCCCCCCAGTCTGTGGTGTCAGTGTCCCCCCCTCAGTCTGTGGTTTCCCAGTCAGTGTCAGAAAGTGTGGTTGTCAAGTCTGTGTCTGCATTTATTGTTTCTCCTAGTGTAGTGAAGGCAGTGGAGGGTCCTGGACCAGCGTGTATGTTGGTGCCAATACCTCCTCCTCGGTATGGCAGAAGTGCAGCTGGAGGTTGGCAGACACCGAGGGGTAGAGTGAGGGATGGATTCGATGATGATGGAGAGGGAGGTGGAAAGGGAATGAGGGTGGCTGGTGCAGAATGCAAGTTGAATGATGTGGAAGTCGGGGTGAATGATGTTGGGGGAGGGGTGAATGAAGTGGGGGGAGGGGTTAGTGGGGGATTTTGGGATCGCATCCTGATGGCGATTAAATCTCAAAATCTTTCTTAGCCTGGATTGTGTATAAGTTGAGGTTCGGGGTTTGTAGTCTCTTTTTTGTTGTCATTTAAAAAATGTTTCTTAATATGTTATCTTGTCAGGAAATGGTTTTCTTTACTTGCTGATGTAAGCACGCTTATTTTGTATAGTTGTTGTTTATTTTTGTGTAAATATGTTTTTATTAATGAGCTGAATGTTTGTATGATTTTTTTAATAAAAACAATTTACACTCTAATGTCCCCTCCCCCACAGTCACATCAGTCTCTATACAGAGGAGCTTACACTCTAATGTCCCCTCCCCCCACAGTCACATCAGTCTCTGTACAGAGGAGCTTACACTCTAATGTCCCCTCCCCCCACATCAGTCTCTATACAGAGGAGCTTACACTCTAATGTCCCCTCCCCCACAGTCACATCAGTCTCTGTACAGAGGAACTTACACTCTAATGTCCCCTCCCCCCACAGTCACATCAGTCTCTATACAGAGGAGCTTACACTCTAATGTCCCCTCCCCCCACAGTCACATCAGTCTCTATACAGAGGAGCTTACACTCTAATGTCCCCTCCCCCACAGTCACATCAGTCTCTGTACAAAGGAGCTTACACTCTAATGTCCCCTCCCCCCACAGTCACATCAGTCTCTATACAGAGGAGCTTACACTCTAATGTCTCCTCCCCCCACAGTCACATCAGTCTCTATACAGAGGAGCTTACACTCTAATGTCCCCTCCCCCACAGTCACATCAGTCTCTATACAGAGGAGCTTACACTCTAATGTCTCCTCCCCCCACAGTCACATCAGTCTCTATACAGAGGAGCTTACACTCTAATGTCCCCTCCCCCACAGTCACATCAGTCTCTATACAGAGGAGCTTACACTCTAATGTCCCCTCCCCCCCACAGTCACATCAGTCTCTATACAGAGGAGCTTACACTCTAATGTCCCCTCCCCCCACAGTCACATCAGTCTCTATACAGAGGAGCTTACACTCTAATGTCCCCTCCCCCACAGTCACATCAGTCTCTATACAGAGGAGCTTACACTCTAATGTCCCCTCCCCCACAGTCACATCAGTCTCTGTACAGAGGAGCTTACACTCTAATGTTCCCTCCCCCACAGTCACATCAGTCTCTATACAGAGGAGCTTACACTCTAATGTCCCCTCCACCCCACAGTCACATCAGTCTCTGTACAGAGGAGCTTACACTCTAATGTCCCCTCCCCCCACAGTCACATCAGTCTCTATACAGAGGAGCTTACACTCTAATGTCCCCTCCCCCACAGTCACATCAGTCTCTGTACAGAGGAGCTTACACTCTAATGTCCCCTCCCCCACAGTCACATCAGTCTCTATACAGAGGAGCTTACACTCTAATGTCCCCTCCCCCCACAGTCACATCAGTCTCTATACAGAGGAGCTTACACTCTAATGTCCCCTCCCCCCACAGTCACATCAGTCTCTATACAGAGGAGCTTACACTCTAATGTCCCCTCCCCCACAGTCACATCAGTCTCTATACAGAGGAGCTTACACTCTAATGTCCCCTCCCCCCCACATCAGTCTCTGTACAGAGGAGCTTACACTCTAATGTCCCCTCCCCCCCACATCAGTCTCTATACAGAGGAGCTTACACTCTAATGTCCCCTCCCCCACAGTCACATCAGTCTCTATACAGAGGAGCTTACACTCTAATGTCCCCTCCCCCCACAGTCACATCAGTCTCTATACAGAGGAGCTTACACTCTAATGTCCCCTCCCCCCCAGTCACATCAGTCTCTATACAGAGGAGCTTACACTCTAATGTCCCCTCCCCCCCAGTCACATCAGTCTCTATACAGAGGAGCTTACACTCTAATGTCCCCTCCCCCACAGTCACATCAGTCTGTATACAGAGGAGCTTACACTCTAATGTCCCCTCCCCCACAGTCACATCAGTCTCTGTACAGAGGAGCTTACACTCTAATGTCCCCTCCCCCACAGTCACATCAGTCTCTGTACAGAGGAGCTTACACTCTAATGTCCCCTCCCCCCACAGTCACATCAGTCTCTGTACAGAGGAGCTTACACTCTAATGTCCCCTCCCCCCACAGTCACATCAGTCTCTATACAGAGGAGCTTACATTCTAATGTCCCCTCCCCCCACAGTCACATCAGTCTCTATACAGAGGAGCTTACACTCCAATGTCCCCTCCCCCACAGTCACATCAGTCTCTATACAGAGGAGCTTACACTCTAATGTCCCCTCCCCCCACAGTCACATCCGTCTCTATACAGAGGAGCTTACACTCTAATGTCCCCTCCCCCACAGTCACATCAGTCTCTGTACAGAGGAGCTTACACTCTAATGTCCCCTCCCCCCACAGTCACATCAGTCTCTGTACAGAGGAGCTTACACTCTAATGTCCCCTCCCCCCACAGTCACATCAGTCTCTATACAGAGGAGCTTACACTCTAATGTCCCCTCCCCCCACAGTCACATCAGTCTCTATACAGAGGAGCTTACACTCTAATGTCCCCTCCCCCCACAGTCACATCAGTCTCTGTACAGAGGAGCTTACACTCTAATGTCCCCTCCCCCCACAGTCACATCAGTCTCTGTACAGAGGAGCTTACACTCTAATGTCCCCTCCCCCACAGTCACATCAGTCTCTGTACAGAGGAGCTTACACTCTAATGTCCCCTCCCCCCACAGTCACATCAGTCTCTATACAGAGGAGCTTACACTCCAATGTCCCCTCCCCCACAGTCACATCAGTCTCTATACAGAGGAGCTTACACTCTAATGTCCCCTCCCCCACAGTCACATCAGTCTCTATACAGAGGAGCTTACACTCTAATGTCCCCTCCCCCCCCACATCAGTCTCTATACAGAGGAGCTTACACTCTAATGTCCCCTCCCCCACAGTCACATCAGTCTCTATACAGAGGAGCTTACACTCTAATGTCCCCTCCCCCACAGTCACATCAGTCTCTATACAGAGGAGCTTACACTCTAATGTCCCCTCCCCCACAGTCACATCAGTCTCTATACAGAGGAGCTTACACTCTAATGTCCCCTCCCCCCACAGTCACATCAGTCTCTATACAGAGGAGCTTACACTCTAATGTCCCCTCCCCCACAGTCACATCAGTCTCTATACAGAGGAGCTTACACTCTAATGTCCCCTCCCCCCACAGTCACATCAGTCTCTATACAGAGGAGCTTACACTCTAATGTCCCCTCCCCCACAGTCAAACACTATTATTATTATACATTTATATAGCTCTGACATATACCGCAGTGCTGTACAGAGGTCATTCCGGTTCCTCTGGTTGGTTGGTGACACATAACCTGTAGGTCAACATTCCAGGTGCCGCCGCCCCCGTGGTATCACTACACACCCCAGGGCGGGCGTACACAAATAAGATAAAAGGTGCACCTGACAGAGATGGGAGGCGGGAAAGGAATATCTCCCCTCCCCCCATATCTGACATTTCTGTAACCTGGGCGGAGATCACAGATGGTAAAGATCTCGATTATTGCTTCCCTGGTTGGGTTATTCCTGTACAGGCTCTAGAAGTATCGTCTCACAATGGGAGGGGTCCAGGCAGAATGTCACATTTGTGTCGCCAATTTTTTCAATGAAAGTCTTAGTTTGGGGCGTCCATCCTGGGAGGGCGACACCATCGCTGTGACATTTGGGTAGAACTGTGAATAGTGGTGGTGGGAAAATCTCACTGCTGGACACAAACATTGGCAACATTTGTTGCAAAAAATTTCCTGTGTGCTGGATAACTTTATACTCAGATTTTTCCGGCACAGGAAAGTCTTGCATGCGCATCCCGCACATACAAATAGAGAACTAAAAACCATAAATCTATAAAGCGCGTGAAGCAGACGTTGGCCGTAGCGCAGTCCGGGGGATAATGAACTCCTTGCTCAGCTTGTACAATAGGTGAGAAGATTTAGTAATGTGGGTGACTGTCACTTTAATTAACTCCTTCCTTCTCCTGGAGAAGTGAAATTGAATTGAACCCGCAGAGCGCCGGGCGCGGAGAATGGCGGCTCAGTGAGTACAGGGCTGGGCTCAGGGTGGAGGAAGAGGAAGAGCGAGGAGGGAGGAGGGGAGGAGAGGAGGAGAGGAGAGGAGAGGAGAGGAGTACACTCCTGGGGACTCATCACCATCCACACACTGGAGGAGAAGGTAGGAGAGAGTCTCATGCCACCTATCAGGGTTCTTCTCCAACTACCAACCCTGTGCCAGGAACAAACTTCTCCAGGATCAGTAGCCAGTGCAGGGGGCACCCAGTACCAGGCGGGTATAGAGGTAGCAGGTGCTTATAGAGGCACCGGAAGGATATATAGGTGCGAGGAGGGTATAGAGGCACCAGGGGAGTATTGGGGTACCTAGGGTACTGTATATATAGGCACTGTGAGGGTACAGAGGTGCCCAGGATCGATAGTGGCACAAGGAAGTGTAGAGGCACCAAGAGATTCTAGGAGGGTATAGGGGCAGAAGGTCAGTATATAGGCAATAGGAGGGTGTAGAGGTACAAGGTGGGTATATATGCAGCGGGGGGGGGGAGATATAGACACAGAAAGGTATATAGGTATCAGGAGGGTATATAGGCACTGGGATATTATTGAGATACTAGGAAGGTATAGAGGCACCAGGGGATTAAAAAGGTACCAGGAGGGTATATAGGCACCAGCAGGGCATGGAGGTAACAGAAGGGTACGTAGGCATGAAGAGGATATAGATGCACCAAGAAGGTATATAGGTATCAGGAGGGTATATAAGTCCCGGGGGGGTATATAGGTGTCGGGAGGGTATATAAGTCCCGGGGGGGGGGGGTATATAGGTGTTGGGAGGGTATATAAGTCCCGGGGGGGTATATAGGTGTCGGGAGGGTATATAAGTCCCGGGGGGTATATAGGTGTCGGGAGGGTATATAAGACCCGGGCGGGTATATAGGTGACGGGATGGTATATACCGTAAGTCCTGGGAGAGTATATAGGTGTCGGGAGGGTATATAGACATGGATCCCAATCTCCTAATTCGCTTTGTATCAACAACTTAAAACTTCTAGAAATAGAAATATTTTTAAATCATATAAACTTTCACTATTTATTATTATGACATCCAGAACATTCTTTGCATATTTTATTCTAAGATTTCCATAATGTTCAGTAATAATATTCAGTATCGCAGAATGGGGATCGGAGAGATGGGGATCGGAGGGGATCGGGGGGATGGGGATCAGAGGGATGGAGATTGTAGAGATTGGAGCGATAGGGATCGGAGAGATCAGAGGGATGGGTATCGGAGGGATTGAGATTGGAGGGATGAGGATCAGAGGGATGGGGATCGGAGGGATCGAGATTGGAGGGATGGGGATTGGAGGGATGGGGATCGGAGAGATGGTGATTGGAAGGAATCGAGATTGGAGGAATGGGGATCGGAGGGATGGGGATCAGAGGGATGGGGATCAGAGGGATCGAGATGGGAGGGATGGGGATCGGAGGGATCGAGATTGGAGGGATGGGGATTGGAGGGATGGGGATTGGAGGGATGGGGATCGGAGAGATCGGAGGGATGGGGATCGGAGGGATGGGGATCGGAGAGATTGGAGGGATGGGGATCGGAGGGATGGGGATCGGAGAGATCGGAGGGATGGGGATCGGAGGGATGGGGATCGGAGAGATCGGAGGGATGGGGATTGGAGGGATGGGGATCAGAGAGATCGGAGGGATGGGGATCGGAGAGATCGGAGGGATGGGGATCGGAGGGATCGAGATTGGAGGGATCGGGGATCGGAGGGATGGGGATCGGAGAGATTGGAGGGATGGGGATCGGAGGGATGGGGATCGGAGAGATTGGAGGGATGGGGATCGGAGGGATGGGGATCGGAGAGATTGGAGGGATGGGGATCGGAGGGATGGGGATCGGAGAGATCGGAGGAATGGGGATCGGAGGGATGGGGATCAGAGAGATCGGACGGATGGGGATCGGAGAGATCGAGGGGATGGGGATCGGAGGGATGGGGACCGGAGAGATCGGAGGGATGGGGATCGGAGGGATGGGGATCTGAGAGAACGAGGGGATGAAGATCGGAGGGACGGGGATCGGAGAGATCGGAGGGATGGGGATCGGAGAGATTGGAGGGATGAGGATCGGAGGGATGGGGATCGGAGGGATGGGGATCGGAGGGATGGGGATCGGAGAGATCGGAGGGATGGGGATCGGAGGGATGGGGATCGGAGTGATCGGAGGGATGGGGATCGGAGGGATGGGGATCGGAGAGATCGGATGGATGGGGATCGGAGGGATGGGGATCGGAGAGATCGAGGGGATGGGGATCGGAGGGATGGGGATCGGAGAGATCGGTAGGATGGGGATCGAGGGGATGGGGATCAGAGGGATGGGGATCGGAGAGATTGGAGGGATGGGGATCAGAGAGATTGGAGGGATGGGGATTGGAGGGATGGGGATCGGAGGGATGGGGATCGGAGGGATGGGGATCGGAGAGATCCGAGGGATGGGGATCGGAAAGATCGGAGGGATTGGGATCGGAGGGATGGGGATCGGAGGGATCGAGATTGGAGGGATGGGGATTGGAGGGATGGGGATTGGAGGGAAGGGGATCAGAGAGATCGGAGGGATGGGGATCGGAGAGATCGGAGGGATGGGGATCGGAGGGATGGGGATTGGAGAGATCGAGGGGATGGGGATCGGAGGGATGGGGATCGGAGAGATGGGAGGGATGGGGATCGGAGGGATGGGGATCGGAGAGATCGAGGGGATGGGGATCGGAGGGATGGGGATCGGAGAGATCGGAGGAATGGGGATCGGAGAGATGGGAGGGATGGGGATCGGACGGATGGGGATCGGAGTGATCGGAGGGATGGGGATCGGAGGGATGGGGATCGGAGGGATGGGGATTGGAGTGATCAGAGGGATGGGGATCGGAGGGATGGGGATCGGAGGGATGGGGATCGGAGTGATCGGAGGGATGGGGATCGGAGGGATGGGGATCGGAGGGATGGGGATCGGAGAGATCGGAGGGATGGGGATCGGAGGGATGGGGATCGGAGTGATCGGAGGGATGGGGATCGGAGGGATGGGGATCGGAGTGATGGGGATCGGAGTGATGGGGATCGGAGTGATGGGGATCGGAGGGATGGGGATCAGAGTGATGGAGATCGGAGGGATGGGGATCGGAGTGATGGGGATCGGAGTGATCGGAGGGATGGGGATCGGAGGGATGGGGATCGCAGTGATCGGAGGGATGGGGATTGGAGTGATCAGAGGGATGGGGATCGGAGGGATGGGGATCGGAGGGATGGGGATCAGAGGGATGGGGATTGGAGTGATCAGAGGGATGGGGATCGGAGGGATGGGGATCGGAGGGATGGGGATCGGAGTGATCGGAGGGATGGGGATCAGAGGGATGGGGATCGGAGGGATGGGGATCGGAGGGATGGGGATCGGAGGGATGGGGATCGGAGGGATGGGGATCGGAGAGATCGGAGGGATGGGGATCGGAGGGATGGGGATCGGAGTGATCGGAGGGATGGGGATCGGAGGGATGGGGATCGGAGTGATGGGGATCGGAGTGATCGGAGGGATGGGGATCGGAGGGATGGGGATCGGAGAGATCGGAGGGATGGGGATCGGAGGGATGGGGATCGGAGTGATCAGAGGGATGGGGATCGGAGGGATGGGGATCGGAGTGATGGGGATCGGAGTGATGGGGATCGGAGGGATGGGGATCGGAGGGATGGGGATCAGAGTGATGGGGATCGGAGGGATGGGGATCGGAGTGATGGGGATCGGAGTGATCGGAGGGATGGGGATCGGAGGGATGGGGATCGCAGTGATCGGAGGGATGGGGATTGGAGTGATCAGAGGGATGGGGATCGGAGGGATGGGGATCGGAGGGATGGGGATCGGAGTGATCGGAGGGATGGGGATCAGAGGGATGGGGATCGGAGGGATGGGGATCGGAGGGATGGGGATCGGAGGGATGGGGATCGGAGAGATCGGAGGGATGGGGATCGGAGGGATGGGGATCGGAGTGATCGGAGGGATGGGGATCGGAGGGATGGGGATCGGAGTGATGGGGATCGGAGTGATCGGAGGGATGGGGATCGGAGGGATGGGGATCGGAGGGATGGGGATCAGAGTGATGGGGATCGGAGGGATGGGGATCGGAGTGATGGGGATCGGAGTGATCGGAGGGATGGGGATCGGAGGGATGGGGATCGCAGTGATCGGAGGGATGGGGATCGGAGGGATGGGGATCGGAGTGATCGGAGGGATGGGGATCGGAGGGATGGGGATCGCAGTGATCGGAGGGATGGGGATCGGAGGGATGGGGATCGGACGGATGGGGATCGGAGGGATGGGGATCGGAGGGATGGGGATCGGAGTGATGGGGATCGGAGGGATGGGGATCGGAGGGATGGGGATCGGAGTGATCGGAGGGATGGGGATCGGAGGGATGGGGATCGGAGTGATCGGAGGGATGGGGATCGGAGGGATGGGGATCGGAGTGATCGGAGGGATGGGGATCGGAGTGATCGGAGGGATGGGGATCGGAGGGATGGGGATCGGAGGGATGGGGATCGGAGTGATGGGGATCGGAGGGATGGGGATCGGAGGGATGGGGATCGGAGGGATGGGGATCGGAGGGATGGGGATCGGAGTGATCGGAGGGATGGGGATCGGAGTGATGGGGATCGGAGGGATGGGGATCGGAGGGATGGGGATCGGAGTGATCGGAGGGATGGGGATCGGAGGGATGGGGATCGGAGGGTGGATTGTGGCGGAGTGATACAGGAAATTCTTGGATGAGGTGGGACAGTTCCTGAGCTCCGAGCTGCTGCCGAGTGACGGTTGGTAAACAGGGAGAGGAGGGATGTTTGGCACTCGTTCTTCTTCGTTCTTCTTCGTTCTTCTTCTTTCGGACTGCACAGATCTATATCAATACATGGAAAACAGTAAATCCCCCTCTGCTATATCTACTTAACCCACTAAGTGAACTCCTGTGTAGTCCCGGGGACTGTGATTGGTCGGAGGGCCCATGGAAAGGCCAATTCATGAATAAAGGGAAAAGAGTGGACAGAAGAATGGAGGGTGGTTTCGGGGGGTGCAGGGAAGGGGGTGCAGGGAAGGGGGTGCAGGGAAGGGGGTGCAGGGAAGGGGGTGCAGGGAAGGGGGTGCACTCTATCCCCGGAGAAGAACACTCCAGAGCCAATCCCTTCTCATAATGCAGCTGAAAGGTGGTTGATCCTGAGGTCCAATATTTTGTCAAATAAAGCAATTTTATCATTGCCGAGAGATGTTCATTTATCATTATCCGTTATAGTTTGGATGTTTGCGGGTGGAAAGGGATCGTTGGGGACTTCTAAGATTTGGCTGTGGATATTCTCGCTGCTACGAATATGAAGGTTATGAGTCTCCTCCGCTGGGCGTCCCACCAGTGTCTGTGGAGGTGATTTCATGAGGTTCTCTTGGCTCAATGAATATATGAAGTTGTGACTATCCAGAACCTTCGCACTTTCGGGCATTTCCACCACATGAGGAACATGGTGCCATCCGTGCCACATCCTCTGAAGCACTGCAGGGAGGCCCCCGGGACACCCTCACCGGGACCATGTACCCATAGCGCCCAACTGTCCCAGATTCGGAGCAATGTCCCTCTGTCCCAGATTCCTCCTCATTTGTCCCTCATTCCTCCTCATTTGTCCCTCATTCCTCCTCATTTGTCCCTCATTCCTCCTCATTTGTCCCTCATTCTTCCTCATTTCTCCTCATTTGTCCTTCATTCCTCCTCATTTGTCCCTCATTTCTCCTCATTTATCCCTCATTCCTCCTCATTTGTCCCTCATTCCTCCTCATTTGTCCCTCATTCCTCCTCATTTGTCCCTCATTCCTCCTCATTTGTCCCTCATTCCTCCTCATTTGTCCCTCATTCCTCCTCATTTGTCCCTCATTTCTCCTCATTTGTCCCTCATTCCTCCTCATTTCTCCTCATTTGTCCCTCATTCCTCCTCATTTGTCCCTCATTTCTCCTTATTTCTCCTCATTTGTCCCTCATTTCTCCTAATTTCTCCTCATTTGTCCCTCATTTCTCCTCATTTCTCCTCATTTGTCCCTCATTCCTCCTCATTTGTCCCTCATTTCTCCTTATTTCTCCTCATTTGTCCCTCATTTCTCCTCATTTCTCCTCATTTGTCCCTCATTCCTCCTCATTTGTCCCTCATTTCTCCTTATTTCTCCTCATTTGTCCCTCATTTCTCCTAATTTCTCCTCATTTGTCCCTCATTCCTCCTCATTTGTCCCTCATGTTGCTCTGATCTCTATAGTTGTATATAAAATACACTTTTTATATTTCAGAAATTGTTTCCCAGAACTAAACCTTTCGTCCAATTTCTAAATTGCTGCATTTCTACATTTTAAAAGCCGATATAAAGGAATATTAGTGGTAAAAAAGT
Organism: Lithobates clamitans; assembly: GCA_037952925.1. Classification (NCBI taxonomy): domain Eukaryota; kingdom Metazoa; phylum Chordata; class Amphibia; order Anura; family Ranidae; genus Lithobates; species Lithobates clamitans. The sequence goes on from JBBGZY010002833.1 coordinate 121,230, forward strand.
CCTTGTTGATTTAATGAACCTTTTTTTGGACAATTCTCCTTAAAGGGGGCGTGGCAGGGGGCGTGTCCTACATACATTTGTTAGTAGGTGTCCCTCACTCCCATCTCAGAATGTTGGGAGGTGTGAGATGAACCCCCCAATCAAGACTTTAGAATTGGCCTCTATCAGGAGGTATTAATGTCTGATCTGCATGCGCGCTCTACCATTCTACTTCACTCTTCACATTCCTGGTTTCTACATCCGGCTCCCATTATTACATATAGAAAATCTTTCTAGAAGTGGAGGAGAAAATACTGTCGTGTATGTGATATGTGGTCAGATATGTGGTCGGATATGTGGTCAGATATGTGGTCGGATATGTGGTCAGATATGTGGTCGGATATGTGGTCGGAAATGTGGTCAGATATGTGGTCAGATATGTGATCGGATATGTGGTCGGATATGTGATCGGATATGTGATCGGATATGTGGTCGGATATGTGGTCGGATATGTGGTCAGATATGTGGTCAGATATGTGGTCGGATATGTGGTCAGATATGTGATCGGATATGTGATCGGATATGTGGTCAGATATGTGGTCGGATATGTGGTCAGATATGTGGTCGGATATGTGGTCGGATATGTGGTCAGATACGTGGTCAGATATGTGATCGGATATGTGGTCGGATATGTGGTCGGATATGTGGTCAGATATGTGGTCAGATATGTGGTCGGATATGTGGTCGGATATGTAGTCGGATATGTGGTCAGATATGTGGTCAGATATGTGGTCGGATATGTGATCGGATATGTGGTCGGATATGTGGTCGGATATGTGGTCAGATATGTGGTCGGATATGTAGTCGGATATGTGGTCAGATATGTAGTCGGATATGTGGTCAGATATGTGGTCAGATATGTGGTCGGATATGTGGTCAGATATGTAGTCGGATATGTGGTCAGATATGTGGGATATGTGGTCGGATATGTGGTCGGATATGTGGTCGGATATGTGGTCAGATATGTAGTCGGATATGTGGTCGGATATGTGGTCAGATATGTGGTCAGATATGTGGTCGGATATGTAGTCGGATATGTGGTCAGATATGTGGTCAGATATGTGGTCGGATATGTGGTCGGATATGTGGTCGGATATGTGGTCAGATATGTGGTCGGATATGTAGTCAGATATGTAGTCGGATATGTGGTCAGATATGTGGTCGGATATGTGGTCGGATATGTGGTCAGATATGTGGTCAGATATGTGGTCAGATATGTGGTCAGATATGTAGTCAGATATGTGGTCGGATATGTGGTCAGATATGTAGTCGGATATGTGGTCAGATATGTGGTCGGATATGTGGTCAGATATGTGGTCGGATATGTGGTCGGATATGTGGTCGGATATGTGGTCGGATATGTGGTCGGATATGTAGTCGGATATGTGGTCGGATATGTGGTCGGATATGTAGTCGGATATGTGGTCGGATATGTGGTCGGATATGTAGTCAGATATGTGGTCGGATATGTGGTCGGATATGTAGTCAGATATGTGGTCGGATATGTGGTCGGATATGTAGTCGGATATGTGGTCGGATATGTGGTCGGATATGTAGTCGGATATGTGGTCGGATATGTGGTCGGATATGTAGTCAGATATGTGGTCGGATATGTGGTCGGATATGTGGTCGGATATGTGGTCAGATATGTGGTCAGATATGTGGTCGGTGTGTTTGTGGAAAGTCCTGCAGAAATCTTCCCTTGAGGTGGATGTGGTCAGTTCAGAGGTGCGATTTGTCGCCAAGAAATGCGCTATCTGCGTGTAGCGATATAGTTCTGTGTTGGGGGGATGGGACTTCTCCTCAATGGACACAGAGATCTGCGATTCGTATCAAACCCTTATTAGTCCACCATGTAAAATCATGAGGATGAAGACCTGGGGGGGAGGGGAGGATTATCAAGCAATGGAGCCAGTGGGGTGTGTAGGGATTTAAATCCATGCGTGGCGGGTCTATAATTGTTATCATAGGTGTATTTTATATGATAGAGACAGAATATCAACCAAAAATCCAGAAAAATCACACAATACAAATGTTATAAATGGAGTAAAATAAGTATTTGCTCCCCTTAGTAGTTGGTGGAGAAACCCTTGTTGGTGATCACAGAGGTCAGACGTTTCTTGTAGGTGGTGATCAGTTTCCACACATCTCAGGAGGGATTTTCTCTTCTTTACAGATCTTCTCTAAATCCTGAAGGTTTCTTGGCAACTCGAAGTTTCAGCTCCTCCATACATTTTCTATAGGATTAAGGTCTGGAGACTGGATAGGCCACTCCATGACCTTAATGTGCTTCTTCTTGAGCCCCTCCCTTGTTGCCTTGGCGATATGTTTTGGGTCATTGTCATGCTGGAAGACCCATCCATGACCCATCTTCAGTGTTCTGGATGAGGGAAGAAGGTTCTCCTCCAAGATCTTACAATACATGGCCCCGCCCATTGACTTAGGGTCATAGTCACCATTTTTCTTCCTCCAAACACGGCGAGTTGAGTTAATGCCAAAGAGCTGAATTTTGGTCTCATCTGACCACAGAACTTTCTCCTTCTCTGAATCATTTAGATGTTCATTGGCCTGACTGTCCATGTGTCTTCATGAGGAGGAGGACTCACCGTGTTTGGAGGAAGAAAAATGGTGACTATGACCCTAAGAACATCATCCCTACAGTCACACCTTCATCCCTACAGTCACATCATCATCCCTACAGTCACATCATCCCTACAGTCACACCATCCCTACAGTCACACATCATCCCTACAGTCACACATCATCCCTACAGTCACACCTCATCCCTACAGTCACACCCCATCCCTACAGTCACACATCATCCCTACAGTCACACCCCATCCCTACAGTCACACATCATCCCTACAGTCACACATCATCCCTACAGTCACACCTCATCCCTACAGTCACATCATATCTACAGTCACACACCATCCCTACAGTCACATCATCCCTACAGTCACATCATCCCTACAGTCACACATCATCCCTACAGTCACACACCATCCCTACAGTCACACATCATCCCTACAGTCACACACCATCCCTACAGTCACATCATCCCTACAGTCACACACCATCCCTACAGTCACACATCATCCCTACAGTCACATCATCCCTACAGTCACACATCATCCCTACAGTCACATCATCCCTACAGTCACACACCATCCCTACAGTCACACATCATCCCTACAGTCACACCTCATCCCTACAGTCACACATCATCCCTACAGTCACACCTCATCCCTACAGTCACATCATCCCTACAGTCACACATCATCCCTACAGTCACACATCATCCCTACAGTCACACATCATCCCTACAGTCACATCATCCCTACAGTCACACATCATCCCTACAGTCACATCATCCCTACAGTCACATCATCCCTACAGTCACACATCATCCCTACAGTCACACCATCCCTACAGTCACATCATCCCTACAGTCACACATCATCCCTACAGTCACATCATCCCTACAGTCACACACCATCCCTACAGTCACACATCATCCCTACAGTCACACATCATCCCTACAGTCACATCATCATCCCTACAGTCACATCATCCCTACAGTCACACATCATCCCTACAGTCACACCCCATCCCTACAGTCACACACCATCCCTACAGTCACACCCCATCCCTACAGTCACATCATCCCTACAGTCACATCATCCCTACAGTCACACATCATCCCTACAGTCACACACCATCCCTACAGTCACATCATCCCTACAGTCACACATCATCCCTACAGTCACACCCCATCCCTACAGTCACACACCATCCCTACAGTCACACCCCATCCCTACAGTCACATCATCCCTACAGTCACATCATCCCTACAGTCACATCATCCCTACAGTCACACATCATCCCTACAGTCATCCCTACAGTCACACACGGAGGTGGAAACATGATGCTTTGGGGTGTTTCTCTGATAAAGGTTCAGGCCCACTTTGCCACATTGAGGGGCCAATGGACGGGACCATGTATTGTAAGATCTTGGAGGAGAACCTTCTTCCCTCATCCAGAACACTGAAGATGGGTCATGGATGGGTCTTCCAGCATGACAATGACCCAAAACATATCACCAAGGCAACAAAGGAGGGGCTCAGGAAGAAGCACATGAAGGTCATGGAGTGGCCTATCCAGTCTCCAGACCTTAATCCTATAGAAAATGTATGGAGGAGATGAAACTTCGAGTGGCCAAGAAACCTTCAGGATTTAGAGAAGATCTGTAAAGAAGAGAAAATCCCTCCTGAGATGTGTGGAAACTGATCACCACCTACAAGAAACGTCTGACCTCTGTGATCACCAACAAGGGTTTCTCCACCAACTACTAAGGGGATCAAATACTTATTTTACTCCATTTATAACATTTGTATTGTGTGATTTTTCTGGATTTTTGGATGATATTCCGTCTCTATCATATAAAATACACCTATGATAAAAATTATAGACCCTTCATTTCTATGTAAGTTAACGACCTTACACAATCCGCAGGGGAGACGATCGTTATTTTCCCCTCTGTATTAATTATAATAAATAAAATATAAATATAAAATAATTTTAATTATTAATATTTTTTATTTCTTTCCGCCTGGTGATCCTGCCAGTAACACACTTCCTGTCCTAGGGTGACAACACTCACTATACTATATACTTCTGGAGGAAGAGCGTTATCATGCTAGAAAAGGACTACAGAACACCTTTACTCTATTATGTGGAGATGTAGAAGGGGGGAGGTGTTCTGTAGTCCTGCCCTAGGGTGACAACACTCACTGTACTCTATTTATGGAGGACCAGCATTGTCATCCTAAGACAGGACTACAGAACAACTTCATTATGTGGAGATGAGGAAAGGGGGAGGTGTTCTGTAGACTTGTCATCGGTGACAACACTCTCTGTACTGTATCTGTGGAGAAGCAGCGTTGTCACCTTATGGTAGTACTACAGAACACCTCCTTCTTTCCTTATCTCTACAGCATAGGGTAGAGGTGTTCTGTAAGCACAGGAAGTTATTGGCTCGCTGGGTTTCTGGCGGGATCAGCGGCTATTTTTTTCTATTTATTGAAGAGATGTAACAAAACCAAAGGGAGCCAATGGGAGAAGATCATTGTTGGGTTCATACATACTTGTGCCAAATGGCTGAGAAGAGGAACTTCAGATTGGCTAATTCTAGCCCCACCCCCTTACAGCACCGCCATCTTTGAAAGTCCCTAGAAGAGACCTTCGCCACATCTGCGGGGTCTTCCATGTGCCAACACGGCGCTGTTCTGGAGATCCCGGATCTGTGCATGCCTGGGGAAGAATTCCGAGCTTGTGCAAATGTGGCAAAGATCTCTTCCGGGACTTTCAAAGATGGCGGCGCAAGTGAGAGGGGGCGGGGCTAGCATTACCTGGACTGAAATACCTCTTTAAAAATATGTGAAGCATTCACACCGGTGTTCTATCAGATTGTGTGATGGAACTGACATTCCCACCAAATAATACTTACCGCGCATGCGCGATGCGCTCCACACACTCCATGATCTGTCAGAACACCTGCATTCAGAAGAAGGCAGCGGACATCTTACTACACCCAGCCACATCTTAAATTTCATTAATTGTAGCAACAAAGTGAGTGCATATAAATAAATATATTACAGTGACATCTGTGATGCTGTTTGGATGTTACATTGTGAAAGAAGCTGGACGCCAGCAGGAGGAAGGTGGCGGAGGCCATGTTGGTACACCCAGCAGTAGGAAGGTGGCGGAGGCCATGTTGGTACACCCAGCAGTAGGAAGGTGGCGGAGGCCATGTTGGTACACCCAGCAGTAGGAAGGTGGCGGAGGCCATGTTGGTACACCCAGCAGGAGGAAGGTGACGGGGGCCATGTTGGTACACCCAGCAGGAGGAAGGTGGAGGAGGCCATGTTGGTACACCCAGCAGGAGGAAGGTGGCGGAGGCCATGTTGGTACACCCCGCAGTAGGAAGGTGGCGGAGGCCATGTTGGTACACCCCGCAGTAGGAAGGTGGCGGAGGCCATGTTGGTACATCCAGCAGGAGGAAGGTGGCGGAGGCCATGTTGGTACATCCAGCAGTAGGAAGGTGGCGAAGGCCATGTTGGTACACCCAGCAGTAGGAAGGTGGCGGAGGCCATGTTGGTACACCCAGCAGTAGGAAGGTGGCGGAGGCCATGTTGGTACACCCAGCAGTAGGAAGGTGGCGGAGGCCATGCTGGTACACCCAGCAGGAGGAAGGTGGCGGAGGCCATGTTGGTACACCCAGCAGGAGGAAGGTTGCGGAGGCCATGTTGGTACACCCAGCAGGAGGAAGGTGGCGGAGGCCATGTTGGTATACCCCGCAGTAGGAAGGTGGCGGAGGCCATGTTAGTACACCCAGCAGGAGGAAGGTGGCGGAGGCCATGTTGGTACACCCAGCAGGAGGAAGGTGGCGGAGGCCATGTTGGTACATCCAGCAGGAGGAAGGTGACGGGGGCCATGTTGGTACACCCAGCAGGAGGAAGGTGGCGGAGGTCATGTTGGTACACCCCGCAGTAAGAAGGTGGCGGAGGCCATGTTGGTACACCAAGCAGGAGAAAGGTGGCAGAGGCCATGTTGGTACACCCAGCAGGAGGAAGGTGGCGGAGGCCATGTTGGTACACCCAGCAGGAGGAAGGTGGCGGAGGCCATGTTGGTACACCCAGCAGGAGGAAGGTGACGGGGGCCATGTTGGTACACCCAGCAGGAGGAAGGTGGCGGAGGCCATGTTGGTACACCCCGCAGTAAGAAGGTGGTGGAGGCCATGTTGGTACACCAAGCAGGAGAAAGGTGGCGGAGGCCATGTTGGTACACTCAGCAGTAGGAAGGTGGCGGAGGCCATGTTGGTACACCCAGCAGTAGGAAGGTGTCGAAGGCCATGTTGGTACACCCAGCAGTAGGAAGGTGTCGAAGGCCATGTTGGTACACCCAGCAGTAGGAAGGTGGTGGAGGCCATGTTGGTACACCCAGCAGGAGGAAGGTGGCGGAGGCCATGTTGGTACACCCAGCAGTAGGAAGGTGGTGGAGGCCATGTTGGTACACCAAGCAGGAGGAAGGTGGCGGAGGCCATGTTGGTACACCCAGTAGGAGGAAGGTGGCGGAGGCCATGTTGGTACACCCAGTAGGAGGAAGGTGGCGGAGGCCATGTTGGTACACCCCGCAGTAAGAAGGTGGCAGAGGCCATGTTGGTACACCAAGCAGGAGAAAGGTGGCGGAGGCCATGTTGGTACACCCAGCAGGAGGAAGGTGGCGGAGGCCATGTTGGTACACCCAGCAGGAGGAAGGTGGCGGAGGCCATGTTGGTACACCCAGCAGGAGGAAGGTGGCGGAGGCCATGTTGGTACACCCAGCAGGAGGAAGGTGGCGGAGGCCATGTTGGTACACCCAGCAGTAGGAAGGTGGCGGAGGCCATGTTGGTACACCCAGCAGGAGGAAGGTGACGGGGGCCATGTTGGTACACCCAGCAGGAGGAAGGTGGCGGAGGCCATGTTGGTACACCCAGCAGTAGGAAGGTGGCGGAGGCCATGTTGGTACACCCAGCAGTAGGAAGGTGGCGGAGGCCATGTTGGTACACCCAGCAGGAGGAAGGTGACGGGGGCCATGTTGGTACACCCAGCAGGAGGAAGGTGGCGGAGGCCATGTTGGTACACCCAGCAGTAGGAAGGTGGCGGAGGCCATGTTGGTACATCCAGCAGGAGGAAGGTGACGGGGGCCATGTTGGTACACCCAGCAGGAGGAAGGTGGAGGAGGCCATGTTGGTACACCCAGCAGGAGGAAGGTGGCGGAGGCCATGTTGGTACACCCAGCAGTAGGAAGGTGGCGGAGGCCATGTTGGTACACCCAGCAGTAGGAAGGTGGCGGAGGCCATGTTGGTACACCCAGCAGTAGGAAGGTGGCGGAGGCCATGTTGGTACACCCAGCAGGAGGAAGGTGACGGGGGCCATGTTGGTACACCCAGCAGGAGGAAGGTGGAGGAGGCCATGTTGGTACACCCAGCAGGAGGAAGGTGGCGGAGGCCATGTTGGTACACCCCGCAGTAGGAAGGTGGCGGAGGCCATGTTGGTACACCCCGCAGTAGGAAGGTGGCGGAGGCCATGTTGGTACATCCAGCAGGAGGAAGGTGGCGGAGGCCATGTTGGTACATCCAGCAGTAGGAAGGTGGCGAAGGCCATGTTGGTACACCCAGCAGTAGGAAGGTGGCGGAGGCCATGTTGGTACACCCAGCAGTAGGAAGGTGGCGGAGGCCATGTTGGTACACCCAGCAGTAGGAAGGTGGCGGAGGCCATGCTGGTACACCCAGCAGGAGGAAGGTGGCGGAGGCCATGTTGGTACACCCAGCAGGAGGAAGGTTGCGGAGGCCATGTTGGTACACCCAGCAGGAGGAAGGTGGCGGAGGCCATGTTGGTATACCCCGCAGTAGGAAGGTGGCGGAGGCCATGTTGGTACACCCAGCAGGAGGAAGGTGGCGGAGGCCATGTTGGTACACCCAGCAGGAGGAAGGTGGCGGAGGCCATGTTGGTACATCCAGCAGGAGGAAGGTGACGGGGGCCATGTTGGTACACCCAGCAGGAGGAAGGTGGCGGAGGTCATGTTGGTACACCCCGCAGTAAGAAGGTGGCGGAGGCCATGTTGGTACACCAAGCAGGAGAAAGGTGGCAGAGGCCATGTTGGTACACCCAGCAGGAGGAAGGTGGCGGAGGCCATGTTGGTACACCCAGCAGGAGGAAGGTGGCGGAGGCCATGTTGGTACACCCAGCAGGAGGAAGGTGACGGGGGCCATGTTGGTACACCCAGCAGGAGGAAGGTGGCGGAGGCCATGTTGGTACACCCCGCAGTAAGAAGGTGGTGGAGGCCATGTTGGTACACCAAGCAGGAGAAAGGTGGCGGAGGCCATGTTGGTACACCCAGCAGTAGGAAGGTGGCGGAGGCCATGTTGGTACACCCAGCAGTAGGAAGGTGTCGAAGGCCATGTTGGTACACCCAGCAGTAGGAAGGTGTCGAAGGCCATGTTGGTACACCCAGCAGTAGGAAGGTGGTGGAGGCCATGTTGGTACACCCAGCAGGAGGAAGGTGGCGGAGGCCATGTTGGTACACCCAGCAGTAGGAAGGTGGTGGAGGCCATGTTGGTACACCAAGCAGGAGGAAGGTGGCGGAGGCCATGTTGGTACACCCAGTAGGAGGAAGGTGGCGGAGGCCATGTTGGTACACCCAGTAGGAGGAAGGTGGCGGAGGCCATGTTGGTACACCCAGCAGGAGAAAGGTGGCGGAGGCCATGTTGGTACACCCCGCAGTAAGAAGGTGGCAGAGGCCATGTTGGTACACCAAGCAGGAGAAAGGTGGCGGAGGCCATGTTGGTACACCCAGCAGGAGGAAGGTGGCGGAGGCCATGTTGGTACACCCAGCAGGAGGAAGGTGGCGGAGGCCATGTTGGTACACCCAGCAGGAGGAAGGTGGCGGAGGCCATGTTGGTACACCCAGCAGGAGGAAGGTGGCGGAGGCCATGTTGGTACACCCAGCAGTAGGAAGGTGGCGGAGGCCATGTTGGTACACCCAGCAGGAGGAAGGTGACGGGGGCCATGTTGGTACACCCAGCAGGAGGAAGGTGGCGGAGGCCATGTTGGTACACCCAGCAGTAGGAAGGTGGCGGAGGCCATGTTGGTACACCCAGCAGTAGGAAGGTGGCGGAGGCCATGTTGGTACACCCAGCAGGAGGAAGGTGACGGGGGCCATGTTGGTACACCCAGCAGGAGGAAGGTGGCGGAGGCCATGTTGGTACACCCAGCAGTAGGAAGGTGGCGGAGGCCATGTTGGTACATCCAGCAGGAGGAAGGTGACGGGGGCCATGTTGGTACACCCAGCAGGAGGAAGGTGGAGGAGGCCATGTTGGTACACCCAGCAGGAGGAAGGTGGCGGAGGCCATGTTGGTACACCCCGCAGTAGGAAGGTGGCGGAGGCCATGTTGGTACACCCCGCAGTAGGAAGGTGGCGGAGGCCATGTTGGTACATCCAGCAGGAGGAAGGTGGCGGAGGCCATGTTGGTACATCCAGCAGTAGGAAGGTGGCGAAGGCCATGTTGGTACACCCAGCAGTAGGAAGGTGGCGGAGGCCATGTTGGTACACCCAGCAGTAGGAAGGTGGCGGAGGCCATGTTGGTACACCCAGCAGTAGGAAGGTGGCGGAGGCCATGCTGGTACACCCAGCAGGAGGAAGGTGGCGGAGGCCATGTTGGTACACCCAGCAGGAGGAAGGTGGCGGAGGCCATGTTGGTACACCCAGCAGGAGGAAGGTGGCGGAGGCCATGTTGGTATACCCCGCAGTAGGAAGGTGGCGGAGGCCATGTTGGTACACCCAGCAGGAGGAAGGTGGCGGAGGCCATGTTGGTACACCCAGCAGGAGGAAGGTGGCGGAGGCCATGTTGGTACATCCAGCAGGAGGAAGGTGACGGGGGCCATGTTGGTACACCCAGCAGGAGGAAGGTGGCGGAGGTCATGTTGGTACACCCCGCAGTAAGAAGGTGGCGGAGGCCATGTTGGTACACCAAGCAGGAGAAAGGTGGCAGAGGCCATGTTGGTACACCCAGCAGGAGGAAGGTGGCGGAGGCCATGTTGGTACACCCAGCAGGAGGAAGGTGGCGGAGGCCATGTTGGTACACCCAGCAGGAGGAAGGTGACGGGGGCCATGTTGGTACACCCAGCAGGAGGAAGGTGGCGGAGGCCATGTTGGTACACCCCGCAGTAAGAAGGTGGTGGAGGCCATGTTGGTACACCAAGCAGGAGAAAGGTGGCGGAGGCCATGTTGGTACACCCAGCAGTAGGAAGGTGGCGGAGGCCATGTTGGTACACCCAGCAGTAGGAAGGTGTCGAAGGCCATGTTGGTACACCCAGCAGTAGGAAGGTGTCGAAGGCCATGTTGGTACACCCAGCAGTAGGAAGGTGGTGGAGGCCATGTTGGTACACCCAGCAGGAGGAAGGTGGCGGAGGCCATGTTGGTACACCCAGCAGTAGGAAGGTGGTGGAGGCCATGTTGGTACACCAAGCAGGAGGAAGGTGGCGGAGGCCATGTTGGTACACCCAGTAGGAGGAAGGTGGCGGAGGCCATGTTGGTACACCCAGTAGGAGGAAGGTGGCGGAGGCCATGTTGGTACACCCAGCAGGAGAAAGGTGGCGGAGGCCATGTTGGTACACCCCGCAGTAAGAAGGTGGCAGAGGCCATGTTGGTACACCAAGCAGGAGAAAGGTGGCGGAGGCCATGTTGGTACACCCAGCAGGAGGAAGGTGGCGGAGGCCATGTTGGTACACCCAGCAGGAGGAAGGTGGCGGAGGCCATGTTGGTACACCCAGCAGGAGGAAGGTGGCGGAGGCCATGTTGGTACACCCAGCAGGAGGAAGGTGGCGGAGGCCATGTTGGTACACCCAGCAGTAGGAAGGTGGCGGAGGCCATGTTGGTACACCCAGCAGGAGGAAGGTGGCGGAGGCCATGTTGGTACACCCAGCAGGAGGAAGGTGGCGGAGGCCATGTTGGTATACCCCGCAGTAGGAAGGTGGCGGAGGCCATGTTGGTACACCCAGCAGGAGGAAGGTGGCGGAGGCCATGTTGGTACACCCAGCAGGAGGAAGGTGGCGGGGGCCATGTTGGTACACCCAGCAGGAGGAAGGTGGCAGAGGCCATGTTGGTACACCCCGCAGTAAGAAGGTGGCGGAGGCCATGTTGGTACACCAAGCAGGAGAAAGGTGGCGGAGGCCATGTTGGTACACCCAGCAGGAGGAAGGTGGCGGAGGCCATGTTGGTACACCCAGCAGGAGGAAGGTGACGGGGGCCATGTTGGTACACCCAGCAGGAGGAAGGTGGCGGAGGCCATGTTGGTACACCCAGTAGGAGGAAGGTGGCGGAGGCCATGTTGGTACACCCAGTAGGAGGAAGGTGGCGGAGGCCATGTTGGTACACCCAGCAGGAGAAAGGTGGCGGAGGCCATGTTGGTACACCCCGCAGTAAGAAGGTGGCAGAGGCCATGTTGGTACACCAAGCAGGAGAAAGGTGGCGGAGGCCATGTTGGTACACCCAGCAGGAGGAAGGTGGCGGAGGCCATGTTGGTACATCCAGCAGGAGGAAGGTGGCGGAGGCCATGTTGGTACACCCAGCAGGAGGAAGGTGGCGGAGGCCATGTTGGTACACCCAGCAGGAGGAAGGTGGCGGAGGCCATGTTGGTATACCCCGCAGTAGGAAGGTGGCGGAGGCCATGTTGGTATACCCCGCAGTAGGAAGGTGGCGGAGGCCATGTTGGTACACCCAGCAGGAGGAAGGTGGCGGAGGCCATGTTGGTACACCCAGCAGGAGGAAGGTGGCGGGGGCCATGTTGGTACACCCAGCAGGAGGAAGGTGGCAGAGGCCATGTTGGTACACCCCGCAGTAAGAAGGTGGCGGAGGCCATGTTGGTACACCAAGCAGGAGAAAGGTGGCGGAGGCCATGTTGGTACACCCAGCAGGAGGAAGGTGGCGGAGGCCATGTTGGAACACCCAGCAGGAGGAAGGTGACGGGGGCCATGTTGGTACACCCAGCAGGAGGAAGGTGGCGGAGGCCATGTTGGTACACCCCGCAGTAAGAAGGTGGCGGAGGCCATGTTGGTACACCAAGCAGGAGAAAGGTGGCGGAGGCCATGTTGGTACACCCAGCAGTAGGAAGGTGGCGGAGGCCATGTTGGTACACCCAGCAGTAGGAAGGTGTCGACGACCATGTTGGTACACCCAGCAGGAGGAAGGTGGCGGAGGCCATGTTGGTACACCCAGCAGTAGGAAGGTGGTGGAGGCCATGTTGGTACACCAAGCAGGAGAAAGGTGGCGGAGGCCATGTTGGTACACCCAGCAGGAGGAAGGTGGCGGAGGCCATGTTGGTACACCCAGTAGGAGGAAGGTGGCGGAGGCCATGTTGGTACACCCAGCAGGAGAAAGTTGGCGGAGGCCATGTTGGTACACCCAGCACTGCTCAGCGCTAAACCTTTAAGCTTTCAAAATGTAACATCCAAACAGCATCACAGATGTCACTATAATATATTTATTTATCTACAATCACTTTACTACTAAAGTTACTCTGAAATGCACGCCGTAGCTGGGTGTAGTAAGATGTCCGCATGGCTGTTCTAACAGATTACCGTTACCCGTCAGATCATAAAGTGTGTGGAACGCATCGTGCATGCGCAGTAAGTATTTTTTGGTTGGACGTCACTTCGGTTACACAATCTGATGGATACTAGTAATCTGAATCTCAGCTGGATGGACAGACGAATTCTGGGGGGGCCCAGCTGGACGGACAGATGAATTCCGGGGGGTCCCAGCTGGACAGACAGACAAATTCCGGGGGGTCCCAGCTGGATGGACAGATGAATTCCGTGGGGGTCCCAGCTGGACAGACAAACAAATTCCGGGGGGTCCCAGCTGGACAGACGAATTCTGAGGGGTCCCAGCTGGACAGACAGACGAATTCTGAGGGGTCCCAGCTGGACGGAGGACAATGGAGACGATGAACGCCAACCTCCTATAGAACGGACTCTGCCACGCCGAGTGATCAGCAGTGGAAAATTGGCCCAACCCTCCAGACAAAACTTCTAGAAATGTTTCAATGAAGGGAAAGTCAGAAGTTTTGCTGAGTTATTATTTCTGTCCTCATCAGGGAGATTTCACTGACACCAGGATAAGAAATGGGGTGTCACTGGGACAGAGAGGGCGGTAAAAACCCGGCCGATGATGTAACCCGTACGTGACGTCTGTCTCTCTCTCTATTCTATACATACCAGATGTCCCGGATTTGCCAGGATAGTCCAGTATCCCGGCCCCCCTGTCCCGCCAATGCTCTGCCCCGGGCCGTGTCCTGGGATCGCAGCACCAATCGTATTCAGGTTTCTGCACATGCCCAGTGTATCAGATTGTGGGGATCAGGGCAGTCCCAGCATATTTAAAGGCGGAGTCTAGGCAGACAAATCTACAAAGTGGGTGTGTTTTGGGGACATCCACCTGGAAAGTGGGCAGGAGAAATGCGTACTGTGGGCGGGGCTAACATTCTTCCAGACATGTGACCATCCATGTAGTGAACTGCTGCATGGCTGATGACTCTTTCCTTGAAGACACGCCCCCTCTAACAAGACTTGATCATTAAAGTGTCAGTCCTCCCTAAACCGACATTTTAGATATAGGCGGAGCCTGGTGGGAGGAGCCAGTCCCTGGTTTGAATCATCCAACATTGAGATCTCCCATAATTCCATTGGTTCCTGTCCACCTGAGAGGTGTCCCCGCCCACTTTTCTGCATACCGGCTCCTCCTGTTACAGTAAGGTGACCAAAATAAAAAAAATAATTTTAGGGACATCCTATTGAAAGTGTCCACATTTAACCACACCCACAAAACCACGCCCCCATTTTGATCAATATTAAACTGCTGCCTATTGGGGCAATTTTGTCATTTTTCACACATTAAAATCAGCATTTTCTTTCTTTTTCTGCTAGAAAACGTGAAATATTTTCTGAGGCCCCCGAGAATAAAACGCAGCTGTTTATCAAAACCACCTTTTTTAAAATTGCATTTTAGTGCACACAATGAAATATCCATCTTTTTTTTTTTGTAAAGTATAAAAGATGATGTTGCGTTGAGTAAATAGATACCAAACATGTCACGCTTTAAAATTGCGCCCGCCCGTGGAATGGCGACAAACTACCTAAAACTCTCCATAGGTGGCGCTATAAATGGCTTTACAGGTTATCATCAGTTTAAAGTTAAAGGGGTTGTAAAGGTAAATGTCATTCTATGCACTAAGGTGAAAAAACTTCCGACAATACCGCCGCCCCCCCAGCCCCCCCGTTTTACTTACCTGACCCCTCGAAACTCAGCCGCTCGCTCCCGTCCTCCAGTTCGCCGCTCAGCCTGGTTGCTGATTGGCTATAGTGGATGGATTGAAAGCAGTGCAGCCATTGGCTCACGCTGCTGTCAATCACAGCCAATGACGTGGCGCGCCGGGGGGGCGGGGCCGAGTGATACAGCGAGCGGCTATAGCCGCCGGCTCTATCACGGGAGTGCGCCCGCAAGAACTAACCACCATGCGAGGAGGGAGCTCACATGAAGGTGGTGAGTCCTTGTGGGGAGGAGCTAAGACAGCCCCCAAGGGACCCCAGAAGAGGAGGCCGAGGGACCCCAGAAGAGGAGGCCGAGGGACCCCAGAAGAGCAGGCCGAGGGACCCCAGAAGAGGAGGCCGAGGGACCCCAGAAGAGGAGGCCGAGGGACCCCAGAAGAGGAGGCCGAGGGACCCCAGAAGAGCAGGCCGAGGGACCCCAGAAGAGGAGGCCGAGGGACCCCAGAAGAGGAGGCCGAGGGATCCCAGAAGAGGAGGCCGAGGGACCCCAGAAGAGGAGGCCGAGGGACCCCAGAAGAGGAGGCCGAGGGACCCCAGAAGAGGAGGCCGAGGGACCCCAGAAGAGGAGGCCGAGGGACCCCAGAAGAGCAGGCCGAGGGACCTCAGAAGAGGAAGCCGAGGGACCCCCGAAGAGGAGGCCGAGGGACCCCCGAAGAGGAGGCCGAGGGACCCCCGAAGAGGAGGCCGAGGGACCCCAGAAGAGGAGGCCGAGGGACCCCAGAAGAGCAGGCCGAGGGACCCCAGAAGAGCAGGCCGAGGGACCCCAGAAGAGGAGGCCGAGGGACCCCAGAAGAGGAGGCCGAGGGACCCCAGAAGAGGAGGCCGAGGGACCCCAGAAGAGCAGGCCGAGGGACCCCAGAAGAGGAGGCCGAGGGACCCCAGAAGAGGAGGCCGAGGGACCCCAGAAGAGCAGGCCGAGGGACCCCAGAAGAGGAGGCCGAGGGACCCCAGAAGAGGAGGCCGAGGGACCCCAGAAGAGGAGGCCGAGGGACCCCAGAAGAGGAGGCCGAGGGACCCCAGAAGAGGAGGCCGAGGGACCCCAGAAGAGGAGGCCGAGGGACCCCAGAAGAGCAGGCTGAGGGACCTCAGAAGAGGAGGCCGAGGGACCCCCGAAGAGGAGGCCGAGGGACCCCCGAAGAGGAGGCCGAGGGACCCCCGAAGAGGAGGCCGAGGGACCCCAGAAGAGCAGGCCGAGGGACCCCAGAAGAGGAGGCCGAGGGACCCCAGAAGAGGAGGCCGAGGGACCCCAGAAGAGGGGGCCGAGGGATCCCAGAAGAGCAGGCCGAGGGACCCCAGAAGAGGAGGCCGAGGGACCCCAGAAGAGGAGGCCGAGGGACCCCAGAAGAGGAGGCCGAGGGACCCCAGAAGAGGAGGCCGAGGGACCCCAGAAGAGCAGGCCGAGGGACCCCAGAAGAGGAGGCCGAGGGACCCCAGAAGAGGAGGCCGAGGGATCCCAGAAGAGGAGGCCGAGGGACCCCAGAAGAGGAGGCCGAGGGACCCCAGAAGAGGAGGCCGAGGGACCCCAGAAGAGGAGGCCGAGGGACCCCAGAAGAGGAGGCCGAGGGACCCCAGAAGAGGAGGCCGAGGGACCCCAGAAGAGCAGGCCGAGGGACCTCAGAAGAGGAGGCCGAGGGACCCCCGAAGAGGAGGCCGAGGGACCCCCGAAGAGGAGGCCGAGGGACCCCAGAAGAGCAGGCCGAGGGACCCCAGAAGAGGAGGCCGAGGGACCCCAGAAGAGGAGGCCGAGGGACCCCAGAAGAGGAGGCCGAGGGACCCCAGAAGAGCAGGCCGAGGGACCCCAGAAGAGGAGGCCGAGGGACCCCAGAAGAGGAGGCCGAGGGACCCCAGAAGAGGAGGCCGAGGGACCCCAGAAGAGGAGGCCGAGGAATCCCAGAAGAGGAGGCCGAGGGACCCCAGAAGAGGAGGCCGAGGGATCCCAGAAGAGGAGGCCGAGGGACCCCAGAAGAGGAGGCCGAGGGACCCCAGAAGAGGAGGCCGAGGGACCCCATAAGAGCAGGCCGAGGGACCCCAGAAGAGGAGGCCGAGGGACCCCAGAAGAGGAGGCCGAGGGACCCCAGAAGAGGAGGCCGAGGGACCCCAGAAGAGGAGGTTCGGGGCCAGTCTGTGCAGAACGAGCCGCACAGTGAAGGTAAGTATAACATGTTTGTTATTTTAAAAAAAAAAAAATTACCTTTACAACCCCTTTAACCTGAAATAAGGCGCTAGAATTATTTTATTATTTTTTTTATATTATTTAATTTGTTTTTATATTTTATTAATATTATTTAATTTATGTATTTTTTTCATGTAACTTTATTGCTCTCAGCTGCCCCCTTGTGGTTGCTTTGTGCAGTGACAGGTCCTCTTTAGGGAGAGATCGGGGGGCTCTATTAGATCTCCCAGAAAATGGGGGCCCTCTGGCTGCACTTTGGGGCCCCCAGGACTTCCTGACACTCGGGGTCACTGAGCCGCATCCTGTCCTGGGATGAGAGAACGCATTCCTGCCAGACGAAACGCATTGTGACATCAGGAGGGCGCGGCGGCTGTGCGTAACGGGCAGCTAAAAATACAGCGCCTGCGGGGGATGGGGAGGGGGCGTCAGTCTGCAGTCAGTATGGAGAGTCTCCGGGTGATTCTGCTGAGACTTGTAGTCCTCCAGGGTATGAATATTGTATGGAGCTCCCGCCATATTCACCTCCGTCCCGGAGACTCCGCCTCTCTACTTTCCAGAGATCTTTCATTTATTTTTTGTATCTTCTGGATATTTTGTCACATTGATGTTTTCTGGTTATTGGGGGATGGGGGGAGTTTTATTGGTGATAAAAAAGTATAAATCCAAAACTTTTCTTGTTAGGGGGAGGGGGGAGGGGGAAGACCCCCTGTCAGTTTTTATTGCTGTCTGTGTCCCCGTTAGGGAGATTCCCCTCCCCCCCTCTATTTGTGGAGGGGAAATCTTCCATTGGGGACACCAGTTCTGGTGACAACCAGGCCGTTCCTCTTTGGAAGGATTTCATTTCCCGCTATGGGACAGGAAGTAAAGGGAAATCTTCCATTGGAGACACCGGTTCCCGTGACAACCAGGGATTTCCTCTCACTTTGGGGGGCTTTTCCTTCTTTTCTGCTGTGGCTGTGGATCAGAAAGTGAGGGAAATCTTCTATTTTGGTGACAACTGGGGATTTCCTTTCACTTCCTGTTGTGGCCATGAAATAGGAAGTGGAGGAAAATCTTCCAATGGGGACACTGATTCCAGTGACAACCAGGGATTTATTCTCACTTTCCATTGTGGCGATGGAACAGGCAGTTAGGAAAAATCTTAAACTGGAGACGCCAGTTCTGGTGACAACCAGGGAGTTCCTCACTTCCTGTTTTGGCTACGGGACAGGAAGTGAAGGGAGATCTTTGAATGGGGACACCCAAGGATTTATTCTTACTTTGGAGGAATTTCCACTCACTTTCTGTTCTTTGGCAGGAAGTCAGGAAAAATCTGGGGACATCAGTTCTGGGGACTTCCTCATTTCCTGCTTGGGTTATGGGACAGGAAATGAAGGTAAATCACCCCAATGGGACACAAATGGCAGATAACACTGAAGGGGGGACGGGTTATAATCCTCCAATAATCTAATCAAAAAGTACAGAAGGTTTTGTCTTTACATTTCTTATTGTTATACTTTGTAACATCCACAACGATCGGTTTTATGTAGTATTTGTTGATTTGGTGAAGTATATATTATGTATACCATGTACTGAGCCGCCTCGCTCTCAGGAGGGGCCACTTCAGGTTTAGACAAGCGGCAAGATTTGTGTGCCTTTGAAAAGCAATCTGCACTTGGACTGCTTTTCAGAGATGTTTGCTAGGTGGCGATATGTCGCCTGTTCACAACCTGTTTTAATGCCGCGACCTCGGCTGTGATAAAACTCCAGATGCTTGAACTGGATTGTCGCGGCCTGATTCTGGGTTTATGGCGTCAGCACCCCTCCCCCACCCCTCCAATCACAGCCCAGAGCTCCGCGTCCAATCACAGCCCAGAGCTCCGTGTCCAATCACAGCCCAGAGCTCCGTGTCCAATCACAGCCCAGAGCTCCGCGTCCAATCACAGCCCAGAGCTCTGCGTCCAATCACAGGCCAGAGCTCTGCGTCCAATCACAGCCCAGAGCTCCGTGTCCAATCACAGCCCAGAGCTCTGCGTCCAATCACAGCCCAGAGCTCCGTGTCCAATCACAGCCCAGAGCTCCGTGTCCAATCACAGCCCAGAGCTCTGCGTCCAATCACAGCCCAGAGCTCTGCGTCCAATCACAGCCCAGAGCTCCGCGTCCAATCACAGCCCAGAGCTCTGCGTCCAATCACAGCCCAGAGCTCCGCGTCCAATCACAGCCCAGAGCTCCGCGTCCAATCACAGCCCAGAGCTCTGCGTCCAATCACAGCCCAGAGCTCCGCGTCCAATCACAGCCCAGAGCTCCGTGTCTAATCACAGCCCAGAGCTCTGCATCCAATCACAGCCCAGAGCTCTGCGTCCAATCACAGCCCAGAGCTCCGCGTCCAATCACAGCCCAGAGCTCTGCGTCCAATCACAGCCCAGAGCTCCGCGTCCAATCACAGCCCAGAGCTCCGCGTCCAATCACAGCCCAGAGCTCCGTGTCCAATCACAGCCCAGAGCTCCGCGTCCAATCACAGCCCAGAGCTCCGCGTCCAATCACAGCCCAGAGCTCTGCGTCCAATCACAGCCCAGAGCTCTGCATCCAATCACAGCCCAGAGCTCCGTGTCCAATCACAGCCCAGAGCTCCGTGTCTAATCACAGCCCAGAGCTCCGCGTCCAATCACAGCCCAGAGCTCCGCGTCCAATCACAGCCCAGAGCTCCGTGTCCAATCACAGCCCCGAGCTCTGCGTCCAATCACAGCCCAGAGCTCCGCGTCCAATCACAGCCCAGAGCTCTGTGCACAGGGACGATCGCTCGGTTCCTGATCATCTTAATACATAAAGAAAGTTGTACTTTGGGGGAAATGAGCTCCAATCATTGGTCGGGTTCACATTGTTATCATCCTATCAATGAATTTGGTATTTTTGGTGGGACTTTAAATGACAAATGAGAACAAAGTAGAATAAAAATCGATATAAATTTTATTACACATAAAACGCCATAAACACAACATTATAAAACATTGATGTACATAAAGAAACTGCGATAAATACAAAAATCTGTAAATCTGATGGATGTGCTTGTTCTACGCGTTTCGCAGATCCTCGCTTCTTCAGGACAATCATATATTACAGGTGTGTTATATATACTCAGGCCGGGTCACACTTATGTGGAAGGATGAAGGTTTCCCCGCCTCCAATTCACATGACGGGAGATTGTGATTGGCTCTCTATGGAGCCGGTTCACATGCAGGGCCGGTGCTACTACTAGGCAAACTAGGCAGCCGTCTAGGGCACACTACTGCCTGGGGCACACTACTGCCTGGGGCTCACTACTGCCTGGGGCACACTACTGCCTGGAGCTCACTACCGCCTGGAGCTCACTACCGCCTGGGGCACACTACTGCCTGGGGCACACTACCGCCTGGGGCACACTACCGCCTGGGGCTCACTACCGCCTGGGGCACACTACTGCCTGGGGCACACTACTGCCTGGGGCACACTACTGCCTGGAGCACACTACTGCCTGGGGCTCACTACTGCCTGGGGCACACTACTGCCTGGAGCTCACTACCGCCTGGGGCACACTACTGCCTGGGACACACTACTGCCTGGGGCTCACTACTGCCTGGGGCACACTACCGCCTGGGGCACACTACTGCCTGGGGCACACTACTGCCTGGGACACACTACTGCCTGGGGCACACTACCGCCTGGGGCACACTACTGCCTGGGGCACACTACTGCCTGGAGCACACTACTGCCTGGGGCACACTACCGCCTGGGGCACACTACTGCCTGGGGCACACTACTGCCTGGGGCACACTACTGCCTGGGGCACACTACCGCCTGGGGCACACTACTGCCTGGGGCACACTACCGCCTGGGGCACACTACCGCCTGGGGCACACTACCGCCTGGGGCACACTACTGCCTGGGGCACACTACTGCCTGGGACACACTACCGCCTGGGGCTCACTACCGCCTGGGGCTCACTACTGCCTGGAGCACACTACCGCCTGGGGCTCACTACTGCCTGGGGCTCACTACTGCCTGGGACACACTACTGCCTGGAGCACACTACCGCCTGGGGCTCACTACTGCCTGGGGCACACTACCGCCTGGGGCACACTACCGCCTGGAGCACACTACTGCCTGGAGCACACTACTGCCTGGAGCACACTACTGCCTGGAGCACACTACCGCCTGGGGCACACTACTGCCTGGGGCTCACTACTGCCTGGGGCACACTACTGCCTGGGGCACACTACTGCCTGGAGCACACTACCGCCTGGGGCTCACTACTGCCTGGAGCACACTACGGCCTGGGGCTCACTACCGCCTGGGGCTCACTACTGCCTGGAGCACACTACCGCCTGGGGCTCACTACCGCCTGGGGCTCACTACTGCCTGGAGCACACTACCGCCTGGGGCTCACTACCGCCTGGGGCTCACTACTGCCTGGAGCACACTACTGCCTGGAGCACACTACCGCCTGGGGCTCACTACTGCCTGGAGCACACTACCGCCTGGGGCTCACTACCGCCTGGGGCACACTACTGCCTGGGGCTCACTACCGCCTGGGGCACACTACCGCCTGGGACACACTACTGCCTGGGGCACACTACCGCCTGGGGCACACTACCGCCTGGGGCACACTACTGCCTGGAGCACACTACTGCCTGGAGCACACTACCGCCTGGAGCTCACTACCGCCTGGGGCACACTACCGCCTGGGACACACTACCGCCTGGGGCACACTACCGCCTGGGGCACACTACCGCCTGGGGCACACTACCGCCTGGGGCACACTACCGCCTGGAGCACACTACTGCCTGGGGCACACTACCGCCTGGGGCACACTACTGCCTGGGGCTCACTACTGCCTGGGGCACACTACTGCCTGGGGCACACTACCGCCTGGGGCACACTACTGCCTGGGGCACACTACCGCCTGGGGCACACTACCGCCTGGGGCACACTACTGCCTGGGGCACACTACCGCCTGGGGCACACTACTGCCTGGGGCACACTACCGCCTGGGGCACACTACCGCCTGGGGCACACTACTGCCTGGAGCACACTACCGCCTGGGGCTCACTACCGCCTGGGGCTCACTACTGCCTGGAGCACACTACCGCCTGGGGCTCACTACTGCCTGGGGCTCACTACTGCCTGGGGCTCACTACTGCCTGGGACACACTACCGCCTGGGGCTCACTACTGCCTGGGGCTCACTACTGCCTGGGGCACACTACTGCCTGGAGCACACTACTGCCTGGAGCACACTACTGCCTGGAGCACACTACTGCCTGGGGCACACTACCGCCTGGGGCACACTACTGCCTGGGGCACACTACCGCCTGGGGCACACTACTGCCTGGGGCACACTACTGCCTGGAGCACACTACCGCCTGGGGCACACTACTGCCTGGGGCACACTACTGCCTGGGGCTCACTACTGCCTGGGGCACACTACTGCCTGGGGCACACTACCGCCTGGGGCACACTACTGCCTGGGGCACACTACTGCCTGGGGCTCACTACCGCCTGGGACACACTACCGCCTGGGGCACACTGCCGCCTGGGGCACACTACCGCCTGGGGCACACTGCCGCCTGGGGCACACTACCGCCTGGAGCACACTACCGCCTGGAGCACACTACTGCCTGGAGCACACTACCGCCTGGGGCACACTACTGCCTGGGGCACACTACCGCCTGGGGCACACTACTGCCTGGGGCACACTACTGCCTGGGGCACACTGCCGCCTGGGGCACACTACCGCCTGGGGCACACTACCGCCTGGGGCACACTACCGCCTGGGGCTCACTACCGCCTGGGGCACACTGCCGCCTGGGGCACACTACCGCCTGGGGCACACTACTGCCTGGGGCTCACTACTGCCTGGGGCTCACTACCGCCTGGGGCTCACTACCGCCTGGAGCACACTACCGCCTGGGGCACACTACCGCCTGGGACACACTACTACCTGGAGCACACTACCGCCTGGGGCACACTACCGCCTGGGACACACTACTACCTGGAGCACACTACTGCCTGGGGCTCACTACCGCCTGGGGCACACTACCGCCTGGGGCACACTACCGCCTGGAGCACACTACCGCCTGGGGCACACTACTGCCTGGGGCACACTACTGCCTGGGGCTCACTACTGCTTGGGGCACACTACTGCCTGGAGCACACTACTGCCTGGAGCACACTACTGCCTGGGGCACACTACCGCCTGGGGCACACTACCGCCTGGGGCACACTACTGCCTGGAGCACACTACTGCCTGGGGCACACTACCGCCTGGGGCACACTACCGCCTGGGGCTCACTACTGCCTGGGGCTCACTACCGCCTGGGGCACACTACCGCCTGGGGCACACTACTGCCTGGGGCTCACTACCGCCTGGAGCACACTACTGCCTGGGACACACTACTGCCTGGGGCACACTACTGCCTGGGACACACTACTGCCTGGGACACACTACTGCCTGGGGCTCACTACTGCCTGGGGCTCACTACTGCCTGGGGCACACTACTACCTGGAGCACACTACTGCCTGGGGCACACTACCGCCTGGGGCACACTACTGCCTGGGGCTCACTACCGCCTGGAGCACACTACTGCCTGGGACACACTACTGCCTGGAGCACACTACTGCCTGGGGCACACTACTGCCTGGGACACACTACTGCCTGGGGCTCACTACTGCCTGGGGCTCACTACTGCCTGGGGCACACTACTGCCTGGGGCTCACTACCGCCTGGGGCACACTACTGCCTGGGGCACACTACTGCCTGGGGCACACTACTGCCTGGGGCACACTACCGCCTGGGGCACACTACCGCCTGGGACACACTACTGCCTGGAGCACACTACTGCCTGGGACACACTACTGCCTGGGGCACACTACCGCCTGGGACACACTACTGCCTGGGGCACACTACTGCCTGGGGCACACTACTGCCTGGGGCACACTACCGCCTGGAGCACACTACTGCCTGGGACACACTACTGCCTGGAGCACACTACTGCCTGGGGCACACTACCGCCTGGAGCACACTACCGCCTGGGGCACACTACCGCCTGGGGCACACTACCGCCTGGGGCTCACTACCGCCTGGGGCACACTACCGCCTGGGGCACACTACCGCCTGGGGCACACTACTGCCTGGGGCACACTACTGCCTGGGGCTCACTACTGCCTGGAGCTCACTACTGCCTGGGACACACTACCGCCTGGGACACACTACTGCCTGGGGCACACTACCGCCTGGGGCACACTACCGCCTGGAGCACACTACTGCCTGGGACACACTACTGCCTGGGACACACTACTGCCTGGGGCTCACTACTGCCTGGGGCTCACTACTGCCTGGGGCACACTACTGCCTGGGACACACTACTGCCTGGGGCACACTACTGCCTGGGGCACACTACCGCCTGGGACACACTACCGCCTGGGGCACACTACCGCCTGGGGCACACTACCGCCTGGGGCACACTATCGCCTGGGGCTCACTACCGCCTGGGGCACACTACCGCCTGGGGCACACTACTGCCTGGGGCACACTACTGCCTGGGGCACACTACTGCCTGGAGCTCACTACTGCCTGGGGCACACTACCGCCTGGGACACACTACTGCCTGGGGCACACTACTGCCTGGGGCACACTACCGCCTGGGACACACTACCGCCTGGGGCACACTACCGCCTGGGGCTCACTACTGCCTGGGGCACATTATCGCCTGGGGCACACTACTGCCTGGGGCACACTACCGCCTGGGGCTCACTACTGCCTGGGGCTCACTACCGCCTGGGACACACTACTGCCTGGGGCACACTACCGCCTGGGGCTCACTACTGCCTGGGGCACACTACTGCCTGGGGCACACTACCGCCTGGGGCACACTACTGCCTGGGGCACACTACCGCCTGGGGCTCACTACTGCCTGGGGCACACTACCGCCTGGGGCTCACTACTGCCTGGGGCTCACTACCGCCTGGGACACACTACTGCCTGGGGCACACTACCGCCTGGGGCACACTACCGCCTGGGGCTCACTACTGCCTGGGGCACATTACCGCCTGGGGCACACTACTGCCTGGGGCACACTACCGCCTGGGGCTCACTACTGCCTGGGGCACACTACCGCCTGGGGCACACTACTGCCTGGGGCACACTACTGCCTGGGGCACACTACCGCCTGGGGCTCACTACCGCCTGGGACACACTACTGCCTGGGGCACACTACCGCCTGGGGCTCACTACTGCCTGGGGCTCACTACTGCCTGGGGCTCACTACTGCCTGGGGCTCACTACTGCCTGGGGCACACTACCGCCTGGGGCACACTACTGCCTGGGGCTCACTACCGCCTGGGACACACTACTGCCTGGGACACACTACTGCCTGGGGCACACTACCGCCTGGGGCACACTACCGCCTGGGGCACACTACTGCCTGGGGCACACTACTGCCTGGGGCACACTACTGCCTGGAGCACACTACCGCCTGGGGCACACTGCCGCCTGGGGCACACTACTGCCTGGGGCACACTACCGCCTGGGACACACTACTGCCTGGAGCACACTACTGCCTGGAGCACACTACTGCCTGGGGCTCACTACTGCCTGGAGCACACTACCGCCTGGGGCACACTACCGCCTGGGACACACTACCGCCTGGGGCACACTACCGCCTGGGACACACTACTGCCTGGAGCACACTACTGCCTGGGGCACACTACCGCCTGGGGCACACTACTGCCTGGAGCACACTACTGCCTGGGGCTCACTACTGCCTGGGACACACTACTGCCTGGGGCTCACTACCGCCTGGGGCACACTACTGCCTGGGGCTCACTACCGCCTGGGGCACACTACTGCCTGGGGCTCACTACCGCCTGGGACACACTACTGCCTGGGGCACACTACCGCCTGGGGCTCACTACTGCCTGGGGCACACTACTGCCTGGGGCTCACTACCGCCTGGGGCACACTACTGCCTGGGGCTCACTACCGCCTGGGGCACACTACTGCCTGGGGCTCACTACCGCCTGGGACACACTACTGCCTGGGGCACACTACCGCCTGGGGCTCACTACTGCCTGGGGCTCACTACCGCCTGGGGCACACTACCGCCTGGGACACACTACTGCCTGGGGCACACTACCGCCTGGGGCTCACTACTGCCTGGGGCTCACTACCGCCTGGGGCACACTACCGCCTGGGGCACACTACCGCCTGGGGCACACTACCGCCTGGGGCACACTACTGCCTGGGGCTCACTACCGCCTGGGACACACTACCGCCTGGGGCACACTACCGCCTGGGACACACTACTGCCTGGGGCACACTACCGCCTGGGGCACACTACCGCCTGGGACACACTACTGCCTGGGGCACACTACTGCCTGGGGCACACTACCGCCTGGAGCACACTACCGCCTGGGGCACACTACCGCCTGGGGCACACTACCGCCTGGGGCACACTACCGCCTGGGACACACTACTGCCTGGGGCACACTACCGCCTGGGGCACACTACCGCCTGGGGCACACTACCGCCTGGGACACACTACCGCCTGGGACACACTACCGCCTGGGGCACACTACCGCCTGGGACACACTACTGCCTGGGACACACTACTGCCTGGGACACACTACTGCCTGGGGCACACTACCGCCTGGGACACAATACTGCCTGGGGCACACTACTGCCTGGGGCACACTACTGCCTGGGGCACACTACCGCCTGGGGCACACTACTGCCTGGGGCACACTACCGCCTGGGGCTCACTACCGCCTGGGACACACTACCGCCTGGGGCACACTACCGCCTGGGGCACACTACCGCCTGGGACACACTACTGCCTGGGGCACACTACTGCCTGGGGCTCACTACCGCCTGGGACACACTACCGCCTGGGGCACACTACGGCCTGGGGCTCACTACTGCCTGGGGCTCACTACTGCCTGGAGCACACTACCGCCTGGGGCACACTACCGCCTGGAGCACACTACCGCCTGGGGCACACTACTGCCTGGGGCACACTACTGCCTGGGGCTCACTACTGCCTGGAGCACACTACCGCCTGGGGCACACTACCGCCTGGAGCACACTACCGCCTGGGGCACACTACCGCCTGGGGCACACTACCGCCTGGGGCACACTACCGCCTGGGACACACTACTGCCTGGGGCACACTACCGCCTGGGACACACTACCGCCTGGGGCACACTACCAGTATCTACTACCAGCTCACTACCAGTATCAGCCGGCAGCCGTTGGCACATAGTGTCCGAGGCACAGCGGAGGAGGAGGACTGTCTGTGTCCCGCCTCCCGAATGAATGGAAGCAAACATTGATTGGTGGGCACTTCATTAAAAAGGTGGGGTATACCTGGGCAGGGCAAAGGGGGTGGAGCCAAGGGGGGCTGCGGAGCGGCTTTGGCCCCATTTCAGGCCTGACTCCTCCCTGAAATGGAGAATAGGGACCCCCGGACCCCCTGGACCCCCCCGGACCCCCTGGATCCCCTGGACCCCCCGGACCCCCCCGGACCACACACTGCAAGGTTTGAACCCGCCCATAATATTATAAATCACCAACAGAGGAGAGGAATGGAGGATCTGTGGGGGATGTTCAGCCCGTAGAGTCCGGATCTCTGAATGATGGGAATTCCGACAAAACCCGACATCTCTGTGCCGATCTCATGTGCTCGGATCGTTCTTCTCCACCTCTCCTCTGATGCTTCAACCCTTTCCCAGCCGCTGTCATTAGTACAGTGACAGTGCATAGTATTTTCGCTGTATTCGTGTCATTGGTGATGTCAGTTAGTGTCAGATTGCCCCCCGCCGTATCCCAGACCCATTATAATCCCAGTAGATATCCCATAATTGTAGACGTAGAACCTTCACACAGACCGATCAATATTCACTTATTGGGATTTCTTTTACCAAAGACACGAAATTTTATTGGACAAAATTTATGAAGAAATTCGATTTTATTGGATATTTTTTAGAGCAGAAATTTTATTTTCTATAATAAATAATAAAACATCACAAAAAGAAATCTCTGTGTGAAAATAAAGATATAAATGACATTTGTGTTCGGCGTCACATGACCGATCAATTACCTGTAATATTAGCACAGTGCTGAATAGCAGGAAATGGCCTGGTCCTGGAGGGGGGTAAATCTTCCACAGCTCAAAGAGGAGTTCCGCCCCCCCCCCCTCCCCCACCAAAAAATGTAAAGTCAGGAGCCACACCCACCGTACAAATACCGGAGCCGCTGACTTATTATTGGGACATTACCTGTCCAGGAATCCCAACATGTTTCCATCTCAGGTGCCGCTGCCTGTAAGGGAAATAACAGTGAGGCCTTGCAGCTTCACAGCGCATGCACAGAGCGCTTTCTGAATGGCCCGGCGGCAGGGAAGGGGGAGGGGCCAAACTTCTGATATAACTTGCCACAGGGAGGTCCAACAGAAGTGGGGACAGGTACCCCTCCCCCACCCCCTGAAAGGTGCTAAATGTGGCACCGGAGGGGGAGCTTCAACTTCTGGGTAGAACTCTGCTTCAAGTGGGCAATATTGTATACAAAGTAACAGTGTTTATAAACATTGATCAGACGGGAGATGGAGAGATACAAAGTAACATTGTTTATAAACATTGATCAGACAGGAGATAGAGAGATACAAAGTAACATTGTTTATAAACATTGATCAGACAAGAGATAGAGAGATACAAAGTAACATTGTTTATAAACATTGATCAGACGGGATATAGAGAGATACAAAGTAACATTGTTTATAAACATTGATCAGACAGGAGATAGAGAGATACAAAGTAACATTGTTTATAAACATTGATCAGACGGGATATAGAGAGATACAAAGTAACATTGTTTATAAACATTGATCAGACAAGAGATAGAGAGATACAAAGTAACATTGTTTATAAACATTGATCAGACGGGATATAGAGAGATACAAAGTAACATTGTTTATAAACATTGATCAGACAGGAGATAGAGAGATACAAAGTAACATTGTTTATAAACATTGATCAGACAAGAGATAGAGAGATACAAAGTAACATTGTTTATAAACATTGATCAGATGGGCGATAGAGAGATACAAAGTAACATTGTTCCATTTATGTGCAGTTCAGAGATGAGGTCAGAGAGTGCCCTGGTCATGAAGGGGGGTAAATCTTTCTGGAGCAGAGGTGGCTACACTATTTCGGGTCCCCTCGGTGGTGTTGGGTTGTGATATCAGTGTCTGGACGGAGTACGTTGGTGTCACCCGAAGTTTTATTTTTCTGGGGGTAACTTTGTATCGGATATGGGAATGTTGAGATGATCTGCCTGGACTCCGCCCCAAACAGACCTTTTCCATAGCCCCCCCCCCCATGTTGAGTGTTCTGCGGATAGGGGAACCTGCCATCAACAGTAACCTGAAGCTTTTCCCAGGTAACCATAATGCCCTGGGGCCGGAGCTCTGTGTAACGTCTCCATAGAGATTGGCTTGTGTTCAGCTCCGTCCATCACTATCTTCTCACATTTCCCAACAACAAACTCTGAGAATCTCCTCGCCTGATATATGTGAGGAACGAAGCGTCCAATCAGGTGAGCTCTCTGAAGGGATACATAGGTCAGTTGTAGGAGGAACAGCAAAGGGTTAATCAGACGGGCGATGCTCCGAGGAACCGTTGAGTCCTCCAGGCGACGGTTGTGGTTACGGTAATATCACACCCAAGCTGTGAAGACATCACATTGTTCTGAGGGTGAGGAACCCTTCTCAGGGCAGGTGTAGAGGTAACCGGAGACCCCGGAGGTGTACTGGCATTATGGGGTCTCTTCCACCATGTGCTTTGGTTGGCTGATGCCTTTACTTCTGCTCCAGAAAAGGTCATTTAGGGCCCCGGTTTGCATGGATGTAATGAGATCCTGGAGGCTACAGGTGGAATTTGTTACATATTCCTCTTTTCTCTCTTCCAGACGACATGAGGAGACCACAGAAGGACCCAAAGTGCCCTTTGGAAATGTAAATAGCCACCGGGATATTTCCTGATCTTCACATTCCGCCACAATCCAGCCATGTCCGGTGAGTTATCTGTGCCTTGGGGTCATAGAAACATAGAGAGAAGGCAGAAAAAGACCACACGCTCCATCAGGTCTGAAGACCACACACTCCATCAGGTCTAAAGACCACACACTCCATCAGGTCTAAAGACCACACACTCCATCAGGTCTAAAGACCATGCGCTCCATCAGGTCTAAAGACCACACGCTCCATCAGGTCTACACACCACACACTCCATCAGGTCTACACACCACACGCTCCATCAGGTCTGAAGACCACACCCTCCATCAGGTCTAAAGACCACACACTCCATCAGGTCTAAAGACCACACACTCCATCAGGTCTAAAGACCACGCGCTCCATCAGGTCTAAAGACCACACACTCCATCAGGTCTAAAGACCACGCGCTCCATCAGGTCTAAAGACCACACACTCCATCAGGTCTAAAGACCACGCGCTCCATCAGGTCTGAAGACCACGCGCTCCATCAGGTCTGAAGACCACGCGCTCCATCAGGTCTGAAGACCACGCGCTCCATCAGGTCTGAAGACCACAAACTCCATCAGGTCTGAAGACCACACACTCCATCAGGTCTAAAGACCACACACTCTAAAGACCACGCGCTCCATCAGGTCTAAAGACCACACACCCCATCAGGTCTAAAGACCACGAGCTCCATCAGGTCTAAAGACCACGCACTCCATCAGGTCTAAAGACCACACACTCCATCAGGTCTAAAGACCACGCACTCCATCAGGTCTAAACACCACACACTCCATCAGGTCTAAAGACCACACACTCCATCAGGTCTTAAGACCAAGCGCTCCATCAGGTCTAAAGACCACACGCTCCATCAGGTCTAAAGACCACGCGCTCCATCAGGTCTAAAGACCACGCGCTCCATCAGGTCTGAAGACCACGCGCTCCATCAGGTCTGAAGACCACGCGCTCCATCAGGTCTGAAGACCACAAACTCCATCAGGTCTGAAGACCACACACTCCATCAGGTCTAAAGACCACACACTCTAAAGACCACGCGCTCCATCAGGTCTAAAGACCACACACCCCATCAGGTCTAAAGACCACGCGCTCCATCAGGTCTAAAGACCACGCACTCCATCAGGTCTAAAGACCACACACTCCATCAGGTCTAAAGACCACGCACTCCATCAGGTCTAAACACCACACACTCCATCAGGTCTAAAGACCACACACTCCATCAGGTCTTAAGACCAAGCGCTCCATCAGGTCTAAAGACCACACGCTCCATCAGGTCTAAAGACCACGCGCTCCATCAGGTCTAAAGACCACGCGCTCCATCAGGTCTAAAGACCACGCACTCCATCAGGTCTAAAGACCACACACTCCATCAGGTCTAAACACCACACACTCCATCAGGTCTAAACACCACACACTCCATCAGGTCTAAAGACCACGCGCTCCATCAGGTCTAAAGACCACACACTCCATCAGGTCTAAAGACCACACACTCCATCAGGTCTAAAGACCACACACTCCATCAGGTCTAAAGACCACACACTCTATCAGGTCTAAAGACCATGCGCTCCATCAGGTCTAACGACCACACACTCCATCAGGTCTACACACCACACACTCCATCAGGTCTACACACCACACGCTCCATCAGGTCTGAAGACCACACACTCCATCAGGTCTAAAGACCACGCGCTCCATCAGGTCTAAAGACCACGCGCTCCATCAGGTCTAAAGACCACGCGCTCAATCAGGTCTAAAGACCACACACTCCATCAGGTCTAAAGACCACACACTCCATCAGGTCTAAAGACCACGCGCTCCATCAGGTCTAAAGACCACGCGCTCCATCAGGTCTAAAGACCACGCGCTCCATCAGGTCTAAAGACCACGCGCTCCATCAGGTCTAAAGACCACACACCCCATCAGGTCTAAAGACCACGCGCTCCATCAGGTCTAAAGACCACGCGCTCCATCAGGTCTAAAGACCACGCGCTCCATCAGGTCTAAAGACCACGCGCTCCATCAGGTCTAAAGACCACACGCTCCATCAGGTCTAAAGACCACACACTCCATCAGGTCTAAAGACCACACACTCCATCAGGTCTAAACACCACACACTCCATCAAATCTGCCATCCTTTATTTTTTAACTTTTTATTTTATTATTGTTTATTTGTTATTTTATTGTTATTTTTTCTTTTATTCAGTGTTTATTTTAACCTATGAGTATAGCGGGGGTGGTCAACCTTTTGAAGAGTGAGGGCCACTTAAATGATTTGGTAACCGGTCACGGCTGCAATGAAATGAAATAGTTCAGAATTTAGAATTTTTTTATTTTGAATGGCATAAGGAGAGGTTGCAAGAAGAAAATGGAGATGTGACACGGAGGCTGCAGGGGCTCCCTGGGTCGGGGCCACCATTGCAACCCCTGACGCTACACCAGTGGTTGAGTGGTGTGTGGTAAAAACATATCTCAACTATGGGATTTTACCCCACCCCCAAAACCGCAAATTTAAATGAGCCCCCTATAATGCTGCTTTCACACTGATGTGCTGCGGCTTTCCCGCACTTTGCCATAGACTTCTATTATATCTTGTGGGTGCGGTCAACTTTCTGATACCACACCAAACCTGCAGGATAAAATAGAAGTGTGCTTCACTGGTTTCAGGTCAAGGGCCACATTAAAGGGTTCCAAGGGCCACGTTAAAGGGCTCCAAGGGCCACATTAAAGGGTTCCAAGGGCCACGTTAAAGGGCTCCAAGGGCCACGTTAAAGGGCTCCAAGGGCCACATTAAAGGGCTCCAAGGGCCACATTAAAGAGTTCCAAGGGCCACATTAAAGGGTTTCAAGGGCCACATTAAAGAGTTCCAAGGGCCACATTAAAGGGTTCCAAAGGCCACATTAAAGAGTTCCAAGGGCCACATTAAAGGGTTCCAAGGGCCACATTAAAGAGTTCCAAGGGCCACATTAAAGAGTTCCAAGGGCCACATTAAAGGGTTCCAAGGGCCACATTAAAGGGCTCCAAGGGCCACATTAAAGGGCTCCAAGGGCCACAGGTTTAGCCACCCGGAGAATAGATCTATGCTTGTCCCACTTACTGGTAACTGTCTCACTACCTCTGCTGAAAGTCTGCTCCACGCATCAACTACCCTTTCAGTAAAATAATATTTTGGAAGGTTAGATTTGAACTTTCCTCCGGCTGGCTTGAAGTCATGTCCTCGTGTTCTTCACCATGGCTTCCTACCGAACCTCCGGAACTTCCGGAACCTTATTCTCACCCTTTATGGATTTAGGGGTTTCAGTCGTGCCTTGAAAAAGTATTCATACCCCTTGAAATCTCCCACATGTTCTTATGTTACAACCAAAAACATAAATGTATTTTATTGGGATTTTATGTGATAGACCAACACAAAGTGTCACATAATTGTGAAGTGGAAGGAAAATGATAAATGATACAAATAAATATGTGAAAAGTGTGGGGGGAGGGGCATTTGTATTCAGCCCCCTTTAGATCCCTTTCACACTGAGCCGTCATTTCAGTGGCGCTTTTCGGCCGCTAGCGGGGTATTTTTAACCCCCGCTAGTGACCAAATAAAGGGTTAAATGTGCCTGAAAAGCGCCGCTGCTGAAGCACTTTGGCAGCGGTGCCCATTGATTTCAATGGCAGGGGCGGTGGAGGAGGGGTGCATACGGCTCTCACACTGAGGCTGCAGGGGAGATGTGTTTCAGGCGTTATTTTTAGCCCTTTAGTGCCTGAAAAACATCTCCAGTGTGAAAGGGTTCCAACTAAAATCTAGGGGAACCAATTGCCTTCAGAAGTCACCTGATTAGTAAATAGAGTCCACCTGTGTATCCTTTAATCTCAGTATAAATACAGCTGTTCTGTGAAGCCCTCAGAGGTTTGTTAGAGAACCTTAGTGAACAAACAGCATCATGAAGGCCAAGGAACACACCAGACAGGTCAGGGATAAAGTTGTGGAGAAGTATAAAGCAGGGTTAGGTTATAAAAATATCTCCCAAGCTTTGAACATCTCCCGGAGCTCTGTTCAATCCATCATCGGAAAATGGAAAGAGTATGGCACAACTGCAAACCTACCAAGACATGGCCGTCCACCTAAACTGACCGGCCGGGCAAGGAGAGCATTCATCAGAGAAGAGCCAAGAGGTCCATGGTAACTCTGGAGGAGCTGCAGAGATCCACAGCTCAGGTGGGAGAATCTGTCCACAGGACAACTATTAGTCGTGTTCTCCACAAATCTGCCCTTTATGGAAGAGTGACAAGAAGAAAGACATTGGTGGAAGAAAGTCATAAGAAGTCCTGTTTGTAGTTTGTGAGAAGCCATGTGGAGGACACAGCAAACATGTGAAAGAAGGTGATCTGGTCACATGAGACCAAAATTCAACTTTATGGCCTAAAAGTAAAACGCTATGTGTGGGGAAAACTAACACTGCACATCACCCTGAACACACCATCCCCACTGTGAAACATGGTGGTGGCAGCATCATGTGGTGGGGATGGTTTTCTTCAGCAGGGACAGGGAAGCTGGTCAGAGTTGATGGGAAGATGGATGGAGACAAATACAGGACAATCTTAGAAGAAAACCTGTTAGAGTCTAGAAAAGACTTGAGACTGGGGGGGAGGTTCACCTTCCAGCAGGACAACGACCCGAAACATCCAGCCAGAGCTACAATGGAATGGTTTACATCAAAGCATATTCATGTGTTAGAATGGCCCAGTCACAGTCCAGACCTAAATCACATTGAGAATCTGTGGCAAGACTTGAAAATTGCTGTTCACAGACGCTCTCCATCCAATCTGACAGAGCTTGAGATATTTTACAAAGAAGAATGGGCAGAAATGTCCTCTCTAGATGTGCAAAGCTGGTAGAGACACCCCCAAAAAGACTTGTAGAGAAAGGGGGTTCTACAAAGTATTGACTCCGGGGGGCGCCATACAAATGCCCCTCCCCCACACTTTTCACATATTTATTTGTATCATTTATCATTTTCCTTCCACTTCACAATTATGTGACACTTTGTGTTGGCCTATCACAGAAAATCCCAATAAAATACATTTATGTTTTTGGTTGTAACAAAATGTGGGAAATGTCAAGGGGTATGAATACTTTTTCCTGGCACTGTATATACTTCTCATCTATATACTGTATATGGAGGAATTGGGACCTCCTTCCTATTTGGGGCGGTGTGTCTCACCCATCGGGCGTTATGTAATAAATCACAGATTGGGGTGAGAATGGAGGTAAGCGGTGAATATTATCACCCGGAAGATGGGGGAGGGGGAGGTTTGGTCATTATATATGAAGAGGGACAAAGTCCTTCATTGTTCCATAATTGGCTGAATTCCATCATTAATCACAGGAAGAGTCTCCGGAACCGTCATGGCTACCAACCCCCATTCCCACAATTCCTCATTACTGGAGACAGCGCACTGAGCTGATATATTACCGCCCTCCTGGAGGATAAAACTACAGATTCTGTATGGCTGCTGATTCATCTTTTCCCATAATCCTCTGTTTCAAAAAACAGTTTTTGAGACTTCCCTCTCCCCTCCCCCAGTGATCAGACTGTGCATTGTAACTTTGTAGAAGGGGGAGGAGTCATTTCCTCAGTCTCCTCCCCCAGTGATCAGACTGTGCATTGTAACTTTGTAGAAGGGGGAGGAGTCATTTCCTCAGTCTCCTCCCCCAGTGATCAGACTGTACATTATAACTTTGTAGAAGGAGGAAGAGTCATTTCCTCTGTCTCCCCTCCCCCAGTGATCAGACTGTACATTGTAACTTTGTAGAAGGAGGAGGAGTCATTTCCTCAGTCTCCTCCCCCAGTGATCAGACTGTACATTGTAACTTTGTAGAAGGAGGAGGAGTCATTTCCTCAGTCTCCTCCCCCAGTGATCAGACTGTACATTGTAACTTTGTAGAAAGGGGAGGAGTCATTTCCTCAGTCTCCTCCCCCAGTGATCAGACTGTACATTGTAACTTTGTAGAAGGAGGAGGAGTCATTTCCTCAGTCTCCTCCCCCAATGATCAGACTGTACATTGTAACTTTGTAGAAGGAGGAGGAGTCATTTCCTCAGTCTCCTCCCCCAGTGATCAGACTGTACATTGTAACTTTGTAGAAGGAGGAGGAGTAATTTCCTCAGTCTCCTCCCCCAGTGATCAGACTGTACATTGTAACTTTGTAGAAAGGGGAGGAGTCATTTCCTCAGTCTCCTCCCCCAGTGATCAGACTGTACATTGTAACTTTGTAGAAGGAGGAGGAGTCATTTCCTCAGTCTCCTCCCCCCAGTGATCAGACTGTACATTGTAACTTTGTAGAAGGAGGAGGAGTCATTTCCTCAGTCTCCTCCCCCCAGTGATCAGACTGTACATTGTAACTTTGTAGAAGGAGGAGGAGTCATTTCCTCAGTCTCCTCCCCCAGTGATCAGACTGTACATTGTAACTTTGTAGAAGGAGGAGGAGTCATTTCCTCAGTCTCCTCCCCCAGTGATCAGACTGTACATTGTAACTTTGTAGAAAGGGGAGGAGTCATTTCCTCAGTCTCCTCCCCCAGTGATCAGACTGTACATTGTAACTTTGTAGAAGGAGGAGGAGTCATTTCCTCAGTCTCCTCCCCCAGTGATCAGACTGTACATTGTAACTTTGCAGAAGGGGGAGGAGTCATTTCCTCAGTCTCCTCCCCCAGTGATCAGACTGTACATTGTACAAAGGCTACAGCAGGGGCTTGTCTGTGTCAAACATTTGTGAACACAGCCAAGAGCTGCACAGATTTGCCTGCCTGAGTCTTCTCTTAGCTGGTGTTTCAGTCCAGGAAGTTGATGGTGACCCTGGATGATGCCTGAACAGAGATGGTGCTGTAGAGAATGGTCCATTGGCAGTATATTGGCCCATATTAAACATTATAAAGCGGCTCCCCTATCTGGGTATATTGGGTGGGAATGTGTAAGGCTAATAAGGGTGATAACTATACTGACGTTATTTGTTCTTATTTCAGGTCTTCGGTTCAGTCCCGGATCGGTGTTCTTTCTGCTGCAGATGTTCGGGGGGCTGATGGGCGGAGCAATGGAGGATTCCTGTAAATGTTTCGTAGTGGAGAAGGAGTACGATTGGTCGCTGCTCATGTCTGATCACTGCTGTGTGAACCTCAGTCTCAGCGTTGACACCCTGGAATGGAATATATTCACCTTACTGCCCACTCTTCAGGTCCTGGACCTCTCCAGCTCTGGGATTATGGAAATTACGGACGCCGTCCAGGGGAGGAACCGCACAAACATTGAGTTTCTGTATTTAAATAACAATCACTTGAAGGATCTCCCTGATGGGTTCCTGAGCAACGCTCCCAACCTGAAGGTCCTCCATATTGAGCACAACAAGTTGAGAAGACTTCCTGACAACTTCTTGAAGGTCTCGGACCAAATTGAGGAGATAAACCTGAACTCCAATGACCTGAATTCCCTTCCCGGTGATCTTCTCAAACCTTCCCTCACCAAACTCAACTTTCTCAACAACAGCCTGGACTGCACATGCGTCCTCTACGACCAGCTGGAGCCCAAACTCCGGGACAACCACACAAGGTCATTGCTGGACGGGGTGATCTGCGCCACTCCAAATGAGGTCAGCGGCTTACAAATTGTGGAGGTGGAAAGGGGGAGACTTTGCAGGTCCCACAGTTTGACCATAGCTCTTATCTGTATCCCGCTGGTGGCACTGGTCCTCTTCCTCTGTTGGTATTGCTGCTGCCGCAAACATAAGGGGAATTACACCAGCACTGGTCGAGAGTGCAGTCTGGTCACTGTGGATCGCAATGGTGCCAGCAACGTTGGGGGAGAATATCACCATTATGAACTGCAACAAAGCTTCCAAAATAAGCGAAGGGAAGCAGAACCCAGTCAGTTCAAGGATCCCATTCTACTGAAACCTTCTGCTGCTCTCCTTGGGAGCAGCAGAGACCTCTACGAGGAGGTGGAGATCAAACTGGGAACCTCTGCGGACTCTTTAGTGAAGGGCGAAGGACAGGTTGGCCAGGAAGGTCCGGGTCTGACCCTGGCGGTGGAAGAAGAGGAAGAAGAAGAGGTGGATTTGAAGACTGAGTTAGAGGTAGACACGGTGAGCGTAACAGAGGTCATGAAGGACTCAACGGACCGAGAAAAGCTTTACCTCAATCAGTCTACAGACTATTACAGCTTAGTTCCTGGCATTGAGCTGGAAGACTCAGATCATTGTGAATATGAGAGTGTAGACCTCACCTAGGCAAACTCTTTAAACCCAACAGAACTGGCCAGCTATGGCTCACCAGACCTGGTCTGAGACCACCGTTGTGGTGCATGTTGGTCAGTAAAACCTGGTTCCAACTCTTCTGAAAGAAAACACTTATTTTGCACATCCAGCCAGCTGTGGGCCACTGGACTGTGCACAGTTTGAGACCCCATTGTGCTGCACATTGGTCAGAAAACCCTGAATTACTTATTTTTCAAAACTGGCCAGCTATGGCCCACGAGACCAGGCACAGTCTGAGAACCCCATTGTGGGGCACAGTCTGAGAACCCAGTTGTGGTGCACACTGATTAGGAAAGCCCAAGTCCAACACTTGTTTTCCCCAACGGGTTTACTATGGCCTACCGGATTAGGCCCAGCCTTAGACCCTTGTTGTGGGGCACACTGGTTAGGAAAACCCAGGTCTGGCTCTTCAAAAATAAAACGACTTATTTTTCCAAACTGGACAGCTATGCCCTATTGGACCTGACCAAGCCTATGACCCCCCGTTGTGGTGCACACTGGTTAGGAATGCCCAAATCCAACTCTTCTAAAAGAAAACACAGACTTATTTTTCCAAACTGGTCAACTATGGCCTACCAGACCGGGCACAGCCTAAGACCCCCATTGTGGGGCACAGCCTAAGACCCCCATTGTGAGGCACAGCCTAAGACCCCCATTGTGGGGCACACATGTCTCGTATGCCCAAACCCACCTCTTCTGAAGGAAAGCACTGACTTCTTTTTCAGGACTGGCCAGCTGTGGCCTACTGGACGGGGCCAAGCCTGAGACCCCCATTGTGGGGCCCACTGGTCAGGAACGCTCGGATCTGACTCTTCTGACCTCTTTTTTAGCAGTTAAACTACTTAATGCAAATATTTATTTTTATACATTTATCAGAAAGCTACAGAAGTGTCTCTACTGAATTATACTGTTTACAGATTTTGTATTGATGATTTTGTGTTAGTCCCGCCCACTGTAGGGCGTGCCACGCCCGCACCTTGTTTTAATGTTAATAATAATCAATTGTGAGAAAAGATTGTACCTGTCCTGAGAGAAGTCCCCTCCCCCCGTCCTCAGAAAATGCCGGCGGCCTGGCTCTCAGGTCACTCTTCAATCATCCACAACCCAAAAGATCTTTATATCATTAAAAATGTATCCACAGCCAATGTTTTGTGAGTTTTACTTGGTGCAAGAAAAGGTAAAAAATATGTCTGTGTCCCCGCGGCTGAAATTCCCCGTATTAGTCCCGGTGATTATCATCACAGGAAGTGACGATCCAAAGAATAGAAATAGAGAGGAAATCCTCCAATGGGAGCGCCTGTTCAAAAACGGAAGGGAAAATTTCCTCTCACTTCCTGTTTTGTTTCCAGGACAGGAAGTGAAGGGAAATCTCCCCTAGGGGGACACAGACCACAGCTCTTTAACCTCCGCTCTACTCAAAATGTCTTCTTTAGATGAACTCCGGGGTAATAAATCCACCAATCATGTGACTTCCTCCAGATCTGGGCAGTTATCCAGTGTAATAAAGACCGCCCACTGCTGCCCTCTCTCCTGGTCTCCGCCCCTTCCTGTACTGGGTGGAGCTTGGCAGGCCCCTCCCACAGCTCTGCTCTGTGATGTCACCGCTATCTTTTTTTTTTTTTGCTAAATCTTTTTATTAAGTTTTATATTGTCATACAAAAAGTACCCACACAGGGGCCAAACATTGCCCACGCAGGGGCCAAACATTGCCCACACGGGGACCAAACATTGCCCACGCAGGGGCCAAACATTGCCCACACGGGGACCAAACATTGCCCACGCAGGGGCCAAACATTGCCCACGCAGGGGGCCAAACATTGCCCACACAGGGGCCAAACATTGCCCACGCAGGGGCCAAACATTGCCCACAGGGGGCCAAACATTGCCCACGCAGGGGCCAAACATTGCCCACACAGGGGCCAAACATTGCCCACAGGGGGCCAAACATTGCCCACGCAGGGGCCAAACATTGCTCACACAGGGGCCAAACATTGCCCACGCAGGGGCCAAACATTGCCCACAGGGGGCCAAACATTGCCCACGCAGGGGCCAAACATTGCCCACACAGGGGCCAAACATTGCCCACAGGGGGCCAAACATTGCCCACGCAGGGGCCAAACATTGCCCACGCGGGGGCCAAACATTGCCCACGCGGGGGCCAAACATTGCCCACGCAGGGGCCAAACATTGCCCACGCAGGGGCCAAACATTGCCCACGCAGGGGCCAAACATTGCCCACGCAGGGGCCAAACATTGCCCACGCGGGGGCCAAACATTGCCCACACGGGGGCCAAACATTGCCCACGCAGGGGCCAAACATTGCCCACGCGGGGGCCAAACATTGCCCACGCAGGGGCCAAACATTGCCCACGCAGGGGCCAAACATTGCCCACGCAGGGGCCAAACATTACCCACGCGGGGGCCAAACATTGCCCACACGGGGGCCAAACATTGCCCACGCAGGGGCCAAACATTGCCCACGCGGGGGCCAAACATTGCCCACGCAGGGGCCAAACATTGCCCACGCGGGGGCCAAACATTGCCCACACAGGGGCCAAACATTGCCCCAAACATTGCCCACACAGGGGCCAAACATTGCCCACGCGGGGGCCAAACATTGCCCACGCAGGGGCCAAACATTGCCCACGCAGGGGCCAAACATTGCCCACAGGGGGCCAAACATTGCCCACAGGGGGCCAAACATTGCCCACGCGGGGCCAAACATTGCCCACGCGGGGGCCAAACATTGCCCACACAGGGGCCAAACATTGCCCACGCGGGGGCCAAACATTGCCCACAGGGGGCCAAACATTGCCCACGCGGGGGCCAAACATTGCCCACGCGGGGGCCAAACATTGCCCACACAGGGGCCAAACATTGCCCCAAACATTGCCCACACAGGGGCCAAACATTGCCCACGCGGGGGCCAAACATTGCCCACGCAGGGGCCAAACATTGCCCACGCAGGGGCCAAACATTGCCCACGCAGGGGCCAAACATTGCCCACGCGGGGGCCAAACATTGCCCACGCAGGGGCCAAACATTGCCCACACGGGGGCCAAACATTGCCCACACAGGGGCCAAACATTGCCCACAGGGGGCCAAACATTGCCCACGCGGGGGCCAAACATTGCCCACGCAGGGGGCCAAACATTGCCCACACAGGGGCCAAATATTGCCCACGCAGGGGCCAAACATTGCCCACGCAGGGGCCAAACATTGCCCACAGGGGGCCAAACATTGCCCACGCAGGGGCCAAACATTGCCCACACAGGGGCCAAACATTGCCCACAGGGGGCCAAACATTGCCCACGCAGGGGCCAAACATTGCCCACGCAGGGGCCAAACATTGCCCACACGGGGGCCAAACATTGCCCACGCAGGGGCCAAACATTGCCCACGCAGGGGCCAAACATTGCCCGCGCAGGGGCCAAACATTGCCCACAGGGGGCCAAACATTGCCCACGCGGGGGCCAAACATTGCCCACGCAGGGGCCAAACATTGCCCACACGGGGGCCAAACATTGCCCACACAGGGGCCAAACATTGCCCACAGGGGGCCAAACATTGCCCACGCGGGGGCCAAACATTGCCCACGCAGGGGCCAAACATTGCCCACACGGGGGCCAAACATTGCCCACGCGGGGGCCAAACATTGCCCACGCGGGGGCCAAACATTGCCCACGCGGGGGCCAAACATTGCCCACACAGGGGCCAAACATTGCCCCAAACATTGCCCACACAGGGGCCAAACATTGCCCACGCGGGGGCCAAACATTGCCCACGCAGGGGCCAAACATTGCCCACACAGGGGCCAAACATTGCCCACGCAGGGGCCAAACATTGCCCACGCGGGGGCCAA
This sequence comes from Lithobates clamitans, assembly GCA_037952925.1. Classification (NCBI taxonomy): domain Eukaryota; kingdom Metazoa; phylum Chordata; class Amphibia; order Anura; family Ranidae; genus Lithobates; species Lithobates clamitans. Next base: position 163,585 of record JBBGZY010002833.1, read on the forward strand.
ACATTGCCCACGCAGGGGCCAAACATTGCCCACATGGGGGCCAAACATTGCCCACACAGGGGCCAAACATTGCCCACAGGGGGCCAAACATTGCCCACGCGGGGGCCAAACATTGCCCACGCGGGGGCCAAACATTGCCCACACAGGGGCCAAACATTGCCCCAAACATTGCCCACACAGGGGCCAAACATTGCCCACAGGGGGCCAAACATTGCCCACGCGGGGGCCAAACATTGCCCACGCGGGGGCCAAACATTGCCCACACAGGGGCCAAACATTGCCCCAAACATTGCCCACGCGGGGGCCAAACATTGCCCACGCAGGGGCCAAACATTGCCCACGCGGGGGCCAAACATTGCCCACGCAGGGGCCAAACATTGCCCACACGGGGGCCAAACATTGCCCACACAGGGGCCAAACATTGCCCACACGGGGCATATCCTCCGATGCGGCTGTAGACCGAACCAACATAAACAAACTTAACTATACCCCGATGGGGGGAGGGGATTAATTCAGGAAAATCCATGCTCTGCACTGACAGGATATCTGAAGGAGAGATATTGGGTCAATTTGCTAACATATTTATAGCCATAATGCTAATTTAGGAATTGGTTACTGTGTCAGTTGCCGTGGTAATATCATCCAACCAACAGGTCCATACCTTTTCACATTTTTGGGGACAACCCTCCCCGAGTAGGTGGCTTTATAGAGGGGCAGACTAGCATTCACTAGGCTCTTCCAGAACCTATCAGAGGGGGAGACGACCGTTTCCAGGTCATGGTGATGGCGTTACGTGTTTAGTATAATAACAGAGATATGAGTATTTTCCTAGCTCTGAGTATTGACATTTGGTCCACTAGTCCCGGTAGATGATGTTTAGGGTCATTCGGGATACTTAGATCTTAGTGATCACTTGGAGTACTTCTTTCCAATAATGTACAATTGCTGGACAAGCCCAGAGAATGTATAAGAAGAACCCCGGCTGGTAGGAACAGCGCCAGCACACCGGAGAATACGCCAGGGGGGCATGTAATGAACTCTGTCTACGATTTTGTATTGGACTAGTTTGTCCCTGGCTGAGGGGAGAATGGAAAATCCCAAATCTTCCTCCAGTCATCTTCATTCATCTCCAGCATGTCCCTCACCCATTTCCTGCGGAGGGAGGACGGCTCGGGAACGGCAGCGACCAGCAGGGACCCATAGATCTGAGATGTGGGTTTCTCGAGATCTTTCACCCGAAGGGTGGATTCGAGTTCTGAATATTCCAATACAATCGGTTGGCCTAAGAACTGACACCTATAGGCATGAGCGACTTGAAGATACCGAAAGTGGGCCTTTGCAGGTACATTAAATTTGGTACGCAATACGTGAAAGGGAATGAGCTCCCCATTGGTGATTACATGTTCAAGGGTCAATATTTTATATTTGGCCCAGGCCTGTGGATCCAGGATAGTATTAAACTGTGATAGGTTAGGGTTCAGCCACAGGGGGGTGTGAGAAGACCAGGAGTTCGGCTGGGGTACCCTCAGCACCTCTCCCACCCTCCACGCCCGCATAGTGGTGCGCATAGAAGGGGTGAGGGAGTGAGGTGTTTTTGGTCCTCTGAATAGTAGCCCCTTCAAGGCCTCCAGAGACCCCACTATAGCCGCCTCCAGCACCGTCGCAGAATTGGTCAGGTCCGGTTGCAACCACCAATGGACAGTCACAAGCTGAGTGGCCAAGAAATACTTGTGACAATCAGGTAGAGCCAAACCCCCACTGTCCACAGGCCTGGTCAGAGTGGTATATCTAAATCTAGGTGGCTTTGATCCCCAAATGAAGGAGAGGAAGAGGTGCTTAAGAGAATTAAAGAAGGTTTTGGTCAACCATTGTGGGGAATTTCTAAAAATGTACAAAAGTTTGGGGAGGACTTTCATTTTAAGAAGGTTGATAGGTCCAATGAGGGAAAGAGGAAGATTGCTCCACGCCTTCAGTTTGGATCTAATAACTGCCAGGACAGGGTCAAAGTCCCTGCTCTCCCTTGAGATAATGATACCTAAATAGGTAAATTTATCCACCCACTGGAGCGGGGTTGAGGAGGGTGAGGAGGACCTGGCCCCCTCATCCACCGGAAAGAGCTGAGACTTGTGCCAAGTCACCTTCAGTCCCGTGAAGGCGGAGAAAGCATCCATGACCCCAAGTGTGCCCCCCAGAGAGTCACCAGCGTCATTTAAAAAAAGGAGTAAATCATCACCGTAAAAAGCCACTCTCTCCTCCAGCCAACCCACCCTAAGCCCACGGACCTCGGCCGAGCTTCTGAGGGCCTCAGCTATTGGTTCCATGGCCAGGGCGAACAGAGCCAGGGAGAGAGGGCATCCCTGTCTGGTGCCTCTTTGCAGGGGGAACGGAGGAGACAGGGAGCCGTTCATTTTAATGCAGGCCAGAGGACCAGTATACGATGTATGAATCCAGTCAATAAATATCAGGGGGAAACCCATTCTTCTCAACACCTCCCACAGATACACCCACTCCACCATGTCAAATGCCTTTGCCATATCAAGCGTGGCAATGGTCCTAGTGCCCTGATAAGTATGGGGGGCATGAATATTAGAAAAAAGTCTGCGTATGTTAATATCTGTGGATCTACCTGGCATAAAGCCCGTTTTGTCAGAGTCAATCAGGAATTTTATTACCTTATTAAGCCTAGTGGCCAGTAATTTGGTTAGTGTTTTTAGGTCACAGTTTAGGAGCGATATTGGCCTGTAGGAGGCGCATAACTTGGGGTCTTTATTAGGCTTTGGAGTGAGAACAATATGGGCTTCCCTCATAGTGGATGGTAAGGAGCCCAGTTGGAGGCAGGCCTGAAACATCTGAGATAGCTTGGGGGCGAGCAGTTCTATGTGAGCTCTATAATATTCTATGGGCAGTCCATCCGGCCCGGGGGTCTTCCATGCCGGGAAAGACCTGATGGCCACCATGACCTCTTCTGATGTGATCTCCGAAACAAGGAATTGTCTCTCTGCATCAGAGAGCCATCCCAGTGCTAGCGTGTCTAACATGGAGAGCATTGGTGCAGAAGTCATCAGGAAGTGAGCAAACATAGAGAGCTATAAAACGTAGTGAATGCCGATAGGATATCTTCCTGGGAGGAGACTAACACACCGTCTACCGTGAGGATTTCAGGTATAACCGCTAAGGGCCTATCTTGCTGTGCCAGCATCGCCAGGAGTTTGCAGGTTTTATCCCCTTCCTCAAAATATGAATGTCTGCTATTTTCTATACCAACTCTGGTGATGTCCCAGACATGGAAATGAAGTTCTCCTCTAAGCGATGAAAGGTGCTCCAAGTTAGGAACCGAAGCCGAATAATGAGCCAAGGTCTCCTCAACTTTATGTCGTAGGTCAGAGACCCCAAGTTCTGCCGCCACAGCAGAGATATCGACCTGAAGCCTCCCACCAAATCTCCAAGTTCTGCCGCCACAGCAGAGATATATCGACCCGAAGCCTCCCACACCACCACCAAGGAGGCCGAATCCGCATGATCCACCCAAAGAGGGAGAGATCCCACACCACCTCCAAGGAGGCCAACCCAACATGATCCACCCAAAGAGGGAGAGATCCCACACCATCTCCAAGGAGGCCAACCCAACATGATCCACCCAAAGAGGGAGAGACCCCACATCACCTCCAAGGAGGCCGACCCAACATGATCCACCTAAAGAGGGAGAGACCCCACACCACCTCCAAAGGGGCTGACCCCACATGATTCACCCAAAGAGGGAGAGACCCCACACCACCTCCAAGGAGGCCGACCCAACATGATCCACCCAAAGAGGGAGAGATCCCACACCACCTCCAAGGAGGCCGAATCCGCATGATCCACCCAAAGAGGGAGAGATCCCACACCACCTCCAAGGAGGCCGACCCCACATGATCCACCCAAAGAGGGAGAGATCCCCACCATCTCCAAGGAGGCCGACCCAACATGATCCACCCAAAGAGGGAGAGATCCCACACCACCTCCAAAGAGGCCGACCCAACATGATCCACCCAAAGAGGGAGAGACCCCACACCACCTCCAAGGAGGCCGAATCCGCATGATCCACCCAAAGAGGGAGAGATCCCACACCACCTCCAAGGAGGCCGACCCAACATGATCCACCCAAAGAGGGAGAGATCCCACACCATCTCCAAGGAGGCCGACCCCACATGATCCACCCAAAGAGGGAGAGACCCCACACCATCTCCAAAGAGGCCGACCCCACATGATCCACCCAAAGAGGGAGAGACCCCACACCACCTCCAAGGAGGCCAACCCAACATGATCCACCCAAAGAGGGAGAGACCCCACACCATCTCCAAGGAGGCCGACCCAACATGATCCACCCAAAGAGGGAGAGACCCCACACTACCTCCAAGGAGGCCGAATCCGCATGATCCACCCAAAGAGGGAGAGACCCCACACCACCGCCAAGGAGGCCGACCCAACATGATCCACCCAAAGAGGGAGAGACCCCACACCATCTCCAAGGAGGCCGACCCAACATGATCCACCCAAAGAGGGAGAGACCCCACACCACCTCCAAGGAGGCCGACCCAACATGATCCACCCAAAGAGGGAGAGATCCCACACCACCTCCAAGGAGGCCAACCCAACATGATCCACCCAAAGAGGGAGAGACCCCACACCACCTCCAAGGAGGCCGACCCAACATGATCCACCCAAAGAGGGAGAGACCCCACACCACCTCCAAGGAGGCCGACCCAACATGATCCACCCAAAGAGGGAGAGACCCCACACCACCTCCAAGGAGGCCGACCCAACATGATCCACCCAAAGAGGGATATACCCCACACCATCTCCAAGGAGGCCGACCCAACATGATCCACCCAAAGAGGGAGAGACCCCACACCATCTCCAAGGAGGCCGACCCCACATGATCCACCCAAAGAGGGAGAGATCCCACACCACCTCCAAGGAGGCCGACCCAACATGATCCACCCAAAGAGGGAGAGACCCCACACCATCTCCAAGGAGGCCGACCCAACATGATCCACCCAAAGAGGGAGAGACCCCACACCATCTCCTAGGAGGCCGACCCAACATGATCCACCCAAAGATGGAGAGATCCCACACCATCTCCAAGGAGGCCGACCCAACATGATCCACCCAAAGAGAGAGAAATCCCACACCACCTCCAAGGAGGCCGAATCCGCATGATCCACCCAAAGAGGGAGAGACCCCACACCACCGCCAAGGAGGCCGACCCAACATGATCCACCCAAAGAGGGAGAGACCCCACACCATCTCCAAGGAGGCCGACCCAACATGATCCACCCAAAGAGGGAGAGACCCCACACCACCTCCAAGGAGGCCGACCCAACATGATCCACCCAAAGAGGGAGAGATCCCACACCACCTCCAAGGAGGCCAACCCAACATGATCCACCCAAAGAGGGAGAGACCCCACACCACCTCCAAGGAGGCCGACCCAACATGATCCACCCAAAGAGGGAGAGACCCCACACCATCTCCAAGGAGGCCGACCCAACATGATCCACCCAAAGAGGGAGAGATCCCACACCATCTCCAAGGAGGCCGACCCAACATGATCCACCCAAAGAGGGAGAGATCCCACACCACCTCCAAGGAGGCCGAATCCGCATGATCCACCCAAAGAGGGAGAGATCCCACACCACCTCCAAGGAGGCCGACCCAACATGATCCACCCAAAGAGGGAGAGATCCCACATCACCTCCAAGGAGGCCGACCCCACATGATCCACCCAAAGAGGGAGAGACCCCACACCATCTCCAAGAAGGCCGACCCAACATGATCCACCCAAAGAGGGAGAGACCCCACACCACCTCCAAGGAGGCCGACCCAACATGATCCACCTAAAGAGGGAGAGACCCCACACCACCTCCAAGGAGGCCGACCCAACATGATCCACCCAAAGAGGGAGAGAACCCACACCACCTCCAAGGAGGCCGACCCAACATGATCCACCCAAAGAGGGAGAGACCCCACACCACCTCCAAGGGGGCCGACCCAACATGATCCACCCAAAGAGGGAAAGACCCCACACCACCTCCAAGGAGGCCGACCCAACATGATCCACCCAAAGAGGGAGAGATCCCACACCACCTCCAAGGAGGCCAAATCCGCATGATCCACCCAAAGAGGGAGAGATCCCACACCACCTCCAAGGAGGCCGACCCAACATGATCCACCCAAAGAGGGAGAGATCCCACACCACCTCCAAGGAGGCCGACCCAACATGATCCACCCAAAGAGGGAGAGACCCCACACCATCTCCAAGGAGGCCGACCCAACATGATCCACCCAAAGAGGGAGAGATCCCACACCACCTCCAAGGAGGCCGACCCAACATGATCCACCCAAAGAGGGAGAGACCCCACACCACCTCCAAGGAGGCCGACCCAACATGATCCACCCAAAGAGGGAGAGACCCCACACCACCTCCAAGGAGGCCGACCCAACATGATCCACCCAAAGAGGGAGAGACCCCACACCATCTCCAAGGAGGCCGACCCAACATGATCCACCCAAAGAGGGAGAGATCCCACACCACCTCCAAGGAGGCCGACCCAACATGATCCACCCAAAGAGGGAGAGACCCCACACCACCTCCAAGGAGGCCGAATCCGCATGATCCACCCAAAGAGGGAGAGATCCCACACCACCTCCAAGGAGGCCGACCCAACATGATCCACCCAAAGAGGGAGAGATCCCACACCACCTCCAAGGAGGCCGACCCAACATGATCCACCCAAAGAGGGAGAGATCCCACACCACCTCCAAGGAGGCCGACCCAACATGATCCACCCAAAGAGGGAGAGATCCCACACCACCTCCAAGGAGGCCGACCCAACATGATCCACCCAAAGAGGGAGAGATCCCACACCACCTCCAAGGAGGCCGACCCAACATGATCCACCCAAAGAGGGAGAGATCCCACACCATCTCCAAGGAGGCCAAATCCGCATGATCCACCCAAAGAGGGAGAGACCCCACACCACCTCCAAGGAGGCCGACCCAACATGATCCACCCAAAGAGGGAGAGACCCCACACCATCTCCAAGGAGGCCGACCCAACATGATCCACCCAAAGAGGGAGAGACCCCACACCACCTCCAAGGAGGCCGACCCAACATGATCCACCCAAAGAGGGAGAGACCCCACACCACCTCCAAGGAGGCCGAATCCGCATGATCCACCCAAAGAGGGAGAGATCCCACACCACCTCCAAGGAGGCCGACCCAACATGATCCACCCAAAGAGGGAGAGATCCCACACCACCTCCAAGGAGGCCGACCCAACATGATCCACCCAAAGAGGGAGAGATCCCACACCACCTCCAAGGAGGCCGACCCAACATGATCCACCCAAAGAGGGAGAGATCCCACACCATCTCCAAGGAGGCCAAATCCCCATGATCCACCCAAAGAGGGAGAGACCCCACACCACCTCCAAGGAGGCCGACCCAACATGATCCACCCAAAGAGGGAGAGACCCCACACCATCTCCAAGGAGGCCGACCCAACATGATCCACCCAAAGAGGGAGAGACCCCACACCACCTCCAAGGAGGCCGACCCAACATGATCCACCCAAAGAGGGAGAGACCCCACACCACCTCCAAGGAGGCCGAATCCGCATGATCCACCCAAAGAGGGAGAGACCCCACACCACCTCCAAGGAGGCCGAATCCGCATGATCCACCCAAAGAGGGAGAGATCCCACACCACCTCCAAGGAGGCCGACCCAACATGATCCACCCAAAGAGGGAGAGATCCCACACCATCTCCAAGGAGGCCGACCCAACATGATCCACCCAAAGAGGGAGAGATCCCACACCACCTCCAAGGAGGCCGACCCAACATGATCCACCCAAAGAGGGAGAGACCCCACACCACCTCCAAGGAGGCCGACCCAACATGATCCACCCAAAGAGGGAGAGATCCCACACCACCTCCAAGGAGGCCGACCCAACATGATCCACCCAAAGAGGGAGAGATCCCACACCACCTCCAAGGAGGCCGACCCAACATGATCCACCCAAAGAGGGAGAGATCCCACACCACCTCCAAGGAGGCCGACCCAACATGATCCACCCAAAGAGGGAGAGATCCCACACCATCTCCAAGGAGGCCAAATCCGCATGATCCACCCAAAGAGGGAGAGACCCCACACCACCTCCAAGGAGGCCGACCCAACATGATCCACCCAAAGAGGGAGAGACCCCACACCATCTCCAAGGAGGCCGACCCAACATGATCCACCCAAAGAGGGAGAGATCCCACACCACCTCCAAGGAGGCCGACCCAACATGATCCACCCAAAGAGGGAGAGATCCCACACCACCTCCAAGGAGGCCGACCCAACATGATCCACCCAAAGAGGGAGAGATCCCACACCACCTCCAAGGAGGCCGACCCAACATGATCCACCCAAAGAGGGAGAGATCCCACACCACCTCCAAGGAGGCCGACCCAACATGATCCACCCAAAGAGGGAGAGATCCCACACCACCTCCAAGGAGGCCGACCCAACATGATCCACCCAAAGAGGGAGAGATCCCACACCATCTCCAAGGAGGCCAAATCCGCATGATCCACCCAAAGAGGGAGAGACCCCACACCACCTCCAAGGAGGCCGACCCAACATGATCCACCCAAAGAGGGAGAGACCCCACACCATCTCCAAGGAGGCCGACCCAACATGATCCACCCAAAGAGGGAGAGACCCCACACCACCTCCAAGGAGGCCGACCCAACATGATCCACCCAAAGAGGGAGAGATCCCACACCACCTCCAAGGAGGCCGACCCAACATGATCCACCCAAAGAGGGAGAGATCCCACACCACCTCCAAGGAGGCCGACCCAACATGATCCACCCAAAGAGGGAGAGATCCCACACCACCTCCAAGGAGGCCGACCCAACATGATCCACCCAAAGAGGTAGAGATCCCACACCATCTCCAAGGAGGCCAAATCCCCATGATCCACCCAAAGAGGGAGAGACCCCACACCACCTCCAAGGAGGCCGACCCAACATGATCCACCCAAAGAGGGAGAGACCCCACACCATCTCCAAGGAGGCCGACCCAACATGATCCACCCAAAGAGGGAGAGACCCCACACCACCTCCAAGGAGGCCGACCCAACATGATCCACCCAAAGAGGGAGAGATCCCACACCATCTCCAAGGAGGCCGACCCAACATGATCCACCCAAAGAGGGAGAGACCCCACACCACCTCCAAGGAGGCCGACCCAACATGATCCACCCAAAGAGGGAGAGACCCCACACCACCTCCAAGGAGGCCGACCCAACATGATCCACCCAAAGAGGGAGAGACCCCACACCATCTCCAAGGAGGCCAACCCAACATGATCCACCCAAAGAGGGAGAGACCCCACACCACCTCCAAGGAGGCCGACCCAACATGATCCACCCAAAGAGGGAGAGATCCCACACCACCTCCAAGGAGGCCGACCCAACATGATCCACCCAAAGAGGGAGAGACCACACACCATCTCCAAGGAGGCCGACCCAACATGATCCACCCAAAGAGGGAGAGAACCCACACAACCTCCAAGGAGGCCGACCCCCCATTATCCACCCAAAGAGGGAGAGACCCCACACCACCTCCAAGGAGGCCGACCCAACATGATCCACCCAAAGAGGGAGAGACCCCACACCATCTCCAAGGAGGCCGACCCAACATGATCCACCCAAAGAGGGAGAGACCCCACACCACCTCCAAGGAGGCCGACCCAACATGATCCACCCAAAGAGGGAGAGACCCCACACCACCTCCAAGGAGGCCGAATCCGCATGATCCACCCAAAGAGGGAGAGATCCCACACCACCTCCAAGGAGGCCGACCCAACATGATCCACCCAAAGAGGGAGAGATCCCACACCACCTCCAAGGAGGCCGACCCAACATGATCCACCCAAAGAGGGAGAGATCCCACACCACCTCCAAGGAGGCCGACCCAACATGATCCACCCAAAGAGGGAGAGACCCCACACCATCTCCAAGGAGGCCGACCCAACATGATCCACCCAAAGAGGGAGAGACCCCACACCACCTCCAAGGAGGCCGACCCAACATGATCCACCCAAAGAGGGAGAGACCCCACACCATCTCCAAGGAGGCCGACCCAACATGATCCACCCAAAGAGGGAGAGACCCCACACCACCTCCAAGGAGGCCGACCCAACATGATCCACCCAAAGAGGTAGAGATCCCACACCATCTCCAAGGAGGCCAAATCCCCATGATCCACCCAAAGAGGGAGAGACCCCACACCACCTCCAAGGAGGCCGACCCAACATGATCCACCCAAAGAGGGAGAGACCCCACACCATCTCCAAGGAGGCCGACCCAACATGATCCACCCAAAGAGGGAGAGACCCCACACCACCTCCAAGGAGGCCGACCCAACATGATCCACCCAAAGAGGGAGAGATCCCACACCATCTCCAAGGAGGCCGACCCAACATGATCCACCCAAAGAGGGAGAGACCCCACACCACCTCCAAGGAGGCCGAATCCGCATGATCCACCCAAAGAGGGAGAGATCCCACACCACCTCCAAGGAGGCCGACCCAACATGATCCACCCAATAGTCCTGCAAAGAGGGAGAATCCTCGTCATGGACTTCTTCATTGTTAATCCAATGGGGAGGGGGGAAATTTTTTGTTGGGCCGAATTAAAAATGCAAATCATGGCAAAATTGCAGTAAAAACGCTCTACATGCATTTCTGCAGCTTCCCCATTGAAATCTATTGAACCAAAAAAAAAAAGCGAAAAGAACATTTTGCAATTAAAAAAAGTCCCCGACTCTCTCCAAGAACGCAGAAAAACGCATCGGGAACGTTTCCTATAAGAACCCATGTTAACAAAAGTTCTGCAAAATGTAAAAAAACATGAAAAACCTGATTGGTGGGACTTCAGATCGGGGGGGAAATCGCATTTCATGTCAGTCCGGCGATTCCACAGACATTTCTGCCGTTTTCTGCACAGAAGTTTATTGAAATCACCAAAAGTAATAGAAGAAAAGATCCGGGAACACAAAGTGCGAATCGCACCGGTTTGGACGGTAATAGCCGGCGATTTAACATGCGACTTTTCACATCAATGTGAAGCAGAGCTAAAAAAATGCGCCTGAAAAGCGATTTCCCCAGAAGCTCCTCTCCATTGAAGCACCGCAAATCGCTCGGCGTCCCGTTCACACCGTTCATGGCGAGTCGATCCTCATTACCACAAGTTGTGGCTCTCTACTTCCTCTATAAAAACACAGAGCCCCCCGATCCTCCTCTATAAAAACACAGAGCCCCCCCCCCGATCCTCTTCTATAAAAACACAGAGCCCCCCCCCCGATCCTCCTCTATAAAAACACAGAGCCCCCCGATCCTCCTCTATAAAAACACAGAGCCCCCCCCCGATCCTCTTCTATAAAAACACAGAGCCCCCCCCCCGATCCTCCTCTATAAAAACACAGAGCCCCCCCATCCTCTATAAAAACACAGAGCCCCTCCCCGATCCTCCTCTATAAAAACACAGAGCCCCCCCATCCTCCTCTATAAAAACACAGAGCCCCCCGATCCTCCTCTATAAAAACACAGAGCCCCCCCGATCCTCCTCTATAAAAACACAGAGCTCCCCCCAATCCTCCTCTATAAAAACACAGAGCCCCCCGATCCTCCTCTATAAAAACACAGAGCCCCCCCCCCGATCCTCCTCTATAAAAACACAGAGCCCCCCCCATCCTCCTCTATAAAAACACAGAGCCCCCCCCGATCCTCCTCTATAAAAACACAGAGCCCCCCCCGATCCTCCTCTATAAAAACACAGAGCCCCCCCCATCCTCCGCTATAAAAACACAGAGCCCCCCCGATCCTCCTCTATAAAAACACAGAGCCCCCCCAATCCTCCTCTATAAAAACACAGAGCCCCCTCGATCCTCCTCTATAAAAACACAGAGCCCCCCGATCCTCCTCTATAAAAACACAGAGCCCCCCCGATCCTCCTCTATAAAAACACAGAGCCCCCCCCCGATCCTCCTCTATAAAAACACAGAGCCCCCCCCGATCCTCCTCTATAAAAACACAGAGCCCCCCCCGATCCTCTTCTATAAAAACACAGAGCCCCCCCCCGATCCTCTTCTATAAAAACACAGAGCCCCCCGCCGATCCTCCTCTATAAAAACACAGAGCCCCCCGATCCTCCTCTATAAAAACACAGAGCCCCCCGATCCTCCTCTATAAAAACACAGAGCCCCCCCCCGATCCTCTTCTATAAAAACACAGAGCCCCCCCCCGATCCTCTTCTATAAAAACACAGAGCCCCCCCCGATCCTCCTCTATAAAAACACAGAGCCCCCCCCCATCCTCCGCTATAAAAACACAGAGCCCCCCCGATCCTCCTCTATAAAAACACAGAGCCCCCCCAATCCTCCTCTATAAAAACACAGAGCCCCCCCATCCTCCTCTATAAAAACACAGAGCCCCCCCCATCCTCCTCTATAAAAACACAGAGCCCCCCCGATCCTCCTCTATAAAAACACAGAGCGCCCCCCGATCCTCCTCTATAAAAACACAGAGCCCCCCGATCCTCCTCTATAAAAACACAGAGACCCCCGATCCTCCTCTATAAAAACACAGAGCGCCCCCCGATCCTCCTCTATAAAAACACAGAGCCCCCCCGATCCTCTTCTATAAAAACACAGAGCCCCCCGCCGATCCTCCTCTATAAAAACACAGAGCCCCCCGATCCTCCTCTATAAAAACACAGAGCCCCCCATCCTCTATAAAAACACAGAGCCCCCCCAATCCTCCTCTATAAAAACACAGAGCCCCCTCGATCCTCCTCTATAAAAACACAGAGCCCCCCGATCCTCCTCTATAAAAACACAGAGCCCCCCCGATCCTCCTCTATAAAAACACAGAGCCCCCCCCCGATCCTCCTCTATAAAAACACAGAGCCCCCCCCGATCCTCCTCTATTAAAACACAGAACCCCCCGATCCTCCTCTATAAAAACACAGAGCGCCCCCCGATCCTCCTCTATAAAAACACAGAGCCCCCCGATCCTCCTCTATAAAAACACAGAGCCCCCCCCCGATCCTCTTCTATAAAAACACAGAGCCCCCCCGATCCTCCTCTATAAAAACACAGAGCCCCCCCCGATCCTCTTCTATAAAAACACAGAGCCCCCCCCCGATCCTCCTCTATAAAAACACAGAGCCCCCCCCCGATCCTCTTCTATAAAAACACAGAGCGCCCCCCGATCCTCCTCTATAAAAACACAGAGCCCCCCCATCCTCCTCTATAAAAACACAGAGCCCCCCAATCCTCCTCTATAAAAACACAGAGCGCCCCACGATCCTCCTCTATAAAAACACAGAGCGCCCCCCGATCCTCCTCTATAAAAACACAGAGCCCCTCCCCGATCCTCCTCTATAAAAACACAGAGCCCCTCCCCGATCCTCCTCTATAAAAACACAGAGCCCCTCCCCGATCCTCCTCTATAAAAACACAGAGCGCCCCCCGATCCTCCTCTATAAAAACACAGAGCCCCCCCATCCTCCTCTATAAAAACACAGAGCGCCCCCCGATCCTCCTCTTCTGGGGTCCCCTGCTCCTGGCTCCTCCCCTTCATCGGGTGCCCCCACAGAAAGCTGCTTTCCCTGGGGACACCCGTGTGTGCTCATTCGTCCATAAACTGCCCCGCCCCCCACGTTACCAGATTTCATTAACAGGAGGCGGAGCCAATGACTCCCACTGCTATCAATCTGTCCAATGAGGGGAGAGACAGGAGGCGGAGCCAGTGACTCCCACTGCTATCAATCTGTCCAATGAGGGGAGATACAGGAGGCGGAGCCAATGATTCCCACTGCTATCAATCTGTCCAATGAGGGGAGATACAGGAGGCGGAGCCAATGATTCCCACTGCTATCAATCTGTCCAATGAGGGGAGAGACAGGAGGCGGAGCCAATGATTCCCACTGCTATCAATCTGTCCAATGAGGGGAGAGACAGGAGGCGGAGCCAGTGCTGGATTGGATGGGGCTCAGGTAAGAAAAGGGGGGAGGGGAGGTCACATCACATGACATGCGGTTCCGGTGGAAGTCGGTTTTTTGGTTTCCAGAAAAAGGAGAAGATTTTTCCTGCAGAGAATCGCACCCATCCCCCGGTGTGCCCTGATTAGAATTCCATGTATACGTTTTATATTGGGGGGTCCCAAGAGATCCCCCAAACAAATCATACAGGGGCTCTAACCCTCCTTTACTTCATCCGTCATACAATCAGCTCATCTCCTCCTCTGTGGGGGGAGGGGAGGGGGGGTTCCTGATGGCTCCTCCCACACAATCAGTCCTCAGTAGTGCAGAAAGTGGTAACCATGGCAACCCACCTGTACTGTCTGCAGTAACCCATAGCAACCAGACCCCACCCCCTCCATCACTGCAATCACAAGCGATTGGAGGTCCCATCTGTGTCAGGCCTGCGACCCCCCCCCCCCGTCTCTGCCACATGGAACGGAGGGGGGAGGGGTTATCTCTGCTGTCACTTCCTGTCCAGGTGACACAACAGGAAGTGAGATGAAATCTGCCCCTCGCAGACACCGGATCTCTTCCTGTTACATTGTAGATTTCTTCCCGGGACACCGCAATCAAAACCTGACAGGGGGTCCGACCCTCACTCATTGCCCTTCCCCCTCCTCAGCCATCAATCCATTTCTCAGGATGAAAGATTCTCTTCATTCACATTGAGGCCACGCCCACATTTCTCACCACGCCCACATTTCTCACCACGCCCACATTTCTCACCACGCCCACATTTCCCACCACGCCCACATTTCTCACCACGCCCACATTTCTCACCACGCCCACATTTCTCACCACGCCCACATTTCCCACCACGCCCACATTTCTCACCACGCCCACATTTCTCACCACGCCCACATGGCACGCCCCGGTGACAGTCACCACCAATGACCCCCCCGATGTATTGGACACCCCGAGTGACGGTTCCAAGTCGCACCTCATTGTCCGCAATGGAAGCGTTCAAACCGACGCGATTCGTGAGAACGTTTCCTGCGACTTCTGAAATGGCAGGAAGTAGCGTCAGCGCTGTGACCCGGGTGTAACGTGCGTTGTTCTGCGGGTCACACCCACTTCCCATCCCCCCACATTAACACGCATGCGCTTCAACTGGGCGGGGCTTAGCCACAAAGTCATTACAAATCAGAGAGGATTGTGGGAGATGAGGTGCCCCGCCCCCGCGGTGCTCTAATCCCCAAATACCAACTGTTTGGCCACACCCACCCCCCTACTATTGGTCATTGAGGTTGTCCATCAACAGAAGGACCAATCATTACGTCGGATAACAGTCTGCAATTAAAGTGAATGTAAACCCTCCGTATGATCGTCCTCAGAGATCAGACAAATCCTCCTACAAGTTGTACCTGATTATCTTCTACATCCATTCTAAGTGCTGAATTATAAAGCTTGTATGAGCTGTCAGAAAAAAGGGGGCGGGGAGCTACACTCTGCAGAGCCCAGGGACACGCCCCCCCTTCACACAGAAACAGAGCTGAGGCTGTCAGTCACAGGCTGTGTGCTGGAGGCTCCTCCCCTGTCACCTTTTATCTCTTGGTGTCAGGAAAACTTGTCAGTAGTGACTCATGCAGATAGCAGAGGGGGGAGGTGAGGGAGGAGTCTTATAAAGATAGAGGAAGGGGGAGGGGGAGGAGTCTTATGAAGATAGAGGAAGGGGAGGGGCAGGGGGAGGAGTCTCATGCAGATAGAGGAAGGAGGTGGAGCAGGGGGAGGAGTCTCATGCAGATAGAGGAAGAGGAGGGGCAGGGGGAGGAGTCTCATGCAGATAAAGGAAGGAGGTGGAGCAGGGGGAGGAGTCTCATGCAGATAGAGGAAGGGGAGGGGCAGGGGGAGGAGTCTCATGCAGATAGAGGAAGGAGGTGGAGCAGGGGGAGGAGTCTCATGCAGATAGAGGAAGAGGAGGGGCAGGGGGAGGAGTCTCATGCAGATAGAGGAAGGGGAGGGGCAGGGGGAGGAGTCTCATGCAGATAGAGGAAGAGGAGGGGCAGGGGGAGGAGTCTCATGCAGATAGAGGAAGGAGGTGGAGCAGGGGGAGGAGTCTCATGCAGATAGAGGAAGAGGAGGGGCAGGGGGAGGAGTCTCATGCAGATAAAGGAAGGAGGTGGAGCAGGGGGAGGAGTCTCATGCAGATAGAGGAAGGGGAGGGGCAGGGGGAGGAGTCTCATGCAGATAGAGGGAGGAGGTGGAGCAGGGGGAGGAGTCTCATGCAGATAGAGGAAGAGGAGGGGCAGGGGGAGGAGTCTCATGCAGATAGAGGAAGGAGGTGGAGCAGGGGGAGGAGTCTCATGCAGATAGAGGAAGGGGAGGGGCAGGGGGAGGAGTCTCATGCAGATAGAGGAAGGAGGTGGAGCAGGGGGAGGAGTCTCATGCAGATAGAGGAAGAGGAGGGGCAGGGGGAGGAGTCTCATGCAGATAGAGGAAGGAGGTGGAGCAGGGGGAGGAGTCTCATGCAGATAGAGGAAGGGGAGGGGGAGGAGTCTCATGCAGATAGAGGAAGGAGGTGGAGCAGGGGGAGGAGTCTCATGCAGATAGAGGAAGGAGGTGGAGCAGGGGGAGGAGTCTCATGCAGATAGAGGAAGGAGGTGGAGCAGGGGGAGGAGTCTCATGCAGATAGAGGAAGGAGGTGGAGCAGGGGGAGGAGTCTCATGCAGATAGAGGAAGGGGTGGAGCAGGGGGAGGAGTCTCATGCAGATAGAGGAAGGAGGTGGAGCAGGGGGAGGAGTCTCATGCAGATAGAGGAAGGGGTGGAGCAGGGGGAGGAGTCTCATGCAGATAGAGGAAGGAGGTGGAGCAGGGGGAGGAGTCTCATGCAGATAGAGGAAGGAGGTGGAGCAGGGGGAGGAGTCTCATGCAGATAGAGGAAGGGGTGGAGCAGGGGGAGGAGTCTCATGCAGATAGAGGAAGGAGGCAGCAGACAGAAATGACACTTAGTGCTCTGGACTGAGACAAGTTCACACTATAGAGGGATATACTTTGTTCATGTTTCATGTCTGAGGTTTACGGCTCGGAATATTAGAACCCGTCGGTGTTCTATGAGATGTTGGAGAATATTGGGGGCGGGGAGATCACCCTACTCAATCTCAGCCCCTCCTCCCCATACAGACAGCGCAGTAGGAATCTTCTCCCCGCCCCCCCATTGTTCTCCTCTCTGGACGCAGGAAATAGTTGATGTTATAATGGAGAGGAGGCGTCGCCCTTCCTTTTCCTCCCGCCATAGGCTCCAGGTACGGAATCTCAGCTATTCCCTGATAACACACAAGTCCCGCCCCCTCCAGGCTCCACCCAATAAACTGTCAGCTTTAACCCTTTCATGGCGGAGCCACATAAACACATCGCAGGTTCTTCGCGTTC
The DNA here is from genome assembly GCA_037952925.1 of Lithobates clamitans. NCBI lineage: Eukaryota > Metazoa > Chordata > Amphibia > Anura > Ranidae > Lithobates > Lithobates clamitans. The sequence goes on from JBBGZY010002833.1 coordinate 181,072, forward strand.
TTCGGGTGGAAATAATAAAGATTTTAGTCACATGACAAGTCGTTTCCCTTCCTACTTATGTGTGACCCGAAATCCAGAGACCTCGATGTAAACCTTCAAGAGTCACATGACTATGGCATGGAGCCCCCCAAATCCATACCAGACCCTTATCCAAGCATATAGCCCGGCAGGTCAGGAAAGGGGGGGGACGAGCGCATTCAACATGGGGGGGCGGGACGAGCGCATTTAACATGGGGGGGCGGGACGAGCGCATTTAACATGGGGGGGGCGGGACGAGCACACTCAACATGGGGGGGGACGAGCGCACTCAACATGGGAGGGCGGGACGAGCGCACTCAACATGGGAGGGCGGGACGAGCGCACTCAACATGGGGGGGGCGAGCGCACTCAACATGGGGGGGGCGGGACGAGCGCATTTAACATGGGGGGGACGAGCGCACTCAACATGGGGGGGCGGGACGAGCGCACTCAACATGGGGGGGCGGGACGAGCGCACTCAACATGGGAGGGCGGGACGAGCGCACTCAACATGAAGGGGTCGGGACGAGCGCACTCAACATGGGGGGGCGGGACGAGCGCACTCAACATGGGGGGGCGGGACGAGTGCACTCAACATAGGGGGGCGGGACGAGCGCACTCAACATGAAGGGGCCGGGACGAGCGCACTCAACATGGGGGGGGCGGGACGAGCGCACTCAACATGGGGGGGCGGGACGAGCGCACTCAACATGGGGGGGCGGGACGAGTGCACTCAACATGAAGGGGCCGGGACGAGCGCACTCAACATGGGGGGGCGGGACAAGCGCACTCAACATGGGGGGCGGGACGAGCACACTCAACATGGGGGGGGACGAGCGCACTCAACATGGGGGGGCGGGACAAGCGCACTCAACATAGGGGGGCGGGACGAGCACACTCAACATCGGGGGGCGGGACGAGCGCACTCAACATGGGGGGCGGGACGAGCACACTCAACATGGGGGGGCGGGACGAGCGCACTCAACATGGGGGGGGACGAGCGCACTCAACATGGGGGGGCGGCACGAGCGCACTCAACATGGGGGGCGGGACAAGCGCACTCAACATGGGGGGGCAGGACGAGCGTACTCAACATGGGGGGGTGGGACGAGCGCACTCAACATGGGGGGGCGGGACAAGCGCACTCAACATGGGGGGACGAGCGCACTCAACATGGGGGGGGGGACAAGCGCACTCAACATGGGGGGACGAGCGCACTCAACATGGGGGGGACGAGCGCACTCAACATGGGGGGGCGGGACGAGCGCACTCAACATGGGGGGCGGGACGAGCACACTCAACATGGGGGGGCGGGACGAGCACACTCAACATGGGGGGGATGGGACGAGCGCACTCAACATGGGGGGCGGGACGAGCGCACTCAACATGGGGGGGACGAGCGCACTCAACATGGGGGGGACGAGCGCACTCATCATGGGGGGGCGGGACAAGCGCACTTAACATGGGGGGGGACAAGCGCACTCAACATGGGGGGGCGGGACGAGCGCACTCAACATGGGGGGGCGGGACAAGCGCACTTAACATGGGGGGGCGGGACAAGCGCACTCAACATGGGGGGGACGAGCACACTCAACATGGGGGGGCGGGACAAGCGCACTCAACATGGGGGAACGGGACGAGCGCACTGAACATGGGGGGGCGGGACGAGCACACTCAACATGGGGGGGCGGGACGAGCGCACTCAACATGGGGGGGACGAGCGCACTCAACATGGGGGGCGGGACGAGCGCACTCAACATGGGGGGGCGGGACGAGCGCACTCAACATGGGGGGGACGAGCGCACTCAACATGGGGGGCGGGACGAGCGCACTCAACATGGGGGGGCGGGACGAGCGCACTCAACATGGGGGGGCGGGACGAGCGCACTCAACATGGGGGGGACGAGCGCACTCAACATGGGGGGCGGGACGAGCGCACTCAACATGGGGGGGACGAGCGCACTCAACATGGGGGGGCGGGACGAGCGCACTCAACATGGGGGGGGACAAGCGCACTCAACATGGGGGGGGCGGGACGAGCGCACTCAACATGGGGGGGGCGGGACAAGCGCACTTAACATGGGGGGGCGGGACAAGCGCACTCAACATGGGGGGGACGAGCACACTCAACATGGGGGGGCGGGACAAGCGCACTTAACATGGGGGGGCGGGACAAGCGCACTCAACATGGGGGGGACGAGCACACTCAACATGGGGGAACGGGACGAGCGCACTCAACATGGGGGGGGGGACGAGCGCACTCAACATGGGGGGGGGGACGAGCACACTCAACATGGGGGGGGGACGAGCGCACTCAACATGGGGGGGCGGGACGAGCGCACTCAACATGGGGGGGCGGGACGAGCGCACTCAACATGGGGGGGACGAGCACACTCAACATGGGGGGGGCGGGACGAGCACACTCAACATGGGGGGGACGGGACGAGCACACTTAACATGGGGGGCGGGACGAGCACACTTAACATGGGGGGGGACGAGCGCACTCAACATGGGGGGGCGGGACAAGCGCACTCAAAATGGGGGGGCGGGACGAGCGCACCCAATATGGGGGGGACGAGCGCACTCAACATGGGGGGGCGGGACGAGCGCACTCAACATGGGGGGGCGGGACGAGCGCACTCAACATGGGGCGGGATGAGCGCACTCAACATGGGGGGGGCGGGACGAGCGCACTCAACATGGGGGGTTTGGGAGGAGCGCACTCAACATGGGGGGGCGGGACGAGCGCACTCAACATGGGGGGGCGGGACAAGCGCAGTAAACAAGGGGGGGCGGGACGAGCACACTCAACAGGGGGGGACGGGACGAGCGCACTCAACATGGGGGGGCGGGACGAGCGCACTCAACATGGGGGGGCGGGACGAGCGCACTCAACATGGGGCGGGACGAGCGCACTCAACATGGGGGGGCGGGACGAGCGCACTCAACATGGGGGGGCGGGACAAGCGCAGTAAACAAGGGGGGGCGGGACGAGCACACTCAACAGGGGGGGGCGGGACGAGCGCACTCAACATGGGGGGGTCGGGAGGAGCGCACTCAACATGGGGGGGCGGGACAAGCGCAGTAAACAAGGGGGGGCGGGACGAGCACACTCAACAGGGGGGGGCGGGACGAGCGCACTCAACAGGGGGGGGCTCTGCCTCTGATCACAAAAATAAAATGTCCTCCGATGTAGATCGATCGTCAATCACAATTTCAACTTTCTTTTTTTGTTTTCTTTTTTCAAATTTTAACTTTATTGCCATCACAAATGACAACCCCCCGATGTGATTGGACGGTTCTGGTGACATCACATTTCTATCCACTTGCTGACCCCACCGGGCTTTTCTGACGTTTTAAATTTGTATTTTTTGCTAGAAAATGACGTAGAATCCCCGAATATTATATATTTAGCAGAGACCCCAGAGAATAAAATGGCGGTTGTTGCAGATTTTTATTGTGACACGGTATTTGCGCAGCGGTTCTTCAAATGCGATTTTACTTTTGGAGGAAATACACTTTAATGAATTATAATGCTAAAAAAGACAATCGATCACCGAATTTTGTGGGTAAAATATAAAAGATGATTTTATGCCGAGTCTATCGATACCAAACATCTCACGTTTTATAATTGCGCCGCTCGTGGAAAGGCGACAAACTGAGCTACTAAAAATCTTCATAGGAGACGTTTTTAGAAATGAAGCGATTTCAGAGCCGCATTTGGTGTGAACCGGATTCCGTTCTCTGGACTGAAGTCGCACCAAAGGAGTTCGGGAACCTTTTCAAAATCGCTGCGACTTTAAGTCACTTTGATCTGAATGGTGGAAACAACGAGCTGCGAATTGTCGTGTCCGAAATCGCATGAGTGTGACGGGGCCCCGAATCTGTATTCATGCGACTCGCCAACATTCCACAGAATAACCAATATTGTTGGAGGAGGGGGGAGGGGTGTGAGCGTCGCCTCTGATTGGTCGGTTACAGCGCCCGGACATTGGTATTCCAGCGATGTCGGGTGTCGCAGAGCTGTGCCGGGGGCTTCAATGGGCGACATTCAGAGCAGACCGGGGGAGGGGGGACAAGACGGTCTTCTTCTCCTCCGTACAATCCGAGATCAGCCGCTCAGCGTTTCCATGCGACATTTTATTCCCATTGACTGACCAGTGAGAACGATCGATCAGCCCCGGTCACAGCGCCAGGCATTGCTTTACGTGCCTTTTTTGCGTCACGCGCCTTCAATTCATTGGACTGCGACAAAAGTATCGGTTACCTGGCTTTTTATTGGAGCATCGAGAGTCGCACATTCCTGGTTTTGCTGCGCAGTTTGACGCTAAAAAATGTGCGTCTGTTTGCAGTGCGATCGCGGCGTGCTGCGTTTTTCGGACATTTAGAAGAGCATCATTTTGTTCGCACTTATGGCTCAGTTCACACAGTAATGCGACTCTAAAGTCATGCGATTTCGAGTGCGACTTTGATGCGACTTTACAATCTCTGGCACTCGACCTGCAAGAAAGTTGCATCAAAGTAGTGCGGAAACCTTTTATAAAAGTCGCTTTTCAGAGTCGCATAGATTGGAACGAGCGCCATTGAAATCAATGGGCTGCGACTTCTCGTGTCCAAAGATTCCATCGCAAACGTTCCTGTAGAGATGGCTGTGCATATAAAAGTCTAAAGTCGCACGACCAGATGCACTAATGGGAACGCTGCGCCCGGGTTCACGCTGCTGCGACTTCCTATGCGACTTGCTGCGATGTGTGACACAGAAAACCGCATGACAAGTCAAAAACGCATTTCATTTTCCACCCAAAATGTGTTCCTGAACGGTGCCATAGACTGCAATGATAAAATCACAAAGAGTCTTCTGGCTGCGACTTCACAGGGCGATGAACGTCATTCGTCTCACATTCTGCGCAAAAGTCAGACGCAAAACCTCAAAGATGCATGAAAGTCACAAGCGAGTTGTAATACAAAGTCGCAGAGGAAGTCGCACAGGAAGTCGCACAGGAAGTCGCACAGGAAGTCGCAGAGGAAGTCGCAGAGGAAGTCGCACAGGAAGTCGCAGAGGAAGTCGCACAGGAAGTCGCACAGGAAGTCGCACAGGAAGTCGCAGAGGAAGTCGCACAGGAAGTCGCAGAGGAAGTCGCAGTCTGAGGGGTGAACGCGGTGATTTCCACCACGAGATACAAATAGAAATGCAATGTGAACAGCGAGGACACGAGATAAACAATGGAAGAAATCGCACAATCATGGGGGGGGGGAGGGGGAGACCCCCTGCCGGGTTTTATTACTGTCCCCGTCCCTGGAGATTCCCCTCCCCCTCCTCCTCTCTATTTCCTCTGTTTTACTTTCAATGATAATAGGAAAAAAATTCCACCTTTTTGTGTTGTCACCAGAACAGGAATAGAGGGGGAATCTTCCAATGGGGACACTCGTTCTGGTGACAACCTCACTTCCTGTTTTGGCTATGGGACAGGAAGTGAAGGGAAGTCTCTCCCTGACAGGGGGTATAACCCTCCCCCACCCCATACACTATACAATCTGATTGGATAGAAGATGGAATGGTACCTGGTAATGTACAGAGATTGTACAATCAGATTGTATGGTGTATGGCCTCACATGGGCAGACACAGGTCACACCTGAGCGTAGCGTCTTTGAGCGCTTTTCCGGCGTTTTTGCACGTGGCTTTGCACATTTCTATGCAGCATTTTTGGGCTTTGGTGTTTTTTTATTAGCCAATAGAGAAAACGATTATCTGTTGGTCATTTGTTGCTGGGCAGTTCAGCTTTTCCATTATTTCTTCTTTTATTATAATGGATAGGGGGAGGGGCTGGAGGTCAGTTTAGGTGAGGATTAGGAGTTGGAATCATTTATTATTATTTTATTTATTATTATACAAATAATAAGTGAATGTAAAATAAATACACAAATAAATAAAAATCATAAATATATAAAAAATAATTCAATATATTAATACTAAGAAAAAATGAATAAATAATTAACCCCTAACTTTAACCCTTCATTGTTTTAAATAATAATAAACAACTAAACACCCCAACACAAAAAAAATATTATTATTATTATTATTATTATTATTATTATTATTTTTATTATTATTATTATTATTATTATTATTATTATTATTATTATTATTATTATTGTTGTTATTATTATTATTATTATTATTATTATTATTATTATTATTAGTGTATTTTTTGTTGGAGTCGTTGTGTGTTTATTGTTATTTTATAATTATTATTATTAATATTAATAATGTATTTAATATTTTTTTAAGGTTAGAGGTTAATTATAATTTATTAATGTATTATTACATGTTATTCATTTATTTTACTTGTTTATAACGATTTTTAGTTATTTGTGTTTTTATTTTACATTTATTTATTTATATATTATTATTATTTTATTTTTTATATTCTTTCATTTGAGCAGAAAAGCGTCCAAAAATGCCGCTTTTCCATTCATTTCTATGGGAATACAAACGCGCCAAAAACGCCCAAATCTGCCCAATTCGAGTGACAAAAGAAGCTCCAGAACTGGATTGATGGTCAGACGTTCGATGATGTCGTTCGATGATGTCCTTCGATGATGTCGTTCGATGATGTCGTTCGATGATGTCCTTCGATGATGTCCTTCGATGATGTCGTTCGATGATGTCGTTCGATGATGTCCTTCGATGATGTCCTTCGATGATGTCCTTCGATGATGTCGTTCGATGATGTTGTTCGATGATGTCGTTCGATGATGTCCTTCGATGATGTCGTTCGATGATGACGTTCGATGATGTCCTTCGATGATGTCCTTCGATGATGTCGTTCGATGATGTCGGGTGATTTGTAGATGAGATCAGATGTGAGTTCTTGGGATCTGAACATAGGCGCGTTCTCTCTGCACAGCGCAGGGCTGACATCTAGTGACCAGAAATGGAATTACACAATTATTTCCACACTGCGATCAGAGAGCGACGAGCGAATTTTACTGCAAAACGATCGATTTCTCCACTCTGAAAAAAAACATTATTTTTTTGCTTTCTATTTATAAAGAAAAAATATTGAGACTGAAGAGAATCGTTTTTTTATTTGGTTCAAGAACAGATCCCGGATCAACGAATGCCGGTACAGAAGTACGGGAGTGGGCCGGACCCGATGAGACTCCGCCTCTTTTATTATAAAATCGCACAAACTGAAGTCGCTGATATTCAGTATGGAGAGGCGAAGCGCGTCAGAGGAAGGGGGATGGGTGATCCCCGGTGGAGATGGACCGGCTCAGCGGCATCTTCTACTACCGCAACTCCTCATGGCTGAGCTGTACGTCAAAGGGATGGGGCGCTAACGCGTTTTGAGGGTGTTCCCTCTTTGGCAAGCCCCTCCCCTTATTGTAACCGGATATTTTAGAGACTAAGGGCCGGTTCACACCGTCCCACGCGTGTTTCCCATCCCCCTCCCCATTCAAAATGCACTGCCGTTACGATCTCCATCGCGTGTCAATAATAAGGGAATGACTCTCCAGACGCGTTTTCCTGCCCCGAATCGCATGGAGAAGAGAGAGTGATGAGTTCCCACAAGGAGTGGATGAGCTGAAGTCACCCCTCTGAATGGCGACAGAACGGCCCCGATCCTCCTCTTCTCAGGTCCCCACCCCTTCTGACTCCTCCTCTTCTCAGGTCCCCACCCCTTCTGACTCCTCCTCTTCTCAGGTCCCCACCCCTTCTGACTCCTCCTCTTCTCAGGTCCCCACCCCTTCTGACTCCTCCTCTTCTCAGGTCCCCACCCCTTCTGACTCCTTCTCTTCTCAGGTCCCCACCCCTTCTGACTCCTCCTCTTCTCAGGTCCCCACCTCTTCTGACTCCTTCTCTTCTCAGGTCCCCACCCCTTCTGACTCCTCCTCTTCTCAGGTCCCCACCCCTTCTGACTCCTCCTCTTCTCAGGTCCCTACCCCTTCTGACTCCTCCTTTTCTCAGGTCCCCACCCCTTCTGACTCCTCCTCTTCTCAGGTCCCCACCCCTTCTGACTCCTCCTCTTCTCAGGTCCCCACCCCTTCTGACTCCTCCTCTTCTCAGGTCCCCACCCCCAGCACTTCTGGCTCCTCCTCTTCTCAGGTCCCCACCCCCAGCACTTCTGGCTCCTCCTCTTCTCAGGTCCCCACCCCCAGCACTTCTGGCTCCTCCTCTTCTCTGGTCCCCTTCTCCAGGCACTCCTGGCTCCTCCTCTTCTCTGGTCCCCCCGACACTTCTGGCTCCTCCTCTTCTCTGGTCCCCCCCAACACTCCTGGCTCCTCCTCTTCTTGGGTCCCCACCCCCAGCACTTCTGGCTCCTCCTCTTCTCAGGTCCCCCGCTGATGCTCCTAGCTCCTCCCCCTTAACCAGTGCCTCCAATAGTAAGCTGCTTGTTATGGGGGTACTGGTGTTTGCTCGCTCCTGAGCTCACTCTATGCGTCCCCGCCCCCCTGCTCTCTCCTCATTGGCTCACTGTCTCAGCCAATGAGGAGAGGGAGTCCTGGGACAGCAGAGGCTCCTGTGCTTATGGCTGGATAGAGAGGGGACTCAGGTAAGTATTGGAGGGACTGAGGGGGGAGGGGCACACAGAAGGTCTCAGGTAAGTATTAGGGGGGCCGAGGGGGAGGGGCACACAGAAGATCTCAGGTAAGTATTAGGTGGGGCTGAGGGGGGAGGGGCACACAGAAGGTCTCAGGTAAGTATTAGGGGGGCCGAGGGGGAGGGGCACACAGAAGGTCTCAGGTAAGTATTGGGGGGACTGAGGGGGAGGGGCACACAGAAGGTCTCAGGTAAGTATTAGGGGGACTGAGGGGGGAGGGGCACACAGAAGGTCTCAGGTAAGTATTAGGGGGGCCGAGGGGGAGGGGCACACAGAAGGTCTCAGGTAAGTATTGGGGGGACTGAGGGGGAGGGGCACACAGAAGCTCTCAGGTAAGTATTGGGGGACTGAGGGGGGAGGGGCACACAGAAGGTCTCAGGTAAGTATTAGGTGGGGCTGAGGGGGAGGGGCACACAGAAGGACTCAGGTAAGTATTAGGTGGGGCTTAGGGGGAGGGGCACACAGAAGGTCTCAGGTAAGTATTGGGGGACTGAGGCGGGAGGGGCACACAGAAGGTCTCAGGTAAGTATTGAGGGACTGAGGGGGGAGGGGCACACAGAAGGTCTCAGGTAAGTATTAGGTGGGGCTTAGGGGGAGGGGCACACAGAAGGTCTCAGGTAAGTATCAGGTGGGGCTGAGGGGGAAGGGGCACACAGAAGGACTCAGGTAAGTATCAGGTGGGGCTGAGGGGGGAGGGGCACACAGAAGGTCTCAGGTAAGTATTGGGGGGACTGAGGGGGGAGGGGCACACAGATGGTCTCAGGTAAGTATTGGAGGGACTGAGGGGGGAGGGGCACACAGATGGTCTCAGGTAAGTATTGGAGGGACTGAGGGGGGAGGGGCACACAGAAGGTCTCAGGTAAGTATTAGGTGGGGCTGAGGGGGAGGGGCACACAGAAGGACTCAGGTAAGTATTAGGTGGGGCTGAGGGGGAGGGGCACACAGAAGGTCTCAGGTAAGTATTGAGGGACTGAGGGGGGAGGGGCACACAGAAGGACTCAGGTAAGTATTGGAGGGACTGAGGGGGAGGGGCACACAGAAGGACTCAGGTAAGTATTAGGTGGGGCTTAGGGGGAGGGGCACACAGAAGGTCTCAGGTAAGTATTGGGGGACTGAGGCGGGAGGGGCACACAGAAGGTCTCAGGTAAGTATTGAGGGACTGAGGGGGGAGGGGCACACAGAAGGTCTCAGGTAAGTATTAGGTGGGGCTTAGGGGGAGGGGCACACAGAAGGTCTCAGGTAAGTATCAGGTGGGGCTGAGGGGGAAGGGGCACACAGAAGGACTCAGGTAAGTATCAGGTGGGGCTGAGGGGGGAGGGGCACACAGAAGGTCTCAGGTAAGTATTGGGGGGACTGAGGGGGGAGGGGCACACAGATGGTCTCAGGTAAGTATTGGAGGGACTGAGGGGGGAGGGGCACACAGAAGGTCTCAGGTAAGTATTGGAGGGACTGAGGGGGAGGGGCACACAGAAGGTCTCAGGTAATGATTAGGTGGGGCTGAGGGGGAGGGGCACACAGAAGGTCTCAGGTAAGTATTAGGTGGGGCTGAGGGGGGAGGGGCACACAGAAGGTCTCAGGTAAGTATTGAGGGACTGAGGGGGGAGGGGCACACAGAAGGTCTCAGGTAAGTATTGGGGGTACTGAGGGGGAGGGGCACACAGAAGGTCTCAGGTAATGATTAGGTGGGGCTGAGGGGGAGGGGCACACAGAAGGTCTCAGGTAAGTATTGGGGGGACTGAGGGGGGAGGGGCACACAGATGGTCTCAGGTAAGTATTGGAGGGACTGAGGGGGGAGGGGCACACAGAAGGTCTCAGGTAAGTATTGGAGGGACTGAGGGGGAGGGGCACACAGAAGGTCTCAGGTAATGATTAGGTGGGGCTGAGGGGGAGGGGCACACAGAAGGTCTCAGGTAAGTATTAGGTGGGGCTGAGGGGGGAGGGGCACACAGAAGGTCTCAGGTAAGTATTGAGGGACTGAGGGGGGAGGGGCACACAGAAGGTCTCAGGTAAGTATTGGGGGTACTGAGGGGGAGGGGCACACAGAAGGTCTCAGGTAATGATTAGGTGGGGCTGAGGGGGAGGGGCACACAGAAGGTCTCAGGTAAGTATAAGGTGGGGCTGAGGGGGGAGGAGCACACAGAAGGTCTCAGCTTAGTATTAGGTGGGGCTGAGGGGGAGGGGCACACAGAAGGTCTCAGGTAAGTATTGGAGGGACTGAGGGGGAGGGGCACACAGAAGAACTCAGGTAAGTATTGGGGGGACTGAGGGGGAGGGGCACACAGAAGGTCTCAGGTAAGTATTAGGTGGGGCTGAGGGGGGAGGGGCACACAGAAGGTCTTAGGTAAGTATTGGGGGACTGAGGGGGAGGGGCACACAGAAGGTCTCAGGTAAGTATTGGGGGGACTGAGGGGGGAGGGGCACACAGAAGGTCTCAGGTAAGTATTGGGGGGACTGAGGGGGAGGGGCACACAGAAGGTCTCAGGTAAGTATTGGAGGGACTGAGGGGGGAGGGGCACACAGAAGGTCTTAGGTAAGTATTGGGGGGACTGAGGGGGAGGGGCACACAGAAGGTCTCAGGTAAGTATTGGGGGTACTGAGGGGGAGGGGCACACAGAAGGTCTCAGGTAAGTATTGGAGGGACTGAGGGGGGAGGGGCACACAGAAGGTCTCAGGTAAGTATTGGGGGGACTGAGGGGGAGGGGCACACAGAAGGTCTCAGGTAAGTATTGGGGGGACTGAGGGGGGAGGGGCACACAGAAGGACCCAGGTAAGTATTGGGGGGACTGAGGGGGGAGGGGCACACAGAAGGTCTCAGGTAAGTATTGGGGGGACTGAGGGGGAGGGGCACACAGAAGGTCTCAGGTAAGTATTAGGTGGGACTGAGGGGGAGGGGCACACAGAAGGTCTCAGGTAAGTATTAGGTGGGGCTGAGGGGGGAGGGGCACACACAAGGTCTCAGGTAAGTATTGGGGGGACTGAGGGGGGAGGGGCACACAGAAGGTCTCAGCTTAGTATTAGGTGGGGCTGAGGGGGGAGGGGCACACAGAAGGACTCAGGTAAGTATTGGGGGGACTGAGGGGGGAGGGGCACACAGAAGGTCTCAGGTAAGTATTGGGGGGACTGAGGGGGGAGGGGCACACAGAAGGTCTCAGGTAAGTATTGGGGGGACTGAGGGGGGAGGGGCACACAGAAGGTCTCAGGTAAGTATTGGAGGGACTGAGGGGGGAGGGGCACACAGAAGGACTCAGGTAAGTATTGGGGGGACTGAGGGGGAGGGGCACACAGAAGAACTCAGGTAAGTATCGGGGGGACTGAGGGGGAGGGGCACACAGAAGGTCTCAGGTAAGTATTGGGGGGACTGAGGGGGAGGGGCACACAGAAGGTCTCAGGTAAGTATTGGGGGGACTGAGGGGGGAGGGGCACACAGAAGGACTCAGGTAAGTATTGGGGGGACTGAGGGGGGAGGGGCACACAGAAGGACTCAGGTAAGTATTAGGGGGACTGAGGGGGGAGGGGCACACAGAAGGTCTCAGGTAAGTATCAGGTGGGGCTGAGGGGGGAGGGGCACACAGAAGGTCTCAGGTAAGTATTGGAGGGACTGAGGGGGGAGGGGCACACAGAAGGTCTCAGGTAAGTATTGGAGGGACTGAGGGGGGAGGGGCACACAGAAGGACTCAGGTAAGTATTGGGGGGACTGAGGGGGAGGGGCACACAGAAGAACTCAGGTAAGTATCGGGGGGACTGAGGGGGAGGGGCACACAGAAGGTCTCAGGTAAGTATTGGGGGGACTGAGGGGGAGGGGCACACAGAAGGTCTCAGGTAAGTATTGGGGGGACTGAGGGGGGAGGGGCACACAGAAGGACTCAGGTAAGTATTGGGGGGACTGAGGGGGGAGGGGCACACAGAAGGACTCAGGTAAGTATTAGGGGGACTGAGGGGGGAGGGGCACACAGAAGGTCTCAGGTAAGTATCAGGTGGGGCTGAGGGGGGAGGGGCACACAGAAGGACTCAGGTAAGTATTAGGGGTACTGAGGGGGGAGGGGCACACAGAAGGACTCAGGTAAGTATTGGAGGGACTGAGGGGGAGGGGCACACAGAAGGTCTTAGGTAAGTATTGGGGGTACTGAGGGGGAGGGGCACACAGAAGGTCTCAGGTAAGTATTGGGGGGACTGAGGGGGGAGGGGCACACAGAAGGTCTCAGGTAAGTATTGGGGGTACTGAGGGGGGAGGGGCACACAGAAGGTCTCAGGTAAGTATTGGAGGGACTGAGGGGGAGGGGCACACAGAAGGTCTTAGGTAAGTATTGGGGGTACTGAGGGGGAGGGGCACACAGAAGGTCTCAGGTAAGTATTGGGGGGACTGAGGGGGGAGGGGCACACAGAAGGTCTCAGGTAAGTATTGGGGGTACTGAGGGGGAGGGGCACACAGAAGGTCTCAGGTAAGTATTAGGTGGGGCTGAGGGGGGAGGGGCACACAGAAGGACTCAGGTAAGTATTGGGGGGACTGAGGGGGGAGGGGCACACAGAAGGTCTCAGGTAAGTATTAGGTGGGGCTGAGGGGGAGGGGCACACAGAAGGTCTCAGGTAAGTATTGGGGGGACTGAGGGGGGAGGGGCACACAGAAGGTCTCAGGTAAGTATTGGGGGGACTGAGGGGGGAGGGGCACACAGAAGGTCTCAGGTAAGTATCAGGTGGGGCTGAGGGGGAGGGGCACACAGAAGGTCTCAGGTAAGTATTGGGGGGGCTGAGGGGGGGAGGGGCACACAGAAGGTCTCAGGTAAGTATTGGGGGGGCTGAGGGGGGGAGGGGCACACAGAAGGTCTCAGGTAAGTATTAGGGGGGCCGAGGGGGGAGGGGCATACAGAAGGTCTCAGGTAAGTATTGGGGGGACTGAGGGGGGAGGGGCACACAGAAGGTCTCAGCTTAGTATTAGGTGGGGCTGAGGGGGGAGGGGCACACAGAATGTCTCAGGTAAGTATTGGGGGACTGAGGGGGAGGGGCACACAGAAGGTCTCAGGTAAGTATTGGGGGACTGAGGGGGGAGGGGCACACAGAAGGTCTCAGGTAAGTATTGGGGGACTGAGGGGGGAGCGGCACACAGAAGCTCTCAGGTAAGTATTAGGGGGGCCGAGGGGGAGGGGCACACAGAAGATCTCAGGTAAGTATTAGGTGGGGCTGAGGGGGGAGGGGCACACAGAATGTCTCAGGTAAGTATTGGGGGACTGAGGGGGAGGGGCACACAGAAGATCTCAGGTAAGTATTAGGTGGGGCTGAGGGGGGAGGGGCACACAGAAGGTCTCAGGTAAGTATTAGGGGGGCCGAGGGGGAGGGGCACACAGAAGGACTCAGGTAAGTATTGGGGGGACTGAGGGGGAGGGGCACACAGAAGGTCTCAGGTAAGTATTAGGGGGGCCGAGGGGGAGGGGCACACAGAAGGTCTCAGGTAAGTATTGGGGGGACTGAGGGGGAGGGGCACACAGAAGCTCTCAGGTAAGTATTGGGGGACTGAGGGGGGAGGGGCACACAGAAGGTCTCAGGTAAGTATTAGGTGGGGCTGAGGGGGAGGGGCACACAGAAGGTCTCAGGTAAGTATTGGGGGGACTGAGGGGGAGGGGCACACAGAAGCTCTCAGGTAAGTATTGGGGGACTGAGGGGGAGGGGCACACAGAAGGTCTCAGGTAAGTATTGGGGGGACTGAGGGGGAGGGGCACACAGAAGGACTCAGGTAAGTATTAGGTGGGGCTTAGGGGGAGGGGCACACAGAAGGTCTCAGGTAAGTATTGGGGGACTGAGGCGGGAGGGGCACACAGAAGGTCTCAGGTAAGTATTAGGTGGGGCTTAGGGGGAGGGGCACACAGAAGGTCTCAGGTAAGTATCAGGTGGGGCTGAGGGGGAGGGGCACACAGAAGGTCTCAGGTAAGTATTGGGGGGACTGAGGGGGAGGGGCACACAGAAGGACTCAGGTAAGTATTGGGGGGACTGAGGGGGAGGGGCACACAGAAGGACTCAGGTAAGTATTGGGGGGACTGAGGGGGAGGGGCACACAGAAGGACTCAGGTAAGTATCAGGTGGGGCTGAGGGGGGAGGGGCACACAGAAGGTCTCAGGTAAGTATTGGGGGGACTGAGGGGGAGGGGCACACAGAAGGTCTCAGGTAAGTATTGGGGGGACTGAGGGGGAGGGGCACACAGAAGGACTCAGGTAAGTATTGGGGGGACTGAGGGGGAGGGGCACACAGAAGGACTCAGGTAAGTATCAGGTGGGGCTGAGGGGGGAGGGGCACACAGAAGGTCTCAGGTAAGTATTGGGGGGACTGAGGGGGGAGGGGCACACAGATGGTCTCAGGTAAGTATTGGGGGGACTGAGGGGGAAGGGGCACACAGAAGGTCTCAGGTAAGTATTGGAGGGACTGAGGGGGGAGGGGCACACAGATGGTCTCAGGTAAGTATTGGAGGGACTGAGGGGGGAGGGGCACACAGAAGGTCTCAGGTAAGTATTAGGTGGGGCTTAGGGGGAGGGGCACACAGAAGGACTCAGGTAAGTATTGGGGGGACTGAGGGGGAGGGGCACACAGAAGGTCTCAGGTAAGTATCAGGTGGGGCTGAGGGGGAAGGGGCACACAGAAGGTCTCAGGTAATGATTAGGTGGGGCTGAGGGGGGAGGGGCACACAGAAGGTCTCAGGTAAGTATTGGAGGGACTGAGGGGGAGGGGCACACAGAAGGTCTCAGGTAAGTATTAGGTGGGGCTGAGGGGGGAGGGGCACACAGAAGGTCTCAGGTAAGTATCAGGTGGGGCTGAGGGGGGAGGGGCACACAGAAGGTCTCAGGTAAGTATTGAGGGATTGAGGGGGGAGGGGCACACAGAAGGTCTCAGGTAAGTATTGGGGGTACTGAGGGGGAGGGGCACACAGAAGGTCTCAGGTAAGTATAAGGTGGGGCTGAGGGGGGAGGAGCACACAGAAGGTCTCAGCTTAGTATTAGGTGGGGCTGAGGGGGGAGGGGCACACAGAAGAACTCAGGTAAGTATTGGGGGGACTGAGGGGGGAGGGGCACACATAAGGTCTCAGGTAAGTATTGGGGGGACTGAGGGGGAGGGGCACACAGAAGGTCTCAGGTAAGTATTGGAGGGACTGAGGGGGGAGGGGCACACAGAAGGTCTCAGGTAAGTATTGGGGGGACTGAGGGGGAGGGGCACACAGAAGGTCTCAGGTAAGTATTGGGGGGACTGAGGGGGAGGGGCACACAGAAGGTCTCAGGTAAGTATTAGGTGGGACTGAGGGGGAGGGGCACACAGAAGGACTCAGGTAAGTATTGGGGGGACTGAGGGGGGAGGGGCACACAGAAGGACTCAGGTAAGTATTAGGGGGACTGAGGGGGGAGGGGCACACAGAAGGTCTCAGGTAAGTATCAGGTGGGGCTGAGGGGGGAGGGGCACACAGAAGGACTCAGGTAAGTATTAGGGGTACTGAGGGGGAGGGGCACACAGAAGGACTCAGGTAAGTATTTGGGGGACTGAGGGGGAGGGGCACACAGAAGGACTCAGGTAAGTATTGGGGGGACTGAGGGGGGAGGGGCACACAGAAGGTCTCAGGTAAGTATTAGGTGGGGCTGAGGGGGGAGGGGCACACACAAGGTCTCAGGTAAGTATTAGGTGGGGCTGAGGGGGGAGGGGCACACAGAATGTCTCAGGTAAGTATTGGGGGACTGAGGGGGAGGGGCACACAGAAGGTCTCAGGTAAGTATTGGGGGGACTGAGGGGGGAGGGGCACACAGAAGGTCTCAGGTAAGTATTGGAGGGACTGAGGGGGAGGGGCACACAGAAGGTCTTAGGTAAGTATTGGGGGTACTGAGGGGGAGGGGCACACAGAAGGTCTCAGGTAAGTATTGGGGGGACTGAGGGGGGAGGGGCACACAGAAGGTCTCAGGTAAGTATTGGGGGTACTGAGGGGGAGGGGCACACAGAAGGTCTCAGGTAAGTATTAGGTGGGGCTGAGGGGGGAGGGGCACACAGAAGGACTCAGGTAAGTATTGGGGGGACTGAGGGGGGAGGGGCACACAGAAGGTCTCAGGTAAGTATTAGGTGGGGCTGAGGGGGAGGGGCACACAGAAGGACTCAGGTAAGTATTGGGGGGACTGAGGGGGGAGGGGCACACAGAAGGTCTCAGGTAAGTATCAGGTGGGGCTGAGGGGGGAGGGGCACACAGAAGGACTCAGGTAAGTATTGGGGGGACTGAGGGGGGAGGGGCACACAGAAGGTCTCAGGTAAGTATTGGGGGGACTGAGGGGGGAGGGGCACACAGAAGGACTCAGGTAAGTATTGGGGGGACTGAGGGGGGAGGGGCACACAGAAGGTCTCAGGTAAGTATCAGGTGGGGCTGAGGGGGAGGGGCACACAGAAGGTCTCAGGTAAGTATTGGGGGGACTGAGGGGGGAGGGGCACACAGAAGGTCTCAGGTAAGTATCAGGTGGGGCTGAGGGGGAGGGGCACACAGAAGGTCTCAGGTAAGTATTGGGGGGGCTGAGGGGGGGAGGGGCACACAGAAGGTCTCAGGTAAGTATTGGGGGGATTGAGGGGGAGGGGCACACAGAAGGTCTCAGGTAAGTATTGGGGGGACTGAGGGGGAGGGGCACACAGAAGGACTCAGGTAAGTATTGGGGGGACTGAGGGGGGAGGGGCACACAGAAGGTCTCAGGTAAGTATTGGGGGGACTGAGGGGGAGGGGCACACAGAAGGTCTCAGGTAAGTATTGGGGGGACTGAGGGGGAGGGGCACACAGAAGGTCTCAGGTAAGTATTGGGGGGACTGAGGGGGGGAGGGGCACACAGAAGGTCTCAGGTAAGTATTAGGGGGGCCGAGGGGGGAGGGGCACACAGAAGGTCTCAGGTAAGTATCAGGTGGGGCTGAGGGGGGAGGGGCACACACAAGGTCTCAGGTAAGTATTGGGGGGACTGAGGGGGGAGGGGCATACAGAAGGTCTCAGGTAAGTATTAGGTGGGGCTGAGGGGGGAGGGGCACACAGAAGGTCTCAGCTTAGTATTAGGTGGGGCTGAGGGGGGAGGGGCACACAGAATGTCTCAGGTAAGTATTGGGGGACTGAGGGGGAGGGGCACACAGAAGGTCTCAGGTAAGTATTGGGGGACTGAGGGGGGAGGGGCACACAGAAGGTCTCAGGTAAGTATTGGGGGACTGAGGGGGGAGCGGCACACAGAAGGTCTCAGGTAAGTATTGGAGGGACTGAGGGGGGAGGGGCACACAGAAGGACTCAGGTAAGTATTGGAGGGACTGAGGGGGAGGGGCACACAGAAGGTCTCAGGTAAATATTGGGGGGACTGAGGGGGGAGGGGCACACAGAAGGACTCAGGTAAGTGTTGGGGGGACTGAGGGGGGGAGGGGCACACAGAAGGACTCAGGTAAGTATTGGAGGGACTGAGGGGGGAGGGGCACACAGAAGGTCTCAGGTAAATATTGGGGGGACTGAGGGGGGAGGGGCACACAGAAGGTCTCAGGTAAGTATTGGAGGGACTGAGGGGGGAGGGGCACACAGAAGGTCTCAGGTAAGTATTAGGTGGGGCTGAGGGGGAGGGGCACACAGAAGGTCTCAGGTAAGTATTGGGGGGACTGAGGGGGGAGGGGCACACAGAAGGTCTCAGGTAAGTATTGGAGGGACTGAGGGGGGAGGGGCACACAGAAGGTCTCAGGTAAGTATTAGGTGGGGCTGAGGGGGAGGGGCACACAGAAGGTCTCAGGTAAATATTGGGGGGACTGAGGGGGGAGGGGCACACAGAAGGTCTCAGGTAAGTATTGGAGGGACTGAGGTGGGAGGGGCACACAGAAGGTCTCAGGTAAGTATTGGAGGGACTGAGGGGGGAGGGGCACACAGAAGGTCTCAGGTAAGTATTGGAGGGACTGAGGGGGGAGGGGCACACAGAAGGTCTCAGGTAAGTATTGGGGGGACTGAGGGGGAGGGGCACACAGAAGGACTCAGGTAAGTATTGGGGGGACTGAGGGGGGAGGGGCACACAGAAGGTCTCAGGTAAGTATTGGGGGGACTGAGGGGGAGGGGCACACAGAAGGTCTCAGGTAAGTATTGGGGGGACTGAGGGGGAGGGGCACACAGAAGGACTCAGGTAAGTATTGGGGGGACTGAGGGGGGAGGGGCACACAGAAGGTCTCAGGTAAGTATTGGGGGGACTGAGGGGGGAGGGGCACACAGAAGGTCTCAGGTAAGTATTAGGTGGGGTTGAGGGGGGAGGGGCACACAGAAGGACTCAGGTAAGTATTGGAGGGACTGAGGGGGGAGGGGCACACAGAAGGTCTCAGGTAAGTATTGGGGGGACTGAGGGGGAGGGGCACACAGAAGGACTCAGGTAAGTATTGGGGGGACTGAGGGGGGAGGGGCACACAGAAGGTCTCAGGTAAGTATTGGGGGGACTGAGGGGGAGGGGCACACAGAAGGTCTCAGGTAAGTATTGGGGGGACTGAGGGGGAGGGGCACACAGAAGGACTCAGGTAAGTATTGGGGGGACTGAGGGGGGAGGGGCACACAGAAGGTCTCAGATAAGTATTGGGGGGACTGAGGGGGGAGGGGCACACAGAAGGTCTCAGGTAAGTATTAGGTGGGGTTGAGGGGGGAGGGGCACACAGAAGGACTCAGGTAAGTATTGGGGAGACTGAGGGGGGAGGGGCACACAGAAGGTCTCAGGTAAGTATTGGGGGGACTGAGGGGGGAGGGGCACACAGAAGGTCTCAGGTAAGTATTGGGGGGACTAAGGGGGGAGGGGCACACAGAAGGTCTCAGGTAAGTATTGGGGGGACTGAGGGGGGAGGGGCACACAGAAGGTCTCAGGTAAGTATTGGAGGGACTGAGGGGGGAGGGGCACACAGAAGGTCTCAGGTAAGTATTGGGGGGACTGAGGGGGGAGGGGCACACAGAAGGACTCAGGTAAGTATTGGGGGGACTGAGGGGGAGGGGCACACAGAAGGTCTCAGGTAAGTATTGGGGGGACTGAGGGGGAGGGGCACACAGAAGGACTCAGGTAAGTATTGGGGGGACTGAGGGGGAGGGGCACACAGAAGGTCTCAGGTAAGTATTAGGTGGGGCTGAGGGGGGAGGGGCACACAGAAGGACTCAGGTAAGTATTGGGGGGACTGAGGGGGGAGGGGCACACAGAAGGACTCAGGTAAGTATTGGAGGGACTGAGGGGGGAGGGGCACACAGAAGGACTCAGGTAAGTATTTGGGGGACTGAGGGGGAGGGGCACACAGAAGGACTCAGGTAAGTATTGGGGGGACTGAGGGGGGAGGGGCACACAGAAGGTCTCAGGTAAGTATTGGGGGGACTGAGGGGGAAGGGGGCACACAGAAGGTCTCAGGTAAGTATCGGGGGACTGAGGGGGGAGGGGCACACAGAAGGTCTCAGGTAAGTATTGGGGGGACTGAGGGGGGAGGGGCACACAGAAGGTCTCAGGTAAGTATTGGGGGGACTGAGGGGGGGAGGGGCACACAGAAGGTCTCAGGTAAGTATTAGGTGGGGCTGAGGGGGGAGGGGCACACAGAAGGTCTCAGGTAAGTATTGGGGGGACTGAGGGGGGAGGGGCACACAGAAGGTCTCAGGTAAGTATTGGGGGGACTGAGGGGGGAGGGGCACACAGAAGCTCTCAGGTAAGTATTGGGGGGACTGAGGGGGGAGGGGCACACAGAAGGTCTCAGGTAAGTATTGGGGGGACTGAGGGGGAGGGGCACACAGAAGGTCTTAGGTAAGTATTGGGGGACTGAGGGGGGAGGGGCACACAGAAGGTCTCAGGTAAGTATTGGGGGGACTGAGGGGGAGGGGCACACAGAAGGTCTCAGGTAAGTATTGGGGGGACTGAGGGGGGAGGGGCACACAGAAGGTCTCAGGTAAGTATTGGGGGGACTGAGGGGGGAGGGGCACACAGAAGCTCTCAGGTAAGTATTGGGGGGACTGAGGGGGGAGGGGCACACAGAAGGTCTCAGGTAAGTATTGGGGGGACTGAGGGGGAGGGGCACACAGAAGGTCTCAGGTAAGTATTGGGGGGACTGAGGGGGGAGGGGCACACAGAAGGTCTCAGGTAAGTATTGGGGGGACTGAGGGGGAGGGGCACACAGAAGGTCTCAGGTAAGTATTGGGGGGACTGAGGGGGGAGGGGCACACAGAAGCTCTCAGGTAAGTATTGGGGGGACTGAGGGGGGAGGGGCACACAGAAGGTCTCAGGTAAGTATTGGGGGGACTGAGGGGGAGGGGCACACAGAAGGTCTTAGGTAAGTATTGGGGGACTGAGGGGGGAGGGGCACACAGAAGGACTCAGGTAAGTATTGGGGGGACTGAGGGGGGAGGGGCACACAGAAGGTCTCAGGTAAGTATTGGGGGGACTGAGGGGGGAGGGGCACACAGAAGGTCTCAGGTAAGTATTGGGGGGACTGAGGGGGGAGGGGCACACAGAAGGACTCAGGTAAGTATTGGGGGGACTGAGGGGGGAGGGGCACACAGAAAGTCTTTTATTGCCTGAACACAGATTTTAAACAATCCTTGTATCCGGGCAGATTATCGATCACGTTTTTAAATTGTCCTTCCTTGGTGGGAAATGGAGATTTCCTGGATTTTTTTATTATAAAAACTGACCCGTTTTTCACACCGAACTTGTGATCTGCTGCGGGCGCCAATGTGTTGTTACTGGTACCCCAAACGCAGGTCACAAATGCGGTGCGTTGGGGGGCACCAGATTTCACCGGACCGCGCCGTGTAAAATGAGAGCATCGTTTATGTCTGGAGGTCCCCTTTACACTGCTGGGTCCCCTGCACTGGTCCTTATAAGGGGGCCTCTTGTTTCTGGGGTCCCCTGTATACTGCTGACATGATGGAGACTCTTTTTTGGGGGGTCCTCTGTACTCTGTAGAAATGGGGGCATCCATTCTTTGGGGGCCCCCTGTACGGTGTGGAAATGAGAGGTCCCCTTTACACTGCTGGGTCCCCTGCACTGGGCACTGTGGACATAAAGGGGGTCTCTTGTTTCTGGGGTCCCCTATATGCTGCAAACATGGGTGTGTCTCTCGTTTCCAGATGTCTCCTATATTCTGATGATATGATGGAGGCTCTTTTTTGGGGGGTCCTCTGTATCCTGCAGACATGGTTCATCTATTCTTTGGGGGGGTACACTGTGGAAATGAGCATTTTTTTGTCTGGAGGTCCCCATTACAATGTGGGGTCCCCCAACACTGCAGACATGAAGGAGTCTCTTTTTTGGGGGGTCCCCTGCAGACAGGGGGTGTCCATACTTTGGGGGGCTGTACACTGAGGAAATGAGAGTATCTTTTATGTCTGAAGGTCCCCTTTACACTGCTGGATCCCCTGTCCTATGCACTGGGGACATAAGGGGGCCTCTTGTTTCTGGGGGTCCCCAACACTGTGGACATGAAGGAGTCTCTTTTTGGGGATCCCCTGTACACTGCTGGATCCGCTGTCCTATGCACTGGGGAGATAAGGGGGTCTCTTGTTTTTGGGGGTCCCCTGTACACTGCTGAGTCCCCTGTCCTAGGCACTGTGGAGATAAGGGGGTCTCTTGTTTTTGGGGGTCCCCTGTACACTGCTGAGTCCCCTGTCCTAGGCACTGTGGAGATAAGGGGGTCTCTTGTTTTTTGGGGGGTCCCCCAACACAGTAGACATAAGGGAGTCTCATTTTGGGGGACCCCTTGCACTGTACCCCGATTTATCTGTACAGGAATATGACCCTTGCTCTCTGCGGAGATGTTGGGGGTCATTGCTGTGAGAAATGTAAAGTCACACCTCACAATGAGGAAGTATCGCACAGTCGCCTGTCGCTGAACACAATTTACTGCCCAGATAAAGCCGCCTGACCTTGTGCTGTAAACTCAGCGGAATCTTTTTACTGCTCTCCATAATTCCAGAGAACAATCTCTCCCACCGTCCTGCACTGTACATACCGCTCTTCTTAAAGGGGTACCAACCCCAAGCCGAGCCATTCCTCTGTGTTTTTCCTGAAAGGAAGGTCTCTGTGGTCGCTACACATTTGCTGTTCCATATTTTCATTGTTGTATTCTGTATAATAATTTGCTGCTTTGTCCTGCAATGCCGTTCTCTATATCAGGAATTGTATTCAACCCCCTGAGAAAATTCTGTCATTACACACCTTACTGGACAGGAAACGCAGGAATGTGACACTTCTGGGGGTGTCGGAATGCGGGTCCCCCCTGCTGTACTCATTGGTTCCATCCAGTGGCCCCTATGTCACTAGAGGAACCAGTAGTGGTGCAAGAATTGGTGGATTGCACCATTGAGCACAGCTGGGGTGATTGGGAAGGGGGAAGAACCCCTGCTAACGCATTTCGCCCAGAAGGGGCTTAATCATATCCCCTGAGTGAAACGCGTTAGAGGGAGTTCCCACATGGGCAGGAGACCAAGATGAAGCCATTTCTTTCCAAAATCCGTTTTACATATGCTGAGACAATGTGCAGGCGGCCGCCATTTTGTTGTAGTCCTGGATGTGTCTGACGGTCCGGTATTCAACCCAACCAGCACCTGTAAAGATTGTGGCATTTGAGCGGCATTAATGGTCTACACAACAATGAGTTGTGTTCAGTCTCAGTCACCGTTCTGTGCTACCTAAAGAAACTCTGTCCCTGACGGGAAACCTTTCATTCCAGGAAAGTTGAATTCCTGAGCCCTTTGCTGAGCTCAGTGGTGGACTCCTCCTCAGGCTCCTGCATCTTTATGATTAAGCCCTTCTCTGGGTGAAACACGTTAGCTGGGGTTCTCCCTCCTTGATTTCCCAATCCCCCCTGCTGTGCTCAGTGGTTCAGTCCACCAATCCTGCACATTACTGGGTCCTGTAGTGACAGAGGGGCCAATGGGTGGAACCAATAAGTACAGCAGGGGGACCAGCTATCCAACTCTCCGAGAAGTGTCCGATACTGAAGGAACTTCAGGCGCTGATCTCTCTTCATCACCGCAGAGAATGGGGGGGGGGGGGGGGGAGTATTCCATGTTTCCATTGCAGGAGGTTTGCATATTGCAGAAGGTGTAGCACTGACTCCCCGAGGAGCCCCTGTTCTGTTGGGTTCTCCAGCCCACCCCCGTAGTGATCCGCCTAGAACTGGACCCGCCAACTCACCCACACGCCAGTGCCAATGCGAAGGACCCAACATGGCCTGCAAAGAAATAACCATAGTCAGATCTTATCACAATATGGCCGACATGTTATACAACACCAAAGTAATGAGCAGCACCAGAGCAGAAATATTATTTGCTCCATTAAATCAGAGGTAGGCAACCTTTCAGAGGTTGAGATCTACCTGGAAAACATGGAGGAAGATCCCTGGGGGCGCCACCCTTTTGAAAAAACAAAAACACAAAAAAGGTAAAACCCTTGACCTTGTTTTCTCCCGCCTATGCACTCCGTGCAACCTCTCCAACAACCCTTACCCTCTCTCTGATCCCCACCTTATTCCTTTCACTCCCTTCCCCTCCAACCGCCTAACAGTTACCCGGAGAAACCTTCGCCACCTCAACCCTTCCCTTCCCTTCCCTTCCCTTCCCTTCTCTTCCCTTCCCTTCCCTTCCCTTCCCTTCCCTTCCCTTCTCTTCCCTTCCCTTCCCTTCCCTTCCCTTCCCTTCTCTTCCCTTCCCTTCCCTTCCCTTCTCTTCTCTTTTCTCTTCCCTTCCCTTCTCTCTCTCGTCGGATTTTCCGACAACCAATGTTGGATGTGAGCTTGTTGGTGGAAAGTCCGACCCTGTGTACGCTCCATCGAACATTTGTTGTCGGACTTTCCGATCGTGTGTACACAAGTCCGTCGCACAAATGTCCACACATGCTCAGAAGCAGAAGCGGTCGGTCTTGTAAACTGGCGTTTGTAATGGAGAATTAACATTCGTAACGCGGCAAATTAGGAAATCTCCAAATGCAGCGCACAATTCTCTTCTTCTGTAATGGGATAATAATGAAGCTGCTTTGCTGGTGATACTGATGGAGTTATTACAAATGAATTTTCAAAGGCTTTTTTTAAAGTGATATCAAGAATAATAATAATAATAATAATAATAATAGCCATAAATGAAAAATGCAAAAACAAAAGCGCGAATCAACACTCACCAAACTTCTACTAACAGAAATATAGCAGAAGGAGCCCAAAGGGTGACACTAAAGAGTTGAAAAACCACATAGTACATCTTGTACGTCACTACGTTCGTAATTGTTGGCCAACATTTGTGTGACCGTGTGTATGCAAGACAATTCGGAGCCAACAACCTTCCAACAAAAATCCACAGTTTTGTTGTCGGAAAGTCCGATCGCGTGTCCGGGGCATAAGTCTCAGAAAGGTTTCAACCAATATAAATCTGCCCTCCAAAAATACAATTCCTGCCTCCTCCCTATTTTATCACTTTCATTAACACCTTATCATCCCGTCCCCGACAACTCTTCTCTACCTTCAACTCTCTACTTCGTCCTCCACCACCTCCGCCCACCAACTCACTCATTGCCCAGGAGATCGCCAATCACTTCAAACAGAAGACTGATACAATTCATGAGATCTCTGCTGATACCCCCCCTAATGCTTTAGGACCCTTTCAGGCGTTATTGCGCTAAAAATACCGCCTGCAAAACGCCCCAAAACAGCCTCCGCTGAAGCGGTGCGCTGGCAGGAGAAGAAAAAATCTCCTGTCAGCCGCATCTTTGGAGCGATGAAGGAGCGGTGTATTCACCGCTCCTAAACCGCTCCTGTCCATTGAAATCAATGGGACAGCGCGGCTATACCGCGGTAATACCGCAGCTATAGCCGCGCTATACGAGTGGTTTTAACCCTTTTCGGGCCGCCAGTGGGGGGTTGAAACCGCACCGCTAGCGGCCGAATACTGTGGTAAAACAGCGCTAAAAATAGCGCTGTTTTACCACCGACGCCCCCTACCGCCCCAGTGTGAAAGGGGCCTTACACTTCATGCCCACAGGTACAATCATTATTTCCCTCATTCAAGCCCAACACAGGGTTGCTAAACTACTTGTTAACATCCACCTGCCCTCTGGATCCTGTTCCCTCACAAATGCTACGTACCCTCTGGCTCTATTCTACACTCTCTAACCCACATCTTCAATCTCTCCCTCTCTTCTGGCATCTTCCCCAACTCTCTAAAACATGCACTTGTCAGCCCCATACTTAAAAAACCCTCACTGGACCCAACCAATCTCAAAAACCTACACCCCTTCTCCTTGCTCCCCTTTTTATCTAAACTCCTTGAACATCTAGTCTACAACCGACTTGGCGACCACCTTGCTGATAATGGCCTTCTTGATCCCCTTCAGTCTGGATTTCATCCTCAACACTCCACAGAAACTGCTCTCCTAAAACTAATAAATGATCTAGTAACAGCCAAAACCAATGGACACTATTCTGTCCACCTACTCTTGGACCCAAAACCAATGGACACTAATCTGTCCTCCTACTCCTGGACCCAAAACCAATGGACACTATTCTGTCCCCCTACTCCTAGACCCAAAACCAATGGACACTATTCTGTCCTCCTACTCCTAGACCCAAAACCAATGGACACTATTCTGTCCTCCTACTCCTGGACCCAAAACCAATGGACACTATTCTGTCCTCCTACTCCTAGACCCAAAACCAATGGACACTATTCTGTCCTCCTACTCCTAGACCCAAAACCAATGGACACTATTCTGTCCTCCTACTCCTAGACCCAAAACCAATGGACACTATTCTGTCTTCCTACTCCTAGACCCAAAACCAATGGACACTATTCTGTCCTCCTACTCCTAGACCCAAATCCAATGGACACTAATCTGTCCTCCTACTCCTAGACCAAAACCAATGGACACTATTCTGTCCTCCTACTTCTAGACCCAAAACCAATGGACACTATTCTGTCCTCCTACTCCTAGACCCAAAACCAATGGACACTATTCTGTCCTCCTACTCCTAGACCCAAAACCAATGGACACTATTCTGTCCTCCTACTCCTAGACCCAAAACCAATGGACACTATTCTGTCTTCCTACTCCTAGACCCAAAACCAATGGACACTATTCTGTCCTCCTACTCCTAGACCCAAAACCAATGGACACTAATCTGTCCTCCTACTCCTAGACCCAAAACCAATGGACACTATTCTGTCCTACTACTCCTAGACCCGAAACCAATGGACACTATTCTGTCCTCCTACTTCTGGACCCAAAACCAATGGACACTATTCTGTCCTCCTACTCCTAGACCCAAAACCAATGGACACTATTCTGTCCTCCTACTCCTAGACCCAAAACCAATGGACACTATTCTGTCCTCCTACTCCTAGACCCAAAACCAATGGACACTATTCTGTCCTCCTACTCCTAGACCCAAAACCAATGGACACTATTCTGTCCTCCTACTCCTAGACCCAAAACCAATGGACACTGTTCTGTCCTCCTTCTCCTGGACCCAAAACCAATGGACACTATTCTGTCCTCCTACTCCTGAACCCAAAACCAATGGACACTATTCTGTACTCCTACTCCTAGACCCAAAACCAATGGACACTATTCTGTCCTCCTACTCCTGAACCCAAAACCAATGGACACTATTCTGTACTCCTACGCCTAGACCCAAAACCAATGGACACTATTCTGTCCTCCTACTCCTAGACCCAAATCCAATGGACACTATTCTGTCCTCCTACTCCTGGACCCAAATCCAATGGACACTATTCTGTCCTCCTACATCTAGACCCAAAACCAATGGACACTAATCTGTCCTCCTACTCCTAGACCCAAAACCAATGGACACTATTCTGTCCTCCTACTCCTAGACCCAAAACCAATGGACACTATTCTGTCCTCCTACTCCTAGACCCAAAACCAATGGACACTATTCTGTCCTCCTACTCCTAGACCCAAAACCAATGGACACTATTCTGTCCTCCTACTCCTAGACCCAAAACCAATGGACACTATTCTGTCCTCCTACTCCTAGACCCAAAACCAATGGACACTATTCTGTCCTCCTACTCCTGGACCCAAAACCAATGGACACTATTCTGTCCTCCTACATCTAGACCCAAATCCAATGGACACTATTCTGTCCTCCTACTCCTAGACCCAAAACCAATGGACACTATTCTGTCCTCCTACTCCTGGACCCAAAACCAATGGACACTATTCTGTCCTCCTACATCTAGACCCAAATCCAATGGACACTATTCTGTCTTCCTACTCCTAGACCCAAAACCAATGGACACTATTCTGTCCTCCTACTCCTACCTAAAAAAGAGAAAGGTTCCCTATGAGGTTTTTAAAGCAGCAATTGAGAGTCTCAACAAGTGGTTGTAAAAGTTTAGAAATTTTTATTATTAAAGAACAAATGGACAATATCATACAAATAGTTAAAACATGAGCTCTGGTTTACATTTCTGCGAGACTATGGGATTAGAATAGAAGGGAAAAAAGTTGACCCCTGACAAGTGAAGTCGTTAGACCTTTCAACTCCTTGAGAATTTACAAACATCAACAATATTTGATGGACCTGTTGCCTTATAATTTGAAGGCTTAGTGTCCCCACACATTACTATATAATAATCAGGTATGCCTGCCTCCTACTGCTTCTCCCCCTTCGGGTGCCTTTATATTCGTGATCACTTGTAAGCCTTTGGGCCAGGTTTGGCCCCCTGCAGGGTGGAGATAGGTGTGGCCTCTCAGTATTTTCCGGGATCACTAATGGGGAAATCTACTGCAATCCTTACGTGTGTTTTTAATAAGAAGTCTCTGGTTCAGCAAGCCTATTTGATGGAGAAGAATTATCAGAACCCCCTGAGGAAGACCGCAATACAATTAGGTCGAAATGCATTGGGGCTTTTTTTCTTCAGTCAATTGTGACAGTACCACTACCATTTAATCACTATAAGCTAACATTTTTAACCTGTACCTTTGGTATTGTCAATCTTTTTTCCCTTCTATTCTAATCCCATAGTCTAGCAGAAATGTAAACCAGAGCTCATGTTTTAACTATTTGTATGATATTGTCCATTTGTTCTTTAATAATAAAAATTACTAAACTTTTACAACTCCTTGTTGAGACTCTTAATTGCTGCTTTAAAAACCCCCATGGGGAACCTTTCTCTTTTTTAGAATCCATATTCGGGGTGTGCAGTTGCTTTATATGTGTCATATCATGCTATAGTACTCCTACTCCTAGACCCAAAACCAATGGACACTATTCTGTCCTCCTAGTCCTGGACCCAAAATCAATGGACACTATTCTGTCCTCCTACTCCTAGACCCAAAACCAATGGACACTATTCTGTCCTCCTAGTCCTGGACCCAAAATCAATGGACACTATTCTGTCCTCCTACTCCTAGACCCAAAACCAATGGACACTATTCTGTCCTCCTACTCCTAGACCCAAAACCAATGGACACTATTCTGTCCTCCTACTCCTGGACCCAAAACCAATGGACACTATTCTGTCCTCCTACTCCTGGACCCAAAACCAATGGACACTATTCTGTCCTCCTACTCCTAGACCCAAAACCAATGGACACTATTCTGTCTTCCTACTCCTAGACCCAAAACCAATGGACACTATTCTGTCCTCCTACTCCTAGACCCAAACCAATGGACACTATTCTGTCCTCCTACTCCTGGACCCAAAACCAATGGACACTATTCTGTCCTTCCTACTCCTAGACCCAAAACCAATGGACACTATTCTGTCCTCCTACTCCTAGACTCAAAACCAATGGACACTATTCTGTCCTCCTACTCCTAGACCCAAAACCAATGGACACTAATCTGTCCTCCTACTCCTAGACCCAAAACCAATGGACACTATTCTGTCCTCCTACTCCTAGACCCAAAACCAATGGACACTATTCTGTCCTCCTACTCCTAGACCCAAAACCAATGGACACTATTCTGTACATCTACCCCTGGACCTCTCTGCTGCCTTTGATACAGTTGACCTTCGCTCCTCCTCAAAAAACTCCACGCCTTTGGTCTCCATGACTGGACTCGCTGGTTCTCTTCCTACTTATCCAGCCGCACCTTTAGCGTTACTTACAATTCTATTTCCTTCTCTCCTCTTTTCTCTGTTGGGGTCCCCCAAGGTTCTGTTCTTGGACCTCTCCTATTTTCAATCTACACCTCCTCCCTGGGTCAGCTGATGGCCTCCCATGGCTTCTAATACCATCTCTACACTGATGACACCCAAATCTATCTCTCTACTCCTCAGCTCACTCCATCTCCTCACATATCTCTAATTTACTATCAGATATCTCAGTCTGGATGTCACTCCACTTCCTCAAACTCAATCTATCCAAAACAGAGCGTAGAATTTCCCCCCCCCCCCCCATATGCCCCTCCCCTGATGTCTCTGTCATAATCGATAGAACAACTATCAGCCCATCCCCCGCATGCCAAGGTTCTAGGTGTAGTCCTGGACTCTGAACTCTTCTTTAAGCACCACGTCCAATCACTGTCTAAATCCTGCCGCCTCAACCTCCGCGACATCTCCAAAATTACGCCCCTTTCTAACCAATGACACAACAAAGCTCTTAATTCACTCCCCGGTCATCTCTCACCTCGACTACTGCAACTCCCTTCTCATTGGCTTATCTCTACCTAGGCTCCTCCCCCCTTCAACCCATCATAAATGCTGCTGCCAGACTAATCACCTTACCAATCACTCAGTGTCCTCCACCCCTCTCTGCCAATCCCTCCACTGGCTTCCGCTCACCCAACAAATTCAATTCAAAATACTAACAACTACTTACCAAGCCGTCCACAACTCATCCCCACCTACATCACTGACCTCTTCCCTAAATACCAACCTACCCGTTCTCTTCGTTCTTCTCAGGACCTTCTGCTCTCTAGATCCCTCATCACCTCCTCCCATATCCGCCTCCAGGACTTTTCCAGAGCCTCTCCAATCCTATGGAACTCCTTACCCCAATCTGTCTGATTATCTCCTACTCTATTCACTTTTAGATGATCCCTGAAAATGCCTACCCCACCCCCACCTAATAACTGGATTTTCATTTTCTCCATCAGCTCATCCCCCACAATTATTACCTTTTGTTTCTCTTGACCCTCCCTTCTAGATTGTAAGCTCTGAGGATCAGGGTCCTCTGATTCCTCCTGTATTGTATTGTAATTGTAACTGTACTGTCTGCCCTCATGTTGTAAAGCGCTGCGCAAACTGATATAATAATAATAATAAAATATAAAAAAAATCACTATCAATCCCCCCAGTAATAGGACAACATGGAGAACACATAGGATGTCACAGTAGTGATCTCTGCCCCTCTTCACCCCCCCCCCCCCAAGGTAGTGTCCTCTGCCACCCTTCACCCCCTCCCCACAGTAGTGTCCTCTGCCACCCTTCACCCCCTCACAGTAGTGTCCTCCGCCACCCTTCAAATCGCCCCCCCCCCACAGTAGTATCCTCTGCCACCCTTCACCCCCTCCCCACAGTAGTGTCCTCTGCCACCCTTCACCCCCCCCCCCCCACAGTAGTGTCCTCTGCCACCCTTCACCCCCCCCCCCCAGTAGTGTCCTCTGCCACCCTTCACCCCCCCACAGTAGTGTCCTCGGCCACCCTTCAAATCGCCCCCCCCCCACAGTAGTATCCTCTGCCACCCTTCACCCCCTCCCCACAGTAGTGTCCTCTGCCACCCTTCACCCCCCCCCCCCCACAGTAGTGTCCTCTGCCACCCTCCACCCCCCCCCCACAGTAGTGTCCTCTGCCACCCTTCACCCCCTCACAGTAGTGTCCTCTGCCACCCTTCACCCCCTCACAGTAGTGTCCTCTGCCACCCTTCACCCCCCACAGTAGTGTCCTCTGCCACCCTTCACCCCCCCCCCCACAGTAGTGTCCTCTGCCACCCTTCACCCCCCCCACAGTAGTGTCCTCTGCTACCCTTCACCCCCCCACAGTAGTGTCCTCGGCCACCCTTCAAATCGCCCCCCCCCCCCCACAGTAGTATCCTCTGCCACCCTTCACCCCCTCCCCACAGTAGTGTCCTCTGCCACCCTTCACCCCCCCCCCACAGTAGTGTCTTCTGCCCCCCTTCACCACCCCACAGTAGTGAGCTCTGCCCCCCTTTACACCCCCCACAGTAGTGTCCTCTGCCCCCTTCACCACCCCACAGTAGTGAGCTCTGCCCCCCTTTACACCCCCCACAGTAGTGTCCTCTGCCCCCTTCACATCCCCCCAGAGTAGTGCCCTCTGCCACCCTTCACCCCCCCCACAGTAGTGTCCTCTGCCACCCTTCAAATCGCCCCCCCTACAGTAGTGTCCTCTGCCCCCCTTCACACCCCCCAGTAGTGTCCTCTGCCCCCCTTCACCCCCCCCACAGTAGTGTCCTCTGCCCCCCTTCACCCCCCCCCCACAGTAGTGTCCTCTGCCACCCTTCACCCCCCCATAGTAGTGTCCTCTGCCCCCCTTCACCCCCCCCCCCCCCCCACAGTAGTGTCCTCTGCCCCCCTTCACCCCCCCCACAGTAGTGACCTCTGCCTCCCTTCACCCCCCCATAGTAGTTTCCTCTGCCCCCTTCACCCCCCCACAGTAGTGTCCTCTGCCCCCCTTCACCCCCCCCCCCATAGTAGTGTCCTCTGCCCCCTTCACACCCCCCACAGTAGTGTTCTCTGCCCCCCTTCACACACCCCCACAGTAGTGTCCTCTGCCCCCTTCACACCCCCCCACAGTAGTGTCCTCTGCCCCCTTCACACACACCCACAGTAGTGTCCTCTGCCCCCCTTCACCCCCCCACAGTAGTATCCTCTGCCCCCTTCACACACACCCACAGTAGTGTCCTCTGCCCCCCTTCACCCCCCAACAGTAGTATCCTCTGCCCCCCTTTACACCCGCCCCCCACAGTAGTGTCCTCTGCCCCCCTTCACACACCCCCATAGTAGTGTCCTCTGCTGCTTCACCCCCCCACAGTGGTATCCTAGGCCCCTTCACAACCGCCCCCCCAAAGTAGTGTCCTCTGCCCCCTTCACACACCCCCACAGTAGTGTCCTCTGCCCCCCTTCACACCCCCCCACAGTAGTGCCCTCTGCCCCTTTTCACATCCTCCCCAACAGTAGTGTCCTCTGCCCCTTCAACCCCCCCCCACAGTAGTGTCCTCTGCCCCTCTTTACATCCTCCCCCACAGTAGTGTCCTCTGCCCCTTCACCCCCACCCCCCACAGTAGTGTCCTCTGCCTCCCTTCACATCGCTCCTCCTCACAGTAGTGTACACTGCCCCCCTTCATATGCCCCCACAGTAGTGTTCTCTGCCCCCTTCACAACCCCCCACAGTAGTGTCCTCTGCCCCCCTTCATATGCCCCCACAGTAGTGTTCTCTGCCCCCTTCACAACCCCCCACAGTAGTGTCCTCTGCCCCCCTTCACCCCCCCACAGTAGTGTCCTCTGCCCCCCTTTACACCCGCCCCCCCACAGTAGTGTCCTCTGCCCCCCTTCACGCCCCCCCACAGTAGTGTCCTCTGCTCCTTCACCCCCCCCCCACAGTAGTATCTTCTGCCCCTTCACAAGAACCCCCCAAAGTAGTGTCCTCTGCCCCTTCACACCCCCCACAGTAGTATCCTCTGCCCCCCTTCACACACCCCCACAGTAGTGTCCTCTGCCCCACTTCATACCCCCCCACAGTAGTGTCCTCTGCCCCCCTTCGACCCCCCCATAGTAGTATCCTCTGCCCCACTTCACACACCCCCCCCCTCCACAGTAGTGTCCTCTGCCCCTCTTTACATCCTTCCCCACAGTAGTGTCCTCTGCCCCCTTCACACCCCCCACAGTAGTGTCCTCTGCCCCTTCACACTCCCCCACAGTAGTATCCTTTGCCCCCTTCACACACACCCACAGTAGTGTCCCCTGCCCCTCTTCACATCCTCCCCCACAGTAGTGTCCTCTGCCCCCCTTCACACCCCCCACAGTAGTGTCCTCTGCCCCTTCACACCCCCCACAGTAGTGTCCTCTGCCCCCTTCACACTCCCCCACAGTAGTATCCTTTGCCCCCTTCACACACACCCACAGTAGTGTCCCCTGCCCCTCTTCACATCCTCCCCCACAGTAGTGTCCTCTGCCCCCCTTCACACCCCCCACAGTAGTGTCCTCTGCCACCCTTCACACCCCCCACAGTAGTGTCCTCTGCCCCCTTCAAATTGCTCCCCCCACTATAGACAATACACAAAGTTCTTGGGAAGCAGATATCAGACTGAGCATTCCTTTTTGCGAGTTCTTCAGCTGGCTGGCGTTGGGGCCCAGACTTTATGGTGGTACACATGAGTACAATCACACTAAAGTCTGCATGCAGTAAATGCTGCTAGTTAGATGGCTGGTCCCTATGTGCTCCGTCTCTGCTAGAGGTGACAAGTTAATGGCAGTGATGTCCTCTCACCAGTCCCAGAGATACGGCAACAGGGGTCCAAATGTTCTGGATCTGCTCGGAGTGACTCCTGTCCTCAGCACGCGGCCGCAGGGTGGTGGTAGGTTGATATGAAGCAGTGATGTACCCACTTCGGTCTCCTCGGTATTCAGCCTGAGAAATGACAACTCTCACTCTCCTTATACCCGGCTCACATTGGGGATTGTAGTCCAATGGTCCATAGACTGCCATAGTAACATTCTTTTTTCCTGAACTTCATCTACCATGATTCAATGCTACCATCAATCTCTTGGTTCCTTCTGCTTGTCAGCACCCCCTGGTGGATGGAGGTAGTGTTATCCCATTCAGCTGATGTCCATTGGGAGCACAGAGAGCACTGCAGTACAGAGTCCTAAACTGCATGTGGGCATTACCTAGGGGGGTCTGCCACCCAGCCTGCCTAGAAATGCCCACTCCTCCAGACTGACACCCGCCCATCGAGTCATTTTTATATTTGCAACCCCGCCCCTGCCCCCCCATGAGCCAGTCCACTGCTTGCATCAGGACTGAGGGCTCTGGAGAGGAGTACTGAGGTCGGGGGGGCTGGGATGTTGTCAGGAAGATATGTACTGCCCCCTGCTGGCCCCTCCCACCAGCCATGATCTACCTGCATTGCATAGAGAAGCACAGTGACCCGGTGATGACATCACAGTGTATACAATAAGGTATGTAATGAAAACTGGAAAGGTTGGGGAAGGGGGGACCAGGTTAACAAAATATAAACAGATTAAACTTCAACTTTAATAAATGTATTGCAGACTCTCAGAAATCAGGACGGGAGCTCATTGTATGTATATATATATATACAGAGGGGGAATACCGATCGTCCCC
The DNA here is from genome assembly GCA_037952925.1 of Lithobates clamitans. Taxonomy (NCBI): domain Eukaryota; kingdom Metazoa; phylum Chordata; class Amphibia; order Anura; family Ranidae; genus Lithobates; species Lithobates clamitans. The sequence continues at coordinate 215,969 of JBBGZY010002833.1, forward strand.
CCCTTTGCCCATTTACAAAGAAATGAAGGGTCTATAATTGTTATTATAGGTGTGGAAACTGATCACCACCCACAAGAAACGTCTGACCTCTGTGATCGCCAACAAGGGTTTCTCCACCAACTACTAATGCCGATCGGAATTTCGGGCCGCAAAAGACCGATGAGAGTTTTCCGTGTGTACGATCCATCGGACTTTTTCTGGCAGAATTCCAGCCAGCAAAAGATTGAGAGCAGGTTCTCTAATTTTCGGTCGGGAAAAGTTCCTATCCGTAAATGCGATCGCATCGAACGTCATTTTCTGGAGTCGTAGTGTTGGACGTCACCACGTTCTTGACGGTCGTAAGTTCAGAGAACTTTTGTGTGACCCGTGTATATGCAAGCCAAGCTTGAGAGGAAAAGCCGTCATATCTTTTTCCGACCAGAAGTCCGATGGTGTGTACGCGGCATAAGTCATGTTTTGCTTTGGGATCAAATACTTATTTTACTCCATTTATAACATTTGTGATTTTTCTGGATTTTTGGTTGATATTCTGTCTCTATCATATAAAATACACCTATGATAAAAATTATAGACCCTTCATTTCTCTGTAAGGGGGCAAAACTTACACCATCTGCAGGGAGACAATCAGTATTTTCCCTACTGTATGTGTATATATGTGAGTGTGTGAATATATATATGTGAGCGTGTGAATATATATGTGAGCGTGTGAATATATATATGTGAGTGTGTGAATATATATGTGAGTTTGTGAATATATATGTGTGTGTGTGAATATATATATGTGAGTGTGTGAATATATATATGTGAGCGTGTGAATATATATATGTGAGTGTGTGAATATATATGTGAGTTTGTGAATATATATGTGTGTGTGTGAATATATATATGTGAGTGTGTGAATATATATATATATATATATATATGTGAGCGTGTGAATATATATGTGAGTGTGTGAATATATATATGTGAGTGTGTGAATATATATGTGAGTGTGTGAATATATATATGTGAGCGTGTGAATATATATATGTGAGCGTGTGAATATATATATGTGAGTGTGTGAATATATATATGTGAGCGTGTGAATATATATATGTGAGTGTGTGAATATATATATGTGAGCGTGTGAATATATATATGTGAGTGTGTGAATATATATGTGAGTTTGTGAATATATATGTGTGTGTGTGAATATATATATGTGAGTGTGTGAATATATATATATATATATATATATATATATGAGCGTGTGAATATATATGTGAGTGTGTGAATATATATATGTGAGTGTGTGAATATATATGTGTGTGTGTGAATATATATATGTGAGTGTGTGAATATATATATATATATATATATATATGTGAGCGTGTGAATATATATGTGAGTGTGTGAATATATATATGTGAGCGTGTGAATATATATATGTGAGCGTGTGAATATATATATGTGAGTGTGTGAATATATATATATGTGTGTGTGAATATATATATGTGAGTGTGTGAATATATATATGTGAGTGTGTGAATATATATATATGTGTGTGTGAATATATATATGTGAGTGTGTGAATATATATGTGAGTGTGTGAATATATATGTGAGCGTGTGAATATATATGTGTAGTGTGTGAATATATATGTGTAGTGTGTGAATATATATATTAGTGTGTGAATATATATATATATGTGTGTGAATATATATATGTGAGCGTGTGAATATATATGTGAGTGTGTGAATATATATGTGAGTGTGTGAATATATATGTGTAGTGTGTGAATATATATATTAGTGTGTGAATATATATATATATGTGTGTGAATATATATATGTGAGCGTGTGAATATATATGTGTAGTGTGTGAATATATATATGTGAGTGTGTGAATATATATGTGAGTGTGTGAATATATATATGTGAGCGTGTGAATATATATGTGTAGTGTGTGAATATATATATGTGAGTGTGTGAATATATATGTGAGTGTGTGAATATATATATGTGAGCGTGTGAATATATATGTGTAGTGTGTGAATATATATGTGTAGTGTGTGAATATATATGTGTAGTGTGTGAATATATATGTGTAGTGTGAGAACTCCAATACTCTTTGTGCACACAGATTATTTTCTCTGCAGATTATGAGACAATAAATCAGGATAGAATTGCCTCCCGTCTATCAGATTGTATATAAGGACGGCTCAGTCTCCGGAGATGCTCTTCCATCGTCTCCACATAGAGGTGAGTTGCTGGGGATGTTCTGCTGAAGGACGGATCTTCCCACCAATGACATTCTATACATTAGGACACAGAACTATGACCGACATTCACACCGACATCTGATAATGGGACCAAACCTGTACAGAATGGGGGATATTTTGTATTCATGCATCTTTGCTGGGAATTTGAGGAGGGGGTAGGGTTGTCACCTTGGGTGGGACGCTGGTGGGAAATGTTTGGGGGGGGGACAAAGGACTGGTGGGAGTCATCTATGGAGGGACAAGACACTGGTGTGAGCTGTCAAGTAGGGGGAAAAGACTGACGGGAACCATCTGTGGGAGAACAAGAAACTGGAGGGAGCCAGGTATGGGGGGCACACAACACTGATGAGAGCCATCTATGTGGGACAAGATACCGGTGGGAGCTGTCTATGGGGGGGGGGGACAAGACACTGGTGGGAGCTATCTATTAGGGGATATTGTACTGGTGGGAGCTACCTATGGAGGGACATGTACTAGTGGGAGCTGTCAATGGGGGGAAAAGACACTGGTATGAAAAATCTATTGGGGGACAAGACACTGGCAGGAGCCATTTATGGTAAAGAAAAGACAATGGTGGGAGCAGTCTAATGGGGCAAGACACTAGTGGGAACCATGTATGGGGGGGACAAGACCATCTATGGAGGATAAGACAATGGTGACAGCCATAGCCATCGAAGGGGGAATAGAGGGACAAGACACTGATAGGAGCTGTCAATTGGGGGGACAGGACACTGGGGGCAAGACCCTGACTGGGACGACTATGGGGGAGAAAAGACAATGATGGGAGCTGTTCATTGGGAAGCAAGGCACTGGTGGGAGCCATCTATGGAAGGGACAGGACACTGGGGGGAGCCATCTATGGAAGGGACAGGACACTGGTGGGAGCCATCTATGGAAGGGACAAGACACTGATGGCAGCCATCTATGGAAGGGACAGGACACTGGTGGGAGCCATCTATGGAAGGGACAGGACACTGGTGGGAGCCATCTATGGAAGGGACAAAACACTGGTGGGAGCCATCTATGGACAGGACTAGACACTGGTGGGAGCCATCTATGGAAGGGACAGGACACTGGTGGGAGCCATCTATGGAAGGGACAGGACACTGGTGGGAGCCATCTATGGAAGGGACAAGACACTGGTGGGAGGCATCTATGGACAGGACTAGACACTGGTGGGAGCCATCTATGGACAGGACTAGACACTGGTGGGAGCCATCTATGGAAGGGACAGGACACTGGTGGGAGCCATCTATGGAAGGGACAGGACACTGGTGGGAGCCATCTATGGAAGGGACAAGACACTGGTGGGAGGCATCTATGGACAGGACTAGACACTGGTGGGAGCCATCTATGGACAGGACTAGACACTGGTGGGAGCCATCTATGGAAGGGACAGGACACTGGGGGGAGCCATCTATGGAAGGGACAGGACACTGGTGGGAGCCATCTATGGAAGGGACAGGACACTGGTGGGAGCCATCTATGGACAGGACTAGACACTGGTGGGAGCCATCTATGGAAGGGACAAGACACTGGTGGGAGCCATCTATGGACAGGACTAGACACTGGTGGGAGCCATCTATGGAAGGAACAAGACACTGGTGGGAGGCATCTATGGAAGGGACAAATTACTGGTGGGAGGCATCTATGGAAGGGACAAGACACTGGTGGGAGCCATCTATGGAAGGGACAAGAGGAGGGGAAGGGACTGTAGAGCAGGAGGAGACACTGGTGGTTGAATTTTGCCAAAATAACAGATGAAAGTAAAGACCCAGGCATGAAATGTCCAATTATAATCCCAATACCGAGCCCTCCTGTCTATGGACCAGTCAGGTCTATTCTATAAGGCAAAGAGTTATACAGATTGTAATGTTACCCACATTGGCCAATCAGAATTCACCTTTTGATACAGCAACACAAATCTTGGGAAAAGTGGCAGCAGATTGGTTGCTCCTCTCTCCACACTCTAAGCATGCCACCCATGGACAGATTGCAAGCTCAGCAGCCCAGACCCCACTATACAGTAATAACATAGAACTATAAATTCATACAGAACATTTAGATTTGAACATTCAGCTAACTGTCACTCTTCTGGTCCCGGCAGAGTCAGGATGACCGTCTCCTACACCCTGAAAGTGGCCAACGCCCGATTCGGAGGATTCTCCAAACTTCTCTTCCGATGGAAAGGAAGTATCTATAAACTACTGTACAAGGAGTTCCTGGTCTTCATCCTCCTCTACTCCACCTTTAGCATCGTCTACAGGTGAGCCGCTTACCTGAACCACCATGACTCCACCCCGAGGACAGGTACCGAGAATTCCATCCAACCTTAAGGGATGTGCTACTGTGCAGAGTCCATTTACTGAAAGATCTATCCACTGATAGATCAATACACTGACATATCTATACACTGATATATCAATACACTGATAGATCGATACACTGATAGATCAATACACTGACATATCTATACACTGATAGATCAATACACTGATAGATCAATACACTGATAGATCAATACCCATACACTGACAGATCCATACACTGATAGATCAATACACTAATAGAGCCATATACTGATAGATCAATACACCAATAGATCCATACACTGATAGATCCATACACTGATAGATCAATACACTGACAGATCCATACACTGACAGATCCATACACTTAGGCTGGGTTCACACTGGTCCGACAAACGCTCCGACATTGGGAGCTCATGTCGCATGACGTGTGAAATGTAATGTTTCCCTATGGGAGCCGTCCTAACTGGTCCGACACAAGTCGTTCCGACTTTAGAAATGCTCCCTGTACTACTTTGGTCCGACTTTGATCCTACTTCAGCCTATTGACTATCATTGAAGTCGGATCAAAGTCGGATTGCCGTCTCGCATGATCCGACTTCGGCACGCGACTTGTGCTCAGATGATCTTGAGGGGGAACTCCGCGCCAAATTTTAAATAAAAATCCGGCATGGGTTCCCCCTCCAAGAGCATACCAGGCCCTTGGGTCTGGTATGGACCTTGAGGGGAACCCCCTACGCCGAAAAGGCGGCGTGCGGGGGTCCCCCCCAATCCATACCAGACCCTTATCCGAGCACGCAGCCCGGCCGGACAGGAATGGGGGTGGGGACGAGCGAGCGCCCCCCCCCCCCTCCTGAACCGTACCAGACCGCATGCCCTCAACATGGGGGGGTTGGTGCCTTGGGGGAGGGGGCGCGCTGCGGCCCCCCCCAGCCCAAAGCACCTTGTCCCCATGTTGATGAGGACAAGGGCCTCTTCCCGACAACCCTGGCCGTTGGTTGTCGGGGTCTGCGGGCGGGAGGCTTATCGGAATCCGGGAGCCCCCTTTAATAAGGGGGCCCCCAGATCCCGGCCCCCCACCCTATGTGAATTGAGTATGGGGTACATAGTACCCCTACCCATTCACCTAGGGAAAAAGTGTCAATTAAAAAAAAAAAACACTACACAGATTTTTAAAGTATTTTATTAGACAGCTCCGGGGGTCTTCTTCCGACTTCGGGGGTCTCTCCGGTTCTTCTCCGCGCTCTCCGGGTCTTCTGCCGGGCTCCTCCTCTCTCTTCTGCCGCTCTTTTGCTAAAGAGGAGGAGCCCGGTCTGCTGCCTTCTTCTCTTCGGGGGTCTCTCCGGTTCTTCTCCGCGCTCTCCGGATCTTCTGCCGGGCTCCTCCTCTCTCTTCTGCTCTTTTGCCGCTCTTTTGCTAAAGAGGAGGAGTCCGGTCTTCAATCTTCTGCCTTCTGCCCTCTTCTCCTGATGTTGACACGACGCTCTCTCCGGCTAGAATGCTCTCTGTGCGCTCTGCTCTGACTTATATAGGCGGTGACCCCGCCCCTTATGCCGTCACAGTCCCTGGGCATGCTGGGACTGTGACGTTTTAGGGGGCGTGGTCATCACCCGATGACCACGCCCCCTGTATGCCGTCATAGTCCCAGCATGCCCAGGGACTGTGACGGCATAAGGGGGCGGGGTCACCGCCTATATAAGTCAGAGCAGAGCGCACAGAGAGCATTCTAGCCGGAGAGAGCGTCGTGTCAACATCAGGAGAAGAGGGCAGAAGGCAGAAGATTGAAGACCGGGCTCCTCCTCTTTAGCAAAAGAGCGGCAAAAGAGCAGAAGAGAGCGGAGGAGCCCGGCAGAAGACCCGGAGAGCGCGGAGAAGAACCGGAGAGACCCCCGAAGTCGGAAGAAGACCCCCGGAGCTGTCTAATAAAATACTTTAAAAATCTGTGTAGTGTTTTTTTTTTAAATTGACACTTTTTCCCTAGGTGAATGAGTAGGGGTACCATGTACCCCATACTCAATTCACATAGGGTGGGGGGCCAGGATCTGGGGGCCCCCTTATTAAAGGGGGCTCCCGGATTCCGATAAGCCCCCCGCCCGCAGACCCCGACAACCAACGGCCAGGGTTGTCGGGAAGAGGCCCTTGTCCTCATCAACATGGGGACAAGGTGCTTTGTGGTGGGGGGGCCGCAGCGCGCCCCCCTCCCCCAAGGCAACAACCCCCCATGTTGAGGGCATGCGGCCTGGTACGGTTCAGGAGGGGGGGGGCGCTCGCTCGTCCCCACCCCCATTCCTGTCCGGCCGGGCTGCGTGCTCGGATAAGGGTCTGGTATGGATTGGGGGGGACCCCCCACGCCGTTTTTTCGGCGTAGGGGGTTCCCCTCAAGGTCCATACCAGACCCAGGGGCCTGGTATGCTCTTGGAGGGGGAACCCATGCCGGATTTTTATTTAAAATTTGGCGTGGAGTTCCCCCTAAAGATTCATACCAAACACAGTGTCGGGCATTGGCGGGGATCCAAGTCGGATCCCCGTTCATTGAAAGTCGGACACATGCCGGCTTCATGTCGCAGGGCAAAGTCGGATCCAAAGTAGGACGGCTGTCGTGTCGCACCAGTGTGAACCCAGCCTTATAGATCAATACACTGAAAGATTTATACACTGATAGATCCATACACTTATAGATTCCAGTATTGATCATGTATTCAGTGTGATCGGATTTGTATATCGGGATTGTTTCTCACAATTTGCCCCTCCCCCGGTCTCGGCGGAGTTATTGTTTTACAATTTGTGGCTTGTCACCCGTTCCCAGCAGATACAATCATCAATAATAGCGAGAGCAAAGGGAACGTCTATAGGGGACGTCTATAGGGGACGATTATAGGGGACGTCTATAGGGAACGTCTACAGGGGACGTCTACAGGGGACGTCTATAGGGGACGTCTATAGGGGACGTCTATAGGGAACGTCTATAGGGAACGTCTATAGGGGACATCTATAGGGAACGTCTATAGGGGACGTCTATAGGGAACGTCTATAGGGAACGTCTATAGGGGACGTCTATAGGGAACGTCTATAGGGGACGTCTATTGGGGACGTCTATAGGGAACGTCTATAGGGAACGTCTATAGGGGACGTCTATAGGGAACGTCTATAGGGAACGTCTATAGGGGACATCTATAGGGAACGTCTATAGGGGACGTCTATAGGGAACGTCTATAGGGAACGTCTATAGGGGACGTCTATAGGGGACGTCTATAGGGGACGTCTATAGGGGACATCTATAGGGGACGTCTATAGGGGACATTCTTTTCTGGTAACTCCTATTGAAATCTGAACAGTATAAAGATGAGATGGAAACACCAACAATCCCGACAACAAAGTCATTTGCTTGATTTACACTTAAAAAGTCAACACAGAATGAAACGATCCGCCCCCGATATTTACTGGCGGTCGGGAACCCTGAGTCAGGGGGGGAGGGGCAGACGGACCTGACACCCCCCCTTACTCCAACCCGCATCACACACCCCCACCCCGTCACCAGCTCATTCACACCATGCTGACAGGCGTCTGCCCCCCTCAGTCTCTCCGTGTCCCGGGATGCGTCTCCTCGGCCGTACATCTCCTCATGGGCCAATAGGAGCGATTCTTCTTTCGGCCAATCGGGAAACGGGTCTCACGACCTGCTTCCTGATTGGCCCGGAGGAGAATCACTTGATAAAAGTGAATATTAATTGGCTATTGTTACACAACTGGGTGGGCTTGGGGTGGAGTGGTCTGTGTCCCGAGCCCACCCTTTTTTGAAGCATATTAGAGCCTCTGGCTCCAATCACGTGCTTCTAAATACACACCCCCTCCATTGGAAGCCATGCGTCCGGTGTCCTGTATGTAGATTAGGGGGCTGGACGCACAAATGGGGGGAAGGGCGCTTATGTGCCCCTATTGGACGGACCGCCACTCATAGACATGAATGGAAGGAGGTGACAACCTTCAACTCCTCCCACACCAGACATGTGGCTTTGTATTTCCAACAAAGCGATGCAAACATTGCGTGTATCTCATATGTGACCGGCTCTGTCCATGTCAATCTCATATGTGACCGGCTCTGTCCATGTCAATCTCATATGTGACCGGCTCTGTCCATGTCAATCTCATATGTGACCGGCTCTGTCCATGTCAATCTCATACATGACCGACTCTGTCCATGTCAATCTCATACATGACCGGCTCTGTCCATGTCAATCTCATATGTGACCGTCCCTGTCCATGTCAATCTCATACGTGACCGGCTCTGTCCATGTCAATCTCATATGTGACCGTCCCTGTCCATGTCAATCTCATATGTGACCGACTCTGTCCATGTCAATCTCATACATGACCGGCTCTGTCCATGTCAATCTCATATGTGACCGTCCCTGTCCATGTCAATCTCATACGTGACCGGCTCTGTCCATGTCAATCTCATATGTGACCGTCCCTGTCCATGTCAATCTCATACGTGACCGGCTCTGTCCATGTCAATCTCATATGTGACCGGCTCTGTCCATGTCAATCTCATACGTGACCGGCTCTGTCCATGTCAATCTCATACGTGACCGGCTCTGTCCATGTCAATCTCATACATGACCGGCTCTGTCCATGTCAATCTCATATGTGACCGTCCCTGTCCATGTCAATCTCATATGTGACCGGCTCTGTCCATGTCAATCTCATACGTGACCGTCCCTGTCCATGTCAATCTCATATGTGACCGGCTCTGTCCATGTCAATCTCATATGTGACCGGCTCTGTCCATGTCAATCTCATACGTGACCGTCCCTGTCCATGTCAATCTCATATGTGACCGGCTCTGTCCATGTCAATCTCATATGTGACCGGCTCTGTCCATGTCAATCTCATACATGACCGGCTCTGTCCATGTCAATCTCATACGTGACCGTCCCTGTCCATGTCAATCTCATATGTGACCGGCTCTGTCCATGTCAATCTCATATGTGACCGGCTCTGTCCATGTCAATCTCATATGTGACCGGCTCTGTCCATGTCAATCTCATACGTGACCGGCTCTGTCCATGTCAATCTCATATGTGACCGGCTCTGTCCATGTCAATCTCATACGTGACCGGCTCTGTCCATGTCAATCTCATACATCACCGGCTCTGTCCATGTCAATCTCATACGTGACCGGCTCTGTCCATGTCAATCTCATACATGACCGGCTCTGTCCATGTCAATCTCATACGTGACCGGCTCTGTCCATGTCAATCTCATACATGACCGGCTCTGTCCATGTCAATCTCATACATGACCGGCTCTGTCCATGTCAATCTCATATGTGACCGGCTCTGTCCATGTCAATCTCATATGTGACCGGCTCTGTCCATGTCAATCTCATACATGACCGGCTCTGTCCATGTCAATCTCATACATGACCGGCTCTGTCCATGTCAATCTCATATGTGACCGTCCCTGTCCATGTCAATCTCATACATGACCGTCCCTGTCCATGTCAATCTCATATGTGACCGGCTCTGTCCATGTCAATCTCATACATGACCGGCTCTGTCCATGTCAATCTCATATGTGACCGGCTCTGTCCATGTCAATCTCATATGTGACCGGCTCTGTCCATGTCAATCTCATATGTGACCGGCTCTGTCCATGTCAATCTCATATGTGACCGGCTCTGTCCATGTCAATCTCATATGTGATCGGCTCTGTCCATGTCAATCTCATATGTGACCGGCTCTGTCCATGTCAATCTCATACAAGACCGGCTCTGTCCATGTCAATCTCATATGTGACCGGCTCTGTCCATGTCAATCTCATATGTGACCGTCCCTGTCCATGTCAATCTCATATGTGACCGGCTCTGTCCATGTCAATCTCATATGTGACCGGCTCTGTCCATGTCAATCTCATATGTGACCGACTCTGTCCATGTCAATCTCATACATGACCGACTCTGTCCATGTCAATCTCATATGTGACCGACTCTGTCCATGTCAATCTCATACATGACCGGCTCTGTCCATGTCAATCTCATATGTGACCATCCCTGTCCATGTCAATCTCATATGTGACCGGCTCTGTCCATGTCAATCTCATACATGACCGACTCTGTCCATGTCAATCTCATATGTGACAGACTCTGTCCATGTCAATCTCATACATGACCGGCTCTGTCCATGTCAATCTCATACATGACCGGCTCTGTCCATGTCAATCTCATACATGACCGTCCCTGTCCATGTCAATCTCATACATGACCGGCTCTGTCCATGTCAATCTCATATGTGACCGGCTCTGTCCATGTCAATCTCATACATGACCGGCTCTCTCCATGTCAATCTCATATGTGACCGGTTCTGTCCATGTCAATCTCATATGTGACCGTCCCTGTCCATGTCAATCTCATATGTGACCAGCTCTGTCCATGTCAATCTCATATGTGACCGGCTCTGTCCATGTCAATCTCATATGTGACCGTCCCTGTCCATGTCAATCTCATATGTGACCAGCTCTGTCCATGTCAATCTCATATGTGACCTGCTCTGTCCATGTCAATCTCATATGTGACCGTCCCTGTCCATGTCAATCTCATACATGACCGGCTCTGTCCATGTCAATCTCATATGTGACCGTCCCTGTCCATGTCAATCTCATATGTGACCGGCTCTGTCCATGTCAATCTCATATGTGACCGGCTCTGTCCATGTCAATCTCATATGTGACCGTCCCTGTCCATGTCAATCTCATATGTGACCGGCTCTGTCCATGTCAATCTCATATGTGACCGTCCCTGTCCATGTCAATCTCATATGTGACCGACTCTGTCCATGTCAATCTCATATGTGACCGGCTCTGTCCATGTCAATCTCATATGTGACCGTCCCTGTCCATGTCAATCTCATATGTGACCGGCTCTGTCCATGTCAATCTCATACATGACCGGCTCTGTCCATGTCAATCTCATATGTGACCGGCTCTGTCCATGTCAATCTCATATGTGACCGGCTCTGTCCATGTCAATCTCATATGTGACCGGCTCTGTCCATGTCAATCTCATATGTGACCGGCTCTGTCCATGTCAATCTCATATGTGACCGGCTCTGTCCATGTCAATCTCATATGTGACCGTCCCTGTCCATGTCAATCTCATATGTGACCGGCTCTGTCCATGTCAATCTCATATGTGACCGACTCTGTCCATGTCAATCTCATATGTGACCGTCCCTGTCCATGTCAATCTCATATGTGACCGGCTCTGTCCATGTCAATCTCATATGTGACCGACTCTGTCCATGTCAATCTCATATGTGACCGACTCTGTCCATGTCAATCTCATATGTGACCGACTCTGTCCATGTCAATCTCATATGTGACCGGCTCTGTCCATGTCAATCTCATATGTGACCGTCCCTGTCCATGTCAATCTCATATGTGACCGTCCCTGTCCATGTCAATCTCATATGTGACCGGCTCTGTCCATGTCAATCTCATACATGACCGGCTCTGTCCATGTCAATCTCATATGTGACCGTCCCTGTCCATGTCAATCTCATATGTGACCGGCTCTGTCCATGTCAATCTCATATGTGACCGGCTCTGTCCATGTCAATCTCATATGTGACCGTCCCTGTCCATGTCAATCTCATATGTGACCGGCTCTGTCCATGTCAATCTCATATGTGACCGGCTCTGTCCATGTCAATCTCATATGTGATCGGCTCTGTCCATGTCAATCTCATATGTGACCGTCCCTGTCCATGTCAATCTCATATGTGACCGGCTCTGTCCATGTCAATCTCATATGTGACCGTCCCTGTCCATGTCAATCTCATATGTGACCGACTCTGTCCATGTCAATCTCATATGTGACCGTCCCTGTCCATGTCAATCTCATATGTGACCGACTCTGTCCATGTCAATCTCATATGTGACCGTCCCTGTCCATGTCAATCTCATATGTGACCGACTCTGTCCATGTCAATCTCATATGTGACCGGCTCTGTCCATGTCAATCTCATATGTGACCGACTCTGTCCATGTCAATCTCATATGTGACCGTCCCTGTCCATGTCAATCTCATATGTGACCGGCTCTGTCCATGTCAATCTCATATGTGACCGGCTCTGTCCATGTCAATCTCATATGTGACCGGCTCTGTCCATGTCAATCTCATATGTGACCGGGTCTGTCCATGTCAATCTCATACATGACCGGCTCTGTCCATGTCAATCTCATATGTGACCGGCTCCTTCCATGTCAATCTCATATGTGACCGGCTCTGTCCATGTCAATCTCATATGTGACCGTCCCTGTCCATGTCAATCTCATATGTGACCGTCTCTGTCCATGTCAATCTCATATGTGACCGTCCCTGTCCATGTCAATCTCATATGTGACCGTCCCTGTCCATGTCAATCTCATATGTGACCGGGTCTGTCCATGTCAATCTCATATGTGACCGGCTCTGTCCATGTCAATCTCATATGTGACCGTCCCTGTCCATGTCAATCTCATATGTGACCGGGTCTGTCCATGTCAATCTCATACATGACCGGCTCTGTCCATGTCAATCTCATACATCACCGGCTCTGTCCATGTCAATCTCATACATGACCGGCTCTGTCCATGTCAATCTCATATTTGACCAGCTCTGTCCATGTCAATCTCATATGTGACCGGCTCTGTCCATGTCAATCTCATATGTGACCGGCTCTGTCCATGTCAATCTCATATGTGACCGGCTCTGTCCATGTCAATCTCATATGTGACCGGGTCTGTCCATGTCAATCTCATATGTGACCGGGTCTGTCCATGTCAATCTCATATGTGACCGGGTCTGTCCATGTCAATCTCATACATGACCGGCTCTGTCCATGTCAATCTCATATGTGACCGGCTCCTTCCATGTCAATCTCATATGTGACCGTCCCTGTCCATGTCAATCTCATATGTGACCGTCCCTGTCCATGTCAATCTCATATGTGACCGTCCCTGTCCATGTCAATCTCATATGTGACCGTCCCTGTCCATGTCAATCTCATATGTGACCGGCTCTGTCCATGTCAATCTCATATGTGACCGGCTCTGTCCATGTCAATCTCATACATGACCGGGTCTGTCCATGTCAATCTCATATGTGACCGTCCCTGTCCATGTCAATCTCATATGTGACCGTCCCTGTCCATGTCAAACTCATATGTGACCGTCCCTGTCCATGTCAATCTCATATGTGACCAGCTCTGTCCATGTCAATCTCATATGTGACCGTCCCTGTCCATGTCAATCTCATATGTGACCGGCTCTGTCCATGTCAATCTCATATGTGACCAGCTCTGTCCATGTCAATCTCATATGTGACCGTCCCTGTCCATGTCAATCTCATACATGACCGGCTCTGTCCATGTCAATCTCATACGTGACCGTCCCTGTCCATGTCAATCTCATATGTGACCGGCTCTGTCCATGTCAATCTCATACGTGACCGTCCCTGTCCATGTCAATCTCATATGTGACTGGCTCTGTCCATGTCAATCTCATACGTGACCGTCCCTGTCCATGTCAATCTCATATGTGACCGGCTCTGTCCATGTCAATCTCATATGTGACCGGCTCTGTCCATGTCAATCTCATATGTGACCAGCTCTGTCCATGTCAATCTCATATGTGACCGGCTCTGTCCATGTCAATCTCATATGTGACGGGCTCTGTCCATGTCAATCTCATATGTGACCAGCTCTGTCCATGTCAATCTCATATGTGACCGGCTCTGTCCATGTCAATCTCATACATGACCGCCCCTGTCCATGTCAATCTCATATGTGACCGGCTCTGTCTATGTCAATCTCATATGTGACCGGCTCTGTCCATGTCAATCTCATATGTGACCGTCCCTGTCCATGTCAATCTCATATGTGACCGTCCCTGTCCATGTCAATCTCATATGTGACCGTCCCTGTCCATGTCAATCTCATATGTGACCGTCCCTGTCCATGTCAATCTCATATGTGACCGGCTCTGTCCATGTCAATCTCATATGTGACCATCCCTGTCCATGTCAATCTCATATGTGACCGGCTCTGTCCATGTCAATCTCATATGTGACCGGCTCTGTCCATGTCAATCTCATATGTGACCGTCCCTGTCCATGTCAATCTCATATGTGACCGTCCCTGTCCATGTCAATCTCATATGTGACCGGCTCTGTCCATGTCAATCTCATATGTGACCAGCTCTGTCCATGTCAATCTCATATGTGACCGTCCCTGTCCATGTCAATCTCATATGTGACCAGCTCTGTCCATGTCAATCTCATATGTGACCGGCTCTGTCCATGTCAATCTCATATGTGACCGGCTCTGTCCATGTCAATCTCATATGTGACCGTCCCTGTCCATGTCAATCTCATATGTGACCGGCTCTGTCCATGTCAATCTCATATGTGACCGTCCCTGTCCATGTCAATCTCATATGTGACCGGCTCTGTCCATGTCAATCTCATATGTGACCGTCCCTGTCCATGTCAATCTCATATGTGACTGGCTCTGTCCATGTCAATCTCATATGTGACCCGCTCTGTCCATGTCAATCTCATATGTGACCGGCTCTGTCCATGTCAATCTCATATGTGACCGGCTCTGTCCATGTCAATCTCATATGTGACCGTCCCTGTCCATGTCAATCTCATATGTGACCGGCTCTGTCCATGTCAATCTCATATGTGACCGTCCCTGTCCATGTCAATCTCATATGTGACCGGCTCTGTCCATGTCAATCTCATATGTGACCGGCTCTGCCCATGTCAATCTCATATGTGACCGGCTCTGTCCATGTCAATCTCATACATGACCCGCTCTGTCCATGTCAATTTCATATGTGACCGGCTCTGTCCATGTCAATCTCATACGTGACCGTCCCTGTCCATGTCAATCTCATATGTGACTGGCTCTGTCCATGTCAATCTCATATGTGACCGGCTCTGTCCATGTCAATCTCATATGTGACCGTCCCTGTCCATGTCAATCTCATATGTGACCCGCTCTGTCCATGTCAATCTCATATGTGACCGGCTCTGTCCATGTCAATCTCATATGTGACCGGCTCTGTCCATGTCAATCTCATATATGACCGTCCCTGTCCATGTCAATCTCATATGTGACCGGCTCTGTCCATGTCAATCTCATATGTGACCGGCTCTGTCCATGTCAATCTCATATGTGACCGTCCCTGTCCATGTCAATCTCATATGTGACCGGCTCTGTCCATGTCAATCTCATATGTGACCGGCTCTGTCCATGTCAATCTCATATGTGACCGGCTCTGTCCATGTCAATCTCATATGTGACCGGCTCTGTCCATGTCAATCTCATATGTGACTGGCTCTGTCCATGTCAATCTCATATGTGACCGGCTCTGTCCATGTCAATCTCATATGTGACCCGCTCTGTCCATGTCAATCTCATATGTGACCGGCTCTGTCCATGTCAATCTCATATGTGACCGTCCCTGTCCATGTCAATCTCATATGTGACCGGCTCTGTCCATGTCAATCTCATATGTGACCGGCTCTGTCCATGTCAATATATGTGACCGGTTCTGTCCATGTCAATCTCATATGTGACCGGCTCTGTCCATGTCAATCTCATATGTGACCGTCCCTGTCCATGTCAATCTCATATGTGACTGGCTCTGTCCATGTCAATCTCATATGTGACCGGCTCTGTCCATGTCAATCTCATATGTGACCGGCTCTGTCCATGTCAATCTCATATGTGACCGTCCCTGTCCATGTCAATCTCATATGTGACCCGCTCTGTCCATGTCAATCTCATATGTGACCGGCTCTGTCCATGTCAATCTCATATGTGACCGTCCCTGTCCATGTCAATCTCATATGTGACCGTCCCTGTCCATGTCAATCTCATATGTGACCGGCTCTGTCCATGTCAATCTCATATGTGACCGGCTCTGTCCATGTCAATCTCATATGTGACCGGCTCTGTCCATGTCAATCTCATATGTGACCGGCTCTGTCCATGTCAATCTCATATGTGACCAGCTCTGTCCATGTCAATCTCATATGTGACCGTCCCTGTCCATGTCAATCTCATATGTGACCGGCTCTGTCCATGTCAATCTCATATGTGACCAGCTCTGCCCATGTCAATCTCATATGTGACCGTCCCTGTCCATGTCAATCTCATATGTGACCGGCTCTGTCCATGTCAATCTCATATGTGACCGGCTCTGTCCATGTCAATCTCATATGTGACCGGCTCTGTCCATGTCAATCTCATATGTGACCGGCTCTGTCCATGTCAATCTCATATGTGACCGGCTCTGTCCATGTCAATCTCATATGTGACCAGCTCTGTCCATGTCAATCTCATATGTGACCGGCTCTGTCCATGTCAATCTCATACATGACCGCCCCTGTCCATGTCAATCTCATATGTGACCGTCCCTGTCCATGTCAATCTCATATGTGACCGTCCCTGTCCATGTCAATCTCATATGTGACCGGCTCTGTCCATGTCAATCTCATATGTGACCGTCCCTGTCCATGTCAATCTCATATGTGACCGGCTCTGTCCATGTCAATCTCATATGTGACCGGCTCTGTCCATGTCAATCTCATATGTGACCGTCCCTGTCCATGTCAATCTCATATGTGACCGTCCCTGTCCATGTCAATCTCATATGTGACCGGCTCTGTCCATGTCAATCTCATATGTGACCAGCTCTGTCCATGTCAATCTCATACGTGACCGGCTCTGTCCATGTCAATCTCATATGTGACCGTCCCTGTCCATGTCAATCTCATATGTGACCGGCTCTGTCCATGTCAATCTCATATGTGACCGTCCCTGTCCATGTCAATCTCATATGTGACTGGCTCTGTCCATGTCAATCTCATATGTGACCGGCTCTGTCCATGTCAATCTCATATGTGACTGTCCCTGTCCATGTCAATCTCATATGTGACCGGCTCTGTCCATGTCAATCTCATATGTGACCGGCTCTGTCCATGTCAATCTCATATGTGACCGTCCCTGTCCATGTCAATCTCATATGTGACCGGCTCTGTCCATGTCAATCTCATATGTGACCGGCTCTGCCCATGTCAATCTCATATGTGACCGGCTCTGTCCATGTCAATCTCATACATGACCCGCTCTGTCCATGTCAATCTCATATGTGACCGGCTCTGTCCATGTCAATCTCATACGTGACCGTCCCTGTCCATGTCAATCTCATATGTGACCGGCTCTGTCCATGTCAATCTCATATGTGACCGGCTCTGTCCATGTCAATCTCATATGTGACCGTCCCTGTCCATGTCAATCTCATATGTGACCCGCTCTGTCCATGTCAATCTCATATGTGACCCGCTCTGTCCATGTCAATCTCATATGTGACCGGCTCTGTCCATGTCAATCTCATATGTGACCGGCTCTGTCCATGTCAATCTCATATATGACCGTCCCTGTCCATGTCAATCTCATATGTGACCGGCTCTGTCCATGTCAATCTCATATGTGACCGGCTCTGTCCATGTCAATCTCATATGTGACCGTCCCTGTCCATGTCAATCTCATATGTGACCGGCTCTGTCCATGTCAATCTCATATGTGACCGGCTCTGTCCATGTCAATCTCATATGTGACCGGCTCTGTCCATGTCAATCTCATATGTGACCGTCCCTGTCCATGTCAATCTCATATGTGACTGGCTCTGTCCATGTCAATCTCATATGTGACCCGCTCTGTCCATGTCAATCTCATATGTGACCGGCTCTGTCCATGTCAATCTCATATGTGACCGTCCCTGTCCATGTCAATCTCATATGTGACTGGCTCTGTCCATGTCAATCTCATATGTGACCGGCTCTGTCCATGTCAATCTCATATGTGACCGGCTCTGCCCATGTCAATCTCATATGTGACCCGCTCTGTCCATGTCAATCTCATATGTGACCGTCCCTGTCCATGTCAATCTCATATGTGACCGGCTCTGTCCATGTCAATCTCATATGTGACCGACTCTGTCCATGTCAATCTCATACATGACCGGCTCTGCCCATGTCAATCTCATATGTGACCGGCTCTGTCCATGTCAATCTCATATGTGACCGTCCCTGTCCATGTCAATCTCATATGTGACCGCCCCTGTCCATGTCAATCTCATATGTGACCGGCTCTGTCCATGTCAATCTCATATGTGACCGGCTCTGTCCATGTCAATCTCATATGTGACCCGCTCTGTCCATGTCAATCTCATACGTGACCGGCTCTGTCCATGTCAATCTCATACATGACCGGCTCTGTCCATGTCAATCTCATATGTGACCCGCTCTGTCCATGTCAATCTCATATGTGACCGGCTCTGTCCATGTCAATCTCATACATGACCGGCTCTGTCCATGTCAATCTCATATGTGACCCGCTCTGTCCATGTCAATCTCATATGTGACCGGCTCTGTCCATGTCAATCTCATACATGACCGGCTCTGTCCATGTCAATCTCATATGTGACCCGCTCTGTCCATGTCAATCTCATATGTGACCGTCCCTGTCCATGTCAATCTCATATGTGACCAGCTCTGTCCATGTCAATCTCATATGTGACCGGCTCTGTCCATGTCAATCTCATATGTGACCGTCCCTGTCCATGTCAATCTCATATGTGACCGTCCCTGTCCATGTCAATCTCATATGTGACCGGCTTTGTCCATGTCAATCTCATATGTGACCGGCTCTGTCCATGTCAATCTCATATGTGACCGGCTTTGTCCATGTCAATCTCATATGTGACCGGCTCTGTCCATGTCAATCTCATATGTGACCGGCTCTGTCCATGTCAATCTCATATGTGACCGTCCCTGTCCATGTCAATCTCATATGTGACCGGCTTTGTCCATGTCAATCTCATATGTGACCGGCTCTGTCCATGTCAATCTCATATGTGACCGGCTCTGTCCATGTCAATCTCATATGTGACCGGCTCTGTCCATGTCAATCTCATATGTGACCGGCTCTGTCCATGTCAATCTCATATGTGACCGTCCCTGTCCATGTCAATCTCATATGTGACCGGCTCTGTCCATGTCAATCTCATACATGACCGGCTCTGTCCATGTCAATCTCATATGTGACCCGCTCTGTCCATGTCAATCTCATATGTGACCCGCTCTGTCCATGTCAATCTCATACGTGACCGGCTCTGTCCATGTCAATCTCATATGTGACCGGCTCTGTCCATGTCAATCTCATATGTGACCGGCTCTGTCCATGTCAATCTCATATGTGACCGGCTCTGTCCATGTCAATCTCATATGTGACCGGCTCTGTCCATGTCAATCTCATATGTGACCGTCCCTGTCCATGTCAATCTCATATGTGACCGGCTCTGTCCATGTCAATCTCATATGTGACCGGCTCTGTCCATGTCAATCTCATATGTGACCGTCCCTGTCCATGTCAATCTCATATGTGACCGGCTCTGTCCATGTCAATCTCATATGTGACCAGCTCTGGCCATGTCAATCTCATATGTGACCGGCTCTGTCCATGTCAATCTCATATGTGACCGGCTCTGTCCATGTCAATCTCATATGTGACCGTCCCTGTCCATGTCAATCTCATATGTGACCGGCTCTGTCCATGTCAATCTCATACGTGACCGGCTCTGTCCATGTCAATCTCATACGTGACCGGCTCTGTCCATGTCAATCTCATATGTGACCGTCCCTGTCCATGTCAATCTCATATGTGACCGTCCCTGTCCATGTCAATCTCATATGTGACCGGCTCTGTCCATGTCAATCTCATATGTGACCGTCCCTGTCCATGTCAATCTCATATGTGACCGGCTCTGTCCATGTCAATCTCATACATGACCGGCTCTGTCCATGTCAATCTCATATGTGACCGGCTCTGTCCATGTCAATCTCATACAAGACCGGCTCTGTCCATGTCAATCTCATATGTGACCGGCTCTGTCCATGTCAATCTCATATGTGACCGTCCCTGTCCATGTCAATCTCATATGTGACCGTCCCTGTCCATGTCAATCTCATATGTGACCGGCTCTGTCCATGTCAATCTCATACATGACCGGCTCTGTCCATGTCAATCTCATATGTGACCGGCTCTGTCCATGTCAATCTCATACAAGACCGGCTCTGTCCATGTCAATCTCATATGTGACCGGCTCTGTCCATGTCAATCTCATATGTGACCAGCTCTGTCCATGTCAATCTCATATGTGACCGGCTCTGTCCATGTCAATCTCATATGTGACCGTCCCTGTCCATGTCAATCTCATATGTGACCGGCTCTGTCCATGTCAATCTCATACGTGACCGGCTCTGTCCATGTCAATCTCATACGTGACCGGCTCTGTCCATGTCAATCTCATATGTGACCGTCCCTGTCCATGTCAATCTCATATGTGACCGGCTCTGTCCATGTCAATCTCATACATGACCGGCTCTGTCCATGTCAATCTCATATGTGACCGGCTCTGTCCATGTCAATCTCATATGTAACCAGCTCTGTCCATGTCAATCTCATACATGACCGGCTCTGTCCATGTCAATCTCATATGTGACCGGCTCTGTCCATGTCAATCTCATATGTGACCGTCCCTGTCCATGTCAATCTCATATGTGACCGGCTCTGTCCATGTCAATCTCATATGTGACCGGCTCTGTCCATGTCAATCTCATATGTGACCGGCTCTGTCCATGTCAATCTCATATGTGACCGGCTCTGTCCATGTCAATCTCATATGTGACCGTCCCTGTCCATGTCAATCTCATATGTGACCGGCTCTGTCCATGTCAATCTCATATGTGACCTTCCCTGTCCATGTCAATCTCATATGTGACCTTCCCTGTCCATGTCAATCTCATATGTGACCGGCTCTGTCCATGTCAATCTCATATGTGACCGTCCCTGTCCATGTCAATCTCATATGTGACCGGCTCTGTCCATGTCAATCTCATACATGACCGGCTCTGTCATCCACCTTCCAGATGCGCCCTGAATGGAGACCAGAAGCGGATGTTTGAGAAGGCCGTCAAATACTGCAACCAATACATCAACCTCATCCCCATCGCCTTCGTTCTGGGATTCTATGTCAACCTGATTGTCAATCGTTGGTGGGGCCAGTACACCAACATCCCCCTGCCGGACCAGCTCATGTGTGTGGTCTCCAGCACCGTCCATGGAGGAGACGAGAGGGGCCGTCTGCTGCGACGCACCCTAATACGTTACGCCAACCTCTCCTCGGTGCTCATCCTGAGGTCAGTCAGCACCCGCGTCCTCAAGAGGTTCCCCACCATGGATCACATAGTGGATGCAGGTAAGTTCAGAAAGTTCCACCAAACGTAAAAAAAAGCCGATATTCTGGTTGTGTTATTAATCTTATTATATACACAATATTCCCAAAAGTATTGGGACGCCTGCCTTTACACACGCACATGAACTTTAATGACATCCCAGTCTTAGTCCGTAGGGTTCAATATTGGGTTGGCTCCGCCCTTTGCAGCTATAACAGCTTCACCTCTTCTGGGAAATGAACACAGTCAGTGATCAGTACAGATCACTGACTCTGTTCATTCAGACAAGGAAGGAGCTGATAAACGACATATTTACTGGCCCCTTCTCTGCTCTCCATCCTGACACATCCCCCACAGCAGCCGGCAGGAGAGGTGAGGAGGGAAGCCAGCAGCGCTGTGAGGGAACGAGGGGGGTCCTGGGAGCACACAGAGGGGCCCAGAGTACAGTCGGATCTGATGACAGTTGGGGGTGGTCGGTATTGCGGGGGAGCAATTACAAGCACTGCTCTCCCTCTTTGGATCTCCATGAAGCAGCTGAAAGCCGCGGGAGGAGGAGGGGGAGGGGGAGAATTGGCTTTCAGTTGCTTCATGGAGAGCTATACAGGGAGATTGCTTCTATTTGCTCCCCACTGCACCGATCACCCTCGACTGTCAGATTCACCCTACTGCAGCAGGTACCAGGAGCATCTCATGGGGCCCCCGGGCAGTGCCCCAATGGTCAGTCTATTCCCGCTGGACCTATATTAAGGTAGAGGCATGGAGCTCCAATAGCTCCTACGTTAATCTGGCCCTGAGCATGACAGCCATAGATCTGACTTGGCATGTTGGACCTCTGCAGAGAGACCACTGCTTCCACACAGTGAACAGGGGTTCTCCTCTGCAACATGCGGGCAGGGGACAGGCTTTTCTACTCAAGCTGTAGCTGCTTTCTATTGAAAATAAACTGTTATGCCGTGTACACACGATCGGAAATTCCACCAGCAAAAGATTGAGAGCAGGTTCTCTATTTTTCCGATAGAAAAAGTTCCTATCAGAAATTCCGATCGTCTGTAGCAATTCCGATGCGCAAAATTCCTAAGCATGCTCGGAAACACTGAACTTCATTTTCTCGGCTCATCGTAGTGTTGTACATCACCGCGTTCTTGACGGTGGAAAGTTCAGAGAACTTTTGTGTGATCGTGTGTATGCAAGGCAAGCTTGAGCAGAATTCCATCGGAAAAACCTTGGATGGCAATTCCGATCGTGTGTACGCGGCATAAGACTTTGTGGAACATATTTGATTTGGGCTCCAACACTGGGAGGACTGATATGCAAATTAGCTAATGAGATGACTTGGTTGAGTCTTGGTGGCTGACCAATGGAGACGGCATATTGTATTATGTAGAGGAATGACCTGTAATGAAAATGATGTACAGTGATATATTCATACAACATGTCAGGACGGTGGGATGGGATCTCCAATGGGGAATTGTGGGTGATGACAGTGAAGGGGTTAACACCGCAATCTTTTCCAGGCTTTATGACCCGTGAGGAGCTAAAGAAATACGAAAGTTTAGCCTCCGACTTCAACAAGTACTGGATCCCCTGCGTGTGGTTTACCAACCAGGCCGCCCAGGCCCGGCGGGACGGGAGAGTCCGAGACGACATCGGGCTAAAACTTCTCATAGAGGTGAGTTGTGTGCCGTCATTATATTCCATGAGAGAGAGAGAAAGACAAAAGATAGGGAGAGATTTAGACTTGTCGTAAAATCCGTTTCTTGGAGTTCATGAAGAGACACAGGGTATCGGGATTCTGGATTATACTGCCACCTACAGGAGAAATGGTCACCCAGTATAACCGCTCACACTCCCATCATGCCTCTGTTTAGTACATGTCTGTAGAATGAGTAGTCCCATGTCAGAGGGAGGGACCTGTGTCTCCTAATGATATCCATTAAGTCAAAAATCTTTTTTTTTTTTTTTTTTAACCGTACATTAAGAGACAAGGGGTCAGAATAATTCTGAGACATCTGGGATGCCCGCAATCAGTCAAACCAAATAGTGGGCAACAAAAACAAACACTAACAAGTTCACAAGGCAACGAGGTAAAAACTGGGGCTTCAACTTAAGTGCTGCCTGAAGGATGTTAGGCCCTGAAAGCTGGTATCAACTATGGCTTGAAGATCCACCTAGTGAAACATGGAGAATAGAGGACCAGGTGGAACCTTGCAAATCTGGGAAACAGATGCTGAAAAACCCAAGAAGCACTTTCTCAACTAGTAGAACGTTCCTTGAATGGAAAAGGGAGAACCATATCCATAAGCTGATAAGCTTGAATGACCTTCCTAAGCCACCTAGAAATGGCGGAAGGAGAAGCAGGCTGGCCCCCTAAGGGTACCCTTAGGAACGACAAAGAGAGAGTCAGTCAGCTTGAAGGAAGATATGGCAGAAATATAAATATAGTTTGTACCATGTCTGAACAATGGAGGAACAGTTCTCCTTGGGATGTATAGGAGCAGGAGAGAGGGAAGTAAGTACAATGGCCTGGTTAAGGTGAAAGGAAGATGCCACCTTATGGAGATGGGAAGCTAGACCTCAAGACAACCTTATCGGTATAGCACAAGAAAAGATCCTTTTGCAAGACAAGGCCATTAACTCTGAAACTCGCCCTGCAAAAAGTGATGCCAACTAAAAAGGCCACCTTGTGTGTAAGATCAGACAGATGGAAAGCTCTGATAGGTTCATGGGTGGATTTTTAAGAATAGAAAATGCCATTTTGAGGTCCCACAGAGTCATTGGTGGACTTATAGGTGGACCTATGTGTGTGATCCCTAGACTCTCACCAAGGAATGAGAGGCAAGCAATCCATAAAAAAAGAATCTCTAAAGCTGAAATTCTACCCTGGGTAAAAAACTTTGGTCCAGACTGGAGAAAAGCCAGGATGCCTCCCACAAAGTATTTTCTTGAAAAAAATGTCCTTGCCACATGCAAAGTACACTATCCAAGTGTGCTGGTAGACCCTGAGAGAGATGAATTGAGGAATAATTCAATCAGATAGGTCCTATCCTTTAGGACCTGGGGTTCAACAATCATGCTATTAAAACCAGTGAGACAGAAGATCTGGCCAATATGGAAGAGCCCACAAAGAGTCCAACAGGGTCTGATGAGGTCTGGGTACCACATAAGCTTGGACCACTTCAGTACATTGAGTATCACTGAAATGCTCTCCATCTGGATCTTGTGGAGCAGATGAGGAAGGAGTTTCAGAGGAGGAAAGGTATAGATCAGGTTAAACAAATCCAAGGGGGTCACCAGATCATCCACTGCTATGGCTGGAGGATCCCTGGACCCAGAGACGCATTTTCTAAGTATTTTGTGACCGCATTTGATTACTTAGAATGCCGCCCCAAGTGCCCATCGATCTTCTCCGGTAATCCACTACATTCGGGTGCCGGCGTCTAAAGTTCTTATCTAGGCTTACTTTACTAATGTGTGATCCTAAGACGTAGCACTCCTGACAGTCCACATACAAAGTTAAGATGTGAAGCAGGCCTCAGCCTAGGTTCCTTCCCAGGCAGGGAGGCCGCATCACATCTTAACTTTGTACGCAGACTGTCAGCAATACGGCGTCTTCGGATCACACATTTGTTTCTCAATTTGTTGCCAGGAGGTTGATTTCTGGCATTTGACAGAGGTCCTAAAACATCTCCAGGGTGCAGAGGTCATTCCCCTAAGTTCAGATCTCCTTATCTTAGGAAGTTCTACCCAAGCAGGAATTTGATTGGCCTCTTTTTGAGCCATGAGACTTTTGTTTCCTCTGTGAAAATAAATCCATATCGGACGACCTTCAAGAGGTCCAGTACTGGAGGGACAACTGAATCGCTCATAGCTCAAATATGTTGATTGGGAGATGAGCTTCATGTGGCGACCAAGCTCTTTGCACTGACAAAGTGTCCAGAACTTATCAGTACAAGGTCCCCGCAGGTCTCCAGCCTGTCAAGTTGGCATCCATTGAGAGAATGTTCCAGACCAAAGTACAGAAGAATTTCCCTGACTCTAGGGCTGTATGAATGTGTCACCAGGCCAGGGATAGCATGCTCTTGGGTGTCAGCACATGTGATTGTTCAGAAAGTGTATCTTTTTGTACCACATGGCTCAGGACTCTCATTTAAAATCAGAGAGCTGGGTGGCTCCTGGACTGTACGGTCTGGACCTGAAAGCAAAGAGTTGGGGGTTTTTCCTGTAGAAGGTAAACCCTGGAGTGAGCAGTTTCTGAAAGGAGACTCCGATACTCCAAGCAATGGGTCAGCTCCAACTCTGAATTCTGGAGGTTCATGATCCAGCCAATCCTCCAGGGAGTCTGAACAGTCTGTTGGATATTGGCTGATAAGGTCTGTGCAGACTGTATTTTAGAGATCGTCCGAGTATTCCATTATGGGAATAACCTGAGAGTATAGCCAGCCTAGTACAAAGACCGGAACCTTGGAGAAAACTCAAGATGCCGAGGACAGACCATATGGGGGGAGAAAGGAACTGGTATTGTAGGCCCACAGGAAATCGCAGGTAGCATTGATTGAAAGATTCGGATATTCAGGTAGGAATCCCTGATATCCACCGAGGTCAGAAAGTCTCTGGGAAGGAGGAAAGTAATGACTAATTGGGTTCATTCCATGCAGAACATTTTTACTTGAATAAAAACATTGAATTCCTTTAGGTCCAAAATGGGAAAAATGAAATTGAAGCATGATGGGAGCTGGTGGAGGTTATACAGGCCAACAGATTTTTGTTGCCAGTGTCGGATTCTCCTGTAGGTGGCAGTATAACCCATATGTCTCAGAATTCTGACCCTGTGTGCCCTAATGGACAAATAAGAAAGGATAGAGATAAAAGAAATGACTATATATGGAGAATCACATGGAATGTTACAATGAAACTATTATTAACAAAAGTAATCTGAACTCTGTAGATGAAAGATTTATTGATTGTTATAAATCTCTTCTGGGCAGTTTTATTTCCTTCCTCTTCACATTCCTGGGAGCCGCCCGTTATCTCATACGGCTCTGGTGATTGGCTGATAACAGGAATCCATGTGGTGATACAACTTCTTTTCCCAGCGCTTCTGCTAATGTTGGCGATATCCGAGCAAAGATTGTCACACATTAGGCACCGCTGTGCAGTAATTGGCAGAGAAGTGGTATCATTGGAACTGTACAGGCTGCCATATTGTTGGGGGAAGGGTTGTGTCTGCTGTCCTTCTGCTGTCCTTCTGCTCCTGACTTCCTAACTTTTGCCGCCATCAATGACCAACCTCATCAGAATCTCACTTCAACGCGTGGAAAACTTTCTACAGCACCACCAAACATGCTGTAATGATCAGCCTGGACCGTCCCCACCTGCTGGTCATTACTCAGTACTGCAGCTCAGTGCTCTGATGTGCACACCTGACCTAATTAGTGGACTTTAAAAGAGAAGTACATAAAACATTCATACCTAGGTGGATGCAGCATCTGTCCCCCGGCGCCTCTACACTGAGAACCGAGCGATAAAACATCACCGATCACTCGGTTTTCAGAGCTCCGTGAGCAGAGAGCTGTAGACTGTCAGTCATAGCTCTCCACTCTTCTCCCTCCTCGCTCATTGGAGTGCTGAGCTGTGGAGGGGGCGGGGAATGGCTGGCTCAGGCTCTCAGCTCTCCGCTCTTCTCCCTCCTCGCTCTTTGGAATGCTGAGCTGTGGAGCGGCGGGGAGTGGCTGGCTCAGGCTCTCAGCTCTCCGCTCTTCTCCCTCCTCGCTCATTGGAGCGCTGAGCTGTGGAGGGGGCAGGGAGTGGATGGCTCAGGCTCTCAGCTCTCCGCTCTTCCCCCTCCTTGCTCATTGGAGCGCTGAGCTGTGGAGGGGGCGGGGAGTGGCTGGCTCAGGCTCTCAGCTCTTCTCCCTCCTCACTCATTGGAGCGCTGAGCTGTGGAGGGGGCGGGGAATGGCTGGCTCACGCTCTCAGCTCTCCGCTCTCAGCTCTTCTCTCTCCTCGCTCATTGGAGTGCTGAGCTGTGGAGGGGGCGGGGAATGGCTGGCTCAGGCTCTCAGCTCTCCACTCTTCTCCCTCCTCGCTCTTTGGAGCGCTGAGCTGTGGAGGGGCGGGGAATGGCTGGCTCAGGCTCCCAGCTCTCCGCTCTTCTCCCTCCTCGCTCATTGGAGCGCTGAGCTGTGGAGGGGGTGGGGAGTGGATGGCTCAGGCTCTCAGCTCTCCACTCTTCTCCCTCCTCGCTCTTTGGAGCGCTGAGCTGTGGAGGGGCGGGGAATGGCTGGCTCAGGCTCCCAGCTCTCCGCTCTTCTCCCTCCTCGCTCATTGGAGCGCTGAGCTGTGGAGGGGGCAGGGAGTGGATGGCTCAGGCTCTCAGCTCTCCGCTCTTCCCCCTCCTTGCTCATTGGAGCGCTGAGCTGTGGAGGGGGCGGGGAGTGGCTGGCTCAGGCTCTCAGCTCTTCTCCCTCCTCACTCATTGGAGCGCTGAGCTGTGGAGGGGGCGGGGAATGGCTGGCTCAGGCTCTCAGCTCTCCGCTCTCAGCTCTTCTCTCTCCTCGCTCATTGGAGTGCTGAGCTGTGGAGGGGGCGGGGAATGGCTGGCTCAGGCTCTCAGCTCTCCACTCTTCTCCCTCCTCGCTCATTGGAGCGCTGAGCTGTGGAGCGGCGGGGAGTGGCTGGCTCAGGCTCTCAGCTCTCCGCTCTTCTCCCTCCTTGCTCATTGGAGCGCTGAGCTGTGGAGCGGCGGGGAGTGGCTGGCTCAGGCTCTCAGCTCTCCACTCTTCTCCCTCCTTGCTCATTGGAGCGCTGAGCTGTGGAGGGGGCAGGGAGTGGCTGGCTCAGGCTCTCAGCAGTTCACTGAGAGGCTGAGCCGGGTGTCGGTCCAGGGATCTGGTGGATCCCGACTCCGGGGTCGGGATGATGCGGTGCCAGGACTGGAACTGGTGACATCAGCGGAGTGGACTTCAGCCCACTCTCTCAGCCCACGCACTCACAGGAGTGCAGAACGAATGACACTGCTGTGTGATCCATAGGAGAAGCCAGGCCAAACCAGCTCAGGCTGGACTTCTCCGCTGGTCGATCGCCTCATTTTGAAGTATGGCGGCGAAGCGTCCTCTC